>QEPC01007512.1:5641280-5744273 GCA_003113815.1 Sphenodon punctatus | reverse complement strand
GCCGGCCTTACTGCCCCTCCAAACTCAAAACCCACCAGCCGCCCCTGTTTTAGTCTGATGCTGGTTAGTCTTAGAGTGAATCCCTAGTTCTAATATTAATAGAGGGAAAAAATAACAGCTCCCTATTTACGTGTTGCACACTCCCCCCTCGTGATTGTGACCTCAAAGGTCATCTAGCCCCACTGCCTGTTCCAAGGCAGGACACTCTATAGTGACAGCATCGTAGGGTGAAAAAAGCCATGACGCAGGCCTGCGGTGGCCCAGGACTCGTCGCACGTGCGTTCCCACCCCGCCAGATGTTGGCCTGGGACTGCCCTGGGCTGGGTAGGTGGCTGGCCCCCGGGATGAGTGCTGGGCCCGATCCAGGGCATTCATTCTGGGCCAAAGGCTACCCACGTGGGCCAATACATCTGTTTAGCCCCTGCTGTGGGGCAGGGGCCACCATGGCTGGACACCCTGGTCGGTTGCCAGGCTGCCTGTCCTGGCAGGGGTCGGGACAGGGCATGGGTGGGGCTGGCCGGCTGCTCATCTGTTGCACCCTCCCCAGGTCGTGGAGGTGGGGGGACGGCTCTCCTGGTGGCCGGCACATCTGTTTAGTGCTGCCTGCTGACCCAGAGGGTGGCTGCCGTTGTTGGGATCGGAGAGCTCTTGCATCTGTTTGTAATAGGGGTGGGACGCTGTGACGAATTATAGGTTCATTTTTTTCAGTTTTGGTTTAAAGGTTTGTATGGATTTAATTACGGGTCTGTATTTTGTATGGAAATCCTTAAATCACCCTTCCCCCCGGGGCCTGGCATGTACTTACCAGCCTCGGAGAGCTTGATTGAAGCTCCGCCGGCCTCTTGCTGCTGTGGGGGGCCTCCTGGCAGGCTCCTGCCAAGCTCCCTGCTCCACGGCGTGGATGTGCAATATGGCCGCCAGGGCTGTATTGCACATGCACAAAATACCCACCACCCTTAACTAAAATAGCAGCAATGTCATTTTGGTTAATGGCAGCAGCCAAAATGATGTTGTGGCCATTTTGCACATGCACACTGCGAAGCAGGGAGCTCGGCTGCGCACTGTGGCAAGGAAGCCTGCTTGGAGGCCCCCCAACCCCTCAGCAGCGACAGGCTGGCAGAGCTTCAGTCAAGTCCTCCAAGGCTGGTATGTACATGCTGGGGTGGAGTGTCCGAAAATGGCAGGCCGATTTATGGCCTACTTCGCATTAAAGCATAACAGCCTTTTCCGGATCGTTACGGTTTAATCCAAAAGCGAAAGTCCCATCCCTAGCTTTTACTCATAGTCGGATGCTTGTCCAGCTGGCTTTTGAGAAAAGGTATCATTCAAACCACTTTGTCTCTCTGTCACCTGGCAAGGACACTCTCTGTGGAGAACATCCAAGGAAGAAGGTTCAACAACAACCCTACGCAACCTATTCCGTTACTCAACAGCTCTTGTCGTTAGAAAGCTTTCCTTACTGTTTAACTAAAACCTACCTTGCTGCAGCTTCACGCCATTCCCTCGTGTTCTGCCTTCTGTGGCAGGGGAGATAACTCTTCTCCATCTTTTTGTGGCAGCCTTTTAGATATTTGAAGACTGCTATCATGCTCCCTCCCACCTTTGTCTTCTCCTCTCCAGGCCAAACATTCCCCGCTCTATCAGCTTAACTTGACCCCACTAAGGCCTCCACTCCAACGAATATTCACAGCACCGGATTGTGAATACTTTGCTGTACTAAAAAAAAAAGAAAGAAAGGGGGCGGGGGGGAGGTTTAGGCGGCGGCCTCAAATCACTTACTTCCAAGTAGCCCAATTGATCTCAGTGGAAGTACTCCTGGAGTAAGTGGTTTTGAGGGCTGCAGCGTGAATGCCTGATGGAGACTTGGTACATGTTGGTTAGCATGGAGAAATGTTGCTACCATTTATGAAAATTTCACAGACTGACTTAGGAAGAGAGAGACCATTTCATGTCCCCTACCAGATGGCCTGCAACAGCTGCTTCCTCTTCTTTGAACTGTGATTCTAATGACTTCTACGTCCTTTGAAGTCTGCTGCCAATCCAGATGTATTTGCATGATAGTGCTGCTTGCTTACTGCAGAATTGCAAACTGGTGTTCTTTCTCCTCCACCCCCACTTACTAGAGTCTGCATGGTATTTCTTCTGGCTTTTGGGTCCTGAAAGGGGAAAGCAAAGAATTTTGCAGCAGATATTGATGCAAATTCACCCTGGGTTTCATCCATTTGGCGTTGATGGAGCAGCACCAGGAATTAATCTGGCTGCCTGTCTTGATGCTGCTTTTGTCTCCTGCAAGCCTACACAGTGTTTCAGCCTTGTACCCAAAGATTCAAGTCGGGAAGACGCATAAAGGGGTTTTCAGCTGAAAAGCATATTCAGAAAATAAAGCAAATGGACAGTGGGGCCCTGGTCCATGGATGTGCGCTGTGCATGCTGCACAAACGCATTGTGTACTGTGTGCAGCGTGCACTCATGGTGTGTGCATTCTGCACACCCAATACGTACCATATGCAAATGCGGTGTGTGTTGTGCACATGCACCCAGACAACGGGCCTTCAATCGGGGACATAGGCAACTGCCTAGGGCCCCATGACAATAAGAGCCCCACAACTGCCCTTAAAGAAAATATTAACAAAGAAATATCACACACACACAGCTGCTATGCCATGAACCTTACATTCACGCTTGGGGAAGTCAGGGACTCATTCTTCTCTTCTCCCTCCTGACTGCAAGAAGCTAAGACAGAAACAGCCCACCCCTTTCCAAGGCCCTTCACTGAACCTTAGCTGCCATGGCATGCAGCCACCCCGTGGCTCAACTAAGGAGAAGGAAGAGGAAAGGGGTGAGGTTTACCCACAACCAATCAGAGATGAGTTTAGCCCCCCCCCCCTCACTTTCTTTCACTCCCATCCAGGAAGACAGGGGGAGCAGGAGCAAGCAGGCTAAACTCAGATTTCAGCTTCAGCAGCTCGGGTTGAGCTGGCTGTTTGCTGTTAGGAGTTGACACTAGTGTTTCTGCTAATAAAACCTACCATTTATTTATATATATATAAATGGCAGTATTTATGTCCTTGGTGTGTCTCCAGTGAAGCAAAAGGAACTATCTTGGGTTTGCAGCCTTGTTCTTTAGTAGCCTGATTTGGATTCCATGAGGCCACTGCCATGAGTAGGACGGGAATTTGCAAGACCAGCTCTTTGAGCTGAACCTAGCAAGAAAGAATGCTAGAATTTGTTGATTATGAACATTGACTCGGCTTTACCACAGAGAATTCTGACTTGTTTTGAAGCACTGGCTTTGAAGCTATGCCTAGAATAAGATTTTTATTTCTTAAAGGACGGGGAGGGAGGGAGGGAGGGAGAGAGGCAAGGAAAAAAGAGGACACTGAAGATGCGTTTCAAAATTTAAGAGAGAAAACTGAATTAAAATAGTTATTATTTACTGCAGAAATGAGCAGATTAAAGGGGGGCCCTATTCTGAGAAGCAATCACAGGCTGAATGAAATTAGTAGTAAAGATCCCATTGAATTAATGGTGTAGAAGTGGGGCCAATGTATAAATGACACACAGAAATGTCATTGTTTTTCAATTATTTCCAGATACAAATCCGTTCAGTTCCCAAGTTAACTGCCAGCTCTGCAAACTCCACCTGGAACCTCAGAGTCCCAACAGGTTCCTTTCCAGCTGAACTGCACTTCTGCAAGCAAAACAATTGCATTGAAGATACAGGTGATGTAAGCTCTCTCCATGGCTGAATCCATTCTGCTGGGATAACCAGAAGAAAGGGACGTCCAATTCTATTTGTAGTCGGTGAGATAAGCAGGAATGACAAAGACAACCCATGAGGACTGAGTAAGCAAGTGCTATTTTTAGAGTCCCCTTTTAAAACAAAAAAATGTATCTGTGAATCCAACTTACCATGGTCATTGGTGGAGCTGCTGTGATGTCACAGAATGTTCAGAATCACTCCATGCACTGTGTAGGAAGGGAAAATTCATTTTAAAGTGACCGGAGGAAAAGGTGAAGGGGTGATAGTTAGATCTATTTGCCATCTAAGGCCATTTTTAGACTAGACACGCCCATGCAGGTCCACCCATTCCCCATGCATCCAGAAGCCTGTCTGAAGGTGGGGCGGGGCATGCACTCCTGTGACCCACATACCACCTGTGTACACAGACCCGCCCCCCCCCAGCTGTGCCAGTGTAAAAATGGCCATAGTTAGAGCTATAGTATTTTTAATATATTACAGTATTCTAATATTTTGTGTTCAAAATATACAAAGGTCTGAAATAAAGACTCTCTAGGGACACCCATCACTCACTAATGTTGTTCCCAACAATAGATCGCTATTGGCAATTTTTTTTTAAAAGTCTCAAAATGTGAGATTTTGCACTTTGGCCAGAAACGTCAAGCTGCTTTAATTCTGTCATCCTTCCAACAAACAACTGCAAAACAAGGTTTCGTACAGTAGTTATAAAATGAATATTATATTCATATAAACAAGACCATATGTCAGTTTCATAAGAATATATACAGCAAGTTCAAACCAAAATATAATCTGTCTCTGAGAGCTGGCAGAAAACAATCAGACCAGACAAATTTCTTAGTCCTGGAGTCATCTTATATTGGCTGGAGTCTTCTTATCTAGGCTAACACAGGTCGTCTTCAGAGCCAAATCCAAGTCCTCTTGAAAACATGAAGCACAACTAACAGTGTGAAAACCCAACATAAAAAAAAGAAAAATGAAATGAAAAAAGCTTATTTCTTAAAGTCAAAAGAGAAGTTAGGTTTTCATTAAATATTCTAGTGGGTTAGGTATTATTTATTTGTTGGTTTACTTAGTTTGTACCATCATACCCAATAAATGTGGGTTTCAAGCTATGTTTGAATGTTAGTTGTGCTCCATGTTTTTGTTTTACTTTTTTACTCTGTCATCCTTCAACCGATTTTCACTAAATTTGGACACACTACACACATGCCCCATGGATAACTCTTGTCAAATTCCAGATGGTTACTTTGCTTAGTTCCAATGTTATAAGCCTTAGAACTTTAGTGATTATAATGGGAGAGGGGCCATGCCTTAACTGTAGAATGGCTCCCACTCAGCGCCCCAGATTCATTGTATTTTTCCCATTGCTGCCAGTGGGGAAAAATGCAGTGAACATGGACCCCTATCTGAGGTAGTATTCTATATTAATATAACATTAATGTACATCGTGTTTATATATTTTTACAAGCTCTAACTATAGATCTCATAACAATAACCAGACAAATCTTTGACGGGCTCTAGTCCATATAATTTTCCAGATGGCACAATCTGGTCCCTTGACAAGAAAGTGCCTTGTAATCTCTCTTGCCTTAATGGTGTTGCAAACCAGGTGGTATATATTTGACATAGAATGGAAGAGGAGGGCTCTAGCTACTTTCAAAATGAAGCAAACTCAGTAACAAGACTCCCTTTTGGTGTTAATGGAAGTTGCATGTCTAACTCCTTGCATCTGTACCATATGGTACAAATAAGCCTGACAGAAAGGCAAAGAGTGATAACATGCTCTAGTATTGAAGACTTCAGAGTGCTTTCTTGCAGCATTCTTCTCTCTGTTAGTGTATCAGAGACAGTACTTTGTGGGTCACTGTCAATGACTAATGTACCATTTGCAGTCTGTATGTTGCTGAATCAAGCATAAGGACAGAGGAATTGTCCGCTCTGTGGTCCAGTTAGTCCATTATCCGTCTTTCACAGTGGTCAGGGCCATGTGCATCAGAGGAAGGTGCAAACCCTTTGCTTTAGTCAAAATGGTTCACAGCTGGTTTTTGGGGCCCTGAACAGTATAGGCCCAGACTGTATTCAAGACGTGCTCCTGAAGCCTTACTGATGGTTCTCTGCACTCAAAAACCAGCTGCTGTTTGGGGATCCCGTAGTGGGTCCCTCAGTGTGGAACTCGCTCCCTCCAGGTGTCCATCTTATGGTGTTTTTAAATGAGATGCTACCCCGCATGGCCCCCTAGGAGCCACAGAGCCCGCTGCCTGCCTGAAGGTGGAGCAGCCAGAGGTGCGCTCTCATGAGCCACAGAGCAACCCCTCATGGCCATGCATAGAGCATTGCCAGGAAATCTGGAGTGTTCTGTGCAGGGGCAAGCCAAACAGCTCCATGGCAACGGGTGGCCACAGAGCCCCTGCCCATATGAACAGTGGCAGCACCACGCAGAGGCACTGTGGGCAGGGGAAGCGGCCTTTGCAAGCCACAGTAACTGGCCGGAAATACTGGGGAGCCCAGGTTCCCCAGCACTGCAAAGGCCGACCCGGCGCAATTCCCCTTTCCCACGGTCCGTGGCAGAGGGTTGTGTGGTGGCTAGGGTAGCTATGCTGGGAGTTGCTCCCCACACACCCCACCTGAGTGGGCGCGCCGCAGCAGAGCCACACAGAAGCCACGGGACCCTCCATCACCTTGCTTGTTTAAAAACACCCTTAGTTCTTCCCTTCTGACCTTTAAAAAGCACATGAAAACTCATTTATTCTCTAGGTGCTTTTCGGATCCACTGCAGCTTCCCCTTAATGCGGCCTGTCCTTCCTCTTTACCGTCCCCTTTTAAATTGTTTTAAATTATTTCATATTGTTTTATATGATTTTATATTTTTATGATTGTAAAGCGCTGAATGCCATTTAAAGGCTGGGGAGTGTTCTAAAAATAAAACTGTATTAATTATTATTTTTATTATTCAAATGTGGAAATCTCTACCCCTATGAAGTGTTCACCCTAATTCCTCATGGTTAGCGACTGATAGTCCATGTTATTAAAACATGAGGTTTTACATCTCTTCCCCCAAGGTTGGTAGCATTAGATATAGCTATGGGCAGAGATCTGTGTTTACGGCGCTGCCATGGTTTACAGCCGAGGGTGAGAAAATGGGCATTTTCAAATGTGCCACCACCACCCATGGCCACGCTTATCCTAGTGTGGCCACCGGCGGTGGTGGTATGTCTGCTCTCGCCCACCAGACGTTAACCATGGGTCGGACCATGGTAAGGCTAACCCAGAATGTGCGCTGGGCTCCCTGCCAGCGCACATCCCAGTTTAAGTCCTGCCGTGGTCCAGGGAAGCCTACCCCGGATCGTGGTAGAGCAGGCCATCACGTCTGATGGCCCGCTCTACCTAACTGAGAGCAGTCCTGGGTGGCCGTGGTGGCCTCATAGGCTGCCACACCCACCCGCAGGGGGCTGCACTGAGCAGCACAGGGGTGGGGCTGTGCGGACCGTTGTCCGCATGTCCCCCGCCTTCTCCCCAGCCCCCAGAACGTTTGTTCGACGGCCAGGCAGACTCTTGCCTGGGGCAAGGGCTCTCACACTGGGCAGGCTTTAAGCATGGCGACTGGAGTGCATTTCTCTTTGAAGGCAAAGTGGGGGGGAAAAGAAATAAAAAGAAAAGTGGCCAGGACTGTCCCCATAACAACTGTCATAGCAAATTCAAGCTGTCCTGGAACTTTGTAATGCAGTTTTCCTTTTACCTGTATCAGCTGTGGCTCCTGAGACGCATACATTTTGGTGTCACCTTAACTATAGTGGCAGCTATAATATTTATAAGCCTCGCATTGCGTCTGAAGCACAATAAATTTTAATTACTTCAAGAACAATAAGAACCCAGCCTGCAAGGGTGTTTATATTTAAAACGGATGAAAATTAACCTGACACAAAGTCTGTACAATGGCAAAGGTGGCCATATGTTGTTCTTTCTACTCTGCCTCTTGGCATGTTTACACTACATGCAGCAGATGCTCCTCCTAGAGTGATAGCGTGGTCAGGAAGGTAAGGATCATGCTTAAATTGCCTTAGCAAAACACATGAATAGTCCAGTAGCTCTTACGGGCAAGAACGATCTCTTTGGGGTGTGTTTGTCTTGCACAACGGGTACCCAACGCCCCCGTGTGGGTACCTCGAGGTGCTATTGCAAGACAAATAACAAGGTACCCATCCTATCTAAAAGACCGTCTCTTCCCATATGTTCCATCACAATCCCTAAGATCGGCCAGGGACATCCTCTTGAAAATTTCATCAGTGTGTCAGGTCCATATGGCAAAGACGCACAGAGAGGCTTTCTCGGTGGCTGCCCTGCAGCTCTAATTTCCTACCCCAGAAGGTTAATCAAAGTCCAAGACTTTTTCAGAGGCAACAGTCTTATCTAGTTGGCCAGGTGTTTGGTGGGTGGGGATAGGGTCCAGAGAGTTGTTTTTAAGTAATTTTATACAGTATATATTTTTAAGGGATTCATTTTGTGTGTAGTTTATATGTTACCCATCCTGAAATAAATACCTTGGGCCACTCTCAACACCTAAAAAATATTTACTCCCATCATACCAGAAGTGATGTCCTACCAGTCTGGCCCAGCTCAGTGGACCCAGCTAAAAGCCTACCACAATGCACAGAAAGAGGGGTAGGCTGGGGAAACCCCAAATATCACCCCTGCCTCATACCTCCATTGTTGCCCTCTTTTTCACTCCGTCTCCAATCCTGACCCCACCCCCACCCCTTACCCTTCCACAAGGCCAGTTTTTGCCCCCACCTAGCACTGGCTGTAGACGCACCCAGCAGTTGAATCAATCCATTTCCATTTCCCGGGTCATGTGAGGAGCAGGGACCTGTCACTGGGCGGAGCTATAGAACGCTGAAGCAGCCAGTCAGCTGAGTAGAACATCCCTTCCTGTTTCCTGTCCTGTCCTGTCCCTAACCCAACCTGTATCTGTTCCCACTTGAGCCCAAGCCTGTCCCTGGATCTGTGCCTGTTTCTGTCTGGTCAGAGGAAGGCCCATTTCTAGTCCTAATCCTGCTCCTAGCCCTATCCTGATCCTTGCATTGATCCTGCCCATAACTCAGCAATGTGACACAGGTCATTAGCCTGCATGGAATCCATTGGTTGGAAGTAGGCTGGCCAGATATGTAAATTTTAGAGGACGCTTATGAGATATACAGGTTGTAGGGCTGCATTGGTTCCAGTGCAGCTGCTCTGCAACCTGTATTTCTCATAAGTGTCTTCTAAAATTTTCATATCTGGCCACCCTAGTTGGAAGACTTATTTTTCTCCCTTTAGTTCAGCCTCTGATTTTAAGAAATGAAGGGGCTTGAGTGAAATCTTATTAGACCAACTGTTGGTAGAAATAAGCAAGCTTTGGGGCACTAGTGAGCATGCTGGTATAACAGACGTGGTGAAGGGGCTCTGCCGAGGCCTAGTGCTTTCTAAAGAAAGTAAGAAACTAAACCGCAGTTTTGACTTTAAAAAAATATATCCAAGGCTGTCTGAATGGCTAAGCAAACCAAAAAAGGTGAGAGAACATCGATACGGAGATACTGTGAGCGGAAAATAATGCCTGCTGCCCCAGCGGTGGAGTCGGAGGAAGACAATATGGCCGACGCAGGCCCTGAGGGGGGCCTAGTAAAATCCTCAGAGACTGCTGAAATATTAAATGACCTGAGAAAAGATCTTAAGCGGGTACGCAAAACCTTGTTTTGCGAATTGCAAGCCACCCCGAGCTGCCTGTGGCAGGTGGGGCAGGGTAGTAAAAGTTTGAAATAAATAAATCATGCAATGAGCTCGCTGAAAGCTGCCTTTACATCTGTCTTTTAAGAAAGTGGAGGTAGTTTAAAAAAGAATGGATCAAGTTGAACAGCGAGTCAACGCGCTCAAGGATAAAGTATTAATCCATGATGATTGACCTCCTCAATACACTCTCTGTTTCTATGACCCAGATCTGCTCCAAATGTGAGGACCTTGAAAACAGAAGCAGACAGCCTAACCTGAGGTGTATGGGGGTCTGGGAAGGACAGGCGTCTCCGGATGCCTGCAAGTTCAACCAATGGCTGCTGGAGGGCTTATTCCCCACGGAGACCCATCTACATGAGGCGGTGGTGGAGTGGGTCCACCGGACCCTCTGCGTGAAATTGGGTGGTGGTGAGCTCCCCCGGGCTATCATTGTTAAATTCTTAAAGTGCAGAGACAAGGAGGACATTTTGCGCCTAGCTCGCACAATGCACTCTCTAGATTTTGAAGGCGACATAATTAAAATCTTTCCAGATCTTGCATCAGAAACCCTTGCAAAAAAAGAGTGCTTGGTACAAGTATGCGGACAGGCTCAACAAGCAAGGAATTAAGACCCAAATCTAGCAGCCAGCACGCCTCTCTTTTCTCTTTAAAGGCCATTGGAGATCCTTTGACACCATTGCAGGCTTCAAGAAGTTCCTGACGACCAACTCTGACCTGGAGAGAAACATACTAGAGGGAGAAAACTCAGCTACCACTTAAACAGAAAGCCCAGGTTTCTCATCCCTCATTAAGGCAGGGGACTTCCCTCCCTGAATAGACCTCTCTCAGATTCACATATAACTGGTTAAAGATGGGACCCATGCAGCATGCCAAGTCACTTAAGTTGGAAATATACAGTTTAAGGTTTGCTATTTCTCCATAATGTCTTAACTTTTTACTGGATAACTTTATAGGTTCCATGTAAATTTAATGCTGAACTTGCAAGAGTTAACACTGAAATGTTAAGGTTTTGCTATTTTGCTTATTGGCCACAAGATGGCGGTGTAAGTATAGAAAACATGGTTAACAAGTTAGAAATTTGTTCAAATAAGCCACAAGATGGCACTATAGAGCAACAAGGGATGGAATGCTAGACATAAAGGCCAAGGATTAGACTCACAATTAAGTGTGGTAAAATATATGAAAAAACGATGTCTTGGTGGACCACTTTCAGGGCAGAAGCCCCTTCTTCAGTGGGAGATATTATTTACATATAAGAGACCACTGCGGTAACATTGGTGATCTCACCTGCCTTCTGGATAGGCCCTTCTGCCCAGTGTGGTGGAGGGAATGGGGGAGAGGGGGGATAGAAGGGTTAGGGTGGGGAATAGTAGGGTGGGAGGGAGAGGGTTTATTTTAAGTTTAGTTTTAATTTGCTATTTTTGGTTGTTAATATTTAAATTTTTGGTGACTATGTTTGCTGATGTATTGACCCTGACAATGTCTGTATGCCTGGATCAGGGGGGACACTTGGGGGATACCAGGATAACCAGGATATTGGGGACTTCACTGGCCACCTTTACAGACCCTGGACAACTGTTGGTGGATGGGTTGAGCCGTATGGAGACGAAGGCCTCTCTGGGGACTAATGTTTACCCTGACACTTGATGCCTGACAGGGAGTGTCGCCTAAAGATTAAGGCCCTCCTAATAACTAATACTGACCCTGGACACTTGTGGCCTGACACGATGTGCTGTTTGAAGGCTAAGGCCTCTTTAAAAAATAAAGCTGACCTTGGACACTTGTGGCCTGTCAAGATGCACTGTTTAAAGGCTACGGCCTTTTTAATAATACCCACCTACCCTAAGACTTTGGATGATTGCCTGGGGGTCTCTTGATCCGCCCAGACAACCAACACACAAAATAAAGTTGCAAACAGGACCATCTCTATATTGAAATGATAAAATTAAAAGTCATCTCGTTAAACATGAGGGGTTTAAACTACCCAGCCAAGAGACGAAGGGTAGCTCAATATCTTAAAATACATGGGGCAGCAATATTTTTCTTACAAGTAACCCACTTAATTAAGAAAGATGAAGCAAGACTTAGGAACAAAAACTATGGACCTATATTCTTTTGTAGTGCATCAAAGAAGAAGGTGGGAGTGGCGATAGGATTTGCGGCTAACATAGATTTCCAGTTGATAAAGCAAGTAAAGGATAAAGAGGGGCACTTCCTCTTGCTAATTGGTAAATTGAGGGATCAACTAATAACCTTAGTCAACATATATGGCCCTAACGGAAACTCAGAAGCCTTTTTCAAAGAAAACTTGCTCCGAATTTCAGAATGATACAAGGAGAGGTACTGGTAATGGGTGATCTAAACTGCCCCTTTCATGCCACGATAAACCAAGTGGCACTCCCCTAGAAGGCTGGCAGAGACATGTAGTGAGGCTAATTGACGATGCTTGTCTCAAAGACATTAGTAGGAACCTGACCCCTAATCACAGGGGCTACACTTATTTTTCACCTAAACATGAGTCATATACTAAAATAGACCATGCCTTGGCCACGGGGAGGGGGCGGTGGGTGGTCTACTGGAGAAATGTCAGGAAGTAATTGCTGTACCTGCAGTCTTCACGGACCACCACGTTTTGAACTAAGTATGATTTTTAGGTACACAAGATGGGTGCCTGAGGGGTGCCTGGCGGATCCCCAAAAACCTTTTACAAAATCAGGAAGTCAAGGAGAAAGTAAAAAAATAATAAAATTACTTAAATAATAATGACAATCCATTGGTGACTTCTCATGTCCTGTGGGAGGCAGCTAAAGCAGTCCTGAGAGGATAATTTAATCTCTATAGCAGTCCATTAAACAAAGACCAGAGGGGCAGAATTTAGGGACTTATACACACAGCTAAATGAGCTTCTATTGGCTGACAAGTTGGATCCTAATAAAAAGAGTCAGAAACAAATATTAAACATTTGAGGAGAAATATAATTTATTGAATCAGACAAAATTGCCAAACAAATGAGAAGTTATTGCTATACTATGAAAAGAGTAACAAGGGGGAGAGATTATTAGCAAATATGGTTAAAAATAAAAGAAACAAAGCAATGATAACACAAATTAGGACGATAGATGGTCAGTTAACCACACAACAAGAAAAAATAGCTGAGACAATGTCCAATTTCTATCAAGGGTTATATAATTCAATCTCTCCCCAAAAGGGGAAAACAAATAAATCTCTGCAGTCTCTAAGGCTGCCAAAACTTACGGCTGGCCAAGCAGAAATGCTGAATGAACCAATTATCAAAGAAGAACTTATAAGCACTATTAAACCGCTCCCCAAGAGAAAGGCAGCGGGACTGGATGGTTTTCCTATTGAATTCTACATAGCCTTTGCTGACTTGATGGTTCATGTGCTCCTTCGAGTCTGCAATGATATCTTGAAACTTGGGGAAATACCAGACACATTTTCAGTGGTCAATATACCTTTATGTTTAAAGGCTGATAAACCAGCAGAGGATTGCGCTAGCTACTGATCCATCTCACTGCTCAACTCAGATTTCAAGATATTCTCTAAAACTCTGGCCAATTGATTGAACAGCTGTATAGGGGACATTATAGATGCAGACCAGGTGGGCTTTATCCCCTGTCAGCTGGGTGCTGATAATGTCCGTAAGGCCATTGATTTAATACACCAAATCACTATCTCCAAGGAAAGTATGGTGGTTGTCTCGATGGATGCTGAAAAAGCCTTTGATCGGATTGAAGGTCAGTTTCTTTTCAAGACTCTCAGACATATGGGTTTTTCAGGCAATTTTTTTCACCTGGGTCTTGGCGATCTACCAGGAACTGACCTTGTAGTTAATAATCAATGGCAGATTATCTGAGGCCTTTACTCTGAAAGGGGGACATCAGGGCTGTTCCTTATCCCTGCTTCTCTTTGATATTGCATTGGAGCCTCTGGTGCTGGCTATTCTTCAGGACTCGGACATAGAGGGCATTCAGGTTGGGAACCAACAACATAAGATAGCTCTTTAATGCTGATGATATGATTGTTTTCTTAACTAAACCATCTCGATCTATTCCAAAGTCAATTAAGCTCATAGATTTGTTTGGCTCCTTGGCAGGCTACAAAATTAATTATACTAAATCGTCGGCCATGATTTATAAAGGAATGAGAGACAAATACTCCCTCTGAAGAAAAAATACCTTTTAAAATAGAACAGTCTTCTATAAAATATCTGGCTACATCTCTATCAAAGAATCCTCTTAACTTATTTAAGAATAACTTTCCACATACATTGGAACACTTAAAAAGAACACAGAGAGTTGGGCCGAGAGTTGGGCCGGTCTAGAATGCTGTTGGTTTGGTAGGGTCAATTTATTTAAGCTGTCTCTGCTTAAGTTATAGTTTTGCCAATAAAGATCCTGCCTAAATTCTTTAGAGATGCCGAGAGCTGGCTGAAACGGTAGGTATGGAGGAGGAAGGGGCCCATAATTAGTTACAAAGTATTGAATGCTCCCAGACAGAAGGGTGGACTGAACTTCACGGATTTACTTTTCTACCACTGGGCTTCTGCCCTGAGAGCTATTAAGTACTGGTTTTTCAAACCCTGAGATGTAAGATGGGTAGATATTGAATCTCAAAGTCTAGTTGTTGACAACTGGCAAGAGGTATTGACCTCTCCGAAACTGGACAGGCCTGCCCAAAAGCAGCAACATCCTTTTGCCGGTTTCGCCTGGTCCCTCTGGAGGAAATGTGTATTGAAAATAGATACGGGGGGATAGCTTTCTCCTTTTTCTCCAGTCGATTGTGAATCTCTTAGACGTGGGGGGTGCACAGCCTCTGGTACGTGCTTTAAGACAAAAAGGCATAGTCTGTGCCTCACAGTTGTTCCAGGGTGGCCAGTTCCAAAACAAAAAGGGCATGGAGGTGCTTTTGGGATCCCCAATAGACCAGCTTCAACATAACCAGTTGTGCTGTGCTTTCACGGGTACAAAAAAAGAGGGAGAGCTACACCCAACCGGCTAAGGGCCTGAAGATAGAGCTTTTGTGCATATAGAATAAAAGGACTCATTTCCTGATTATATTGCAAACTTAAGGTTATTTGGTACATACCTGAACTAAATTACATTAAAAAATGGGAAAGAGATCTGCGTATCAAATTAGATAAAAGTGCAAGAATGCAAATGTGGCAGCACATCCATAAATGCTCCACCTCGCTTGCTATTGCTGAAACACATAGGTACTGATGAGATTATACTTAACACCCTCTCGTATCTCGAAAATGAATAACTCTTCCTCCGCCGTGTGTTGGAAGGAATGTGGGGAAATAGGTGACCTGTATCACTTGTCTGTGGGGATGTGTGCATGTTCAGGAGTTCTGGCCTAAAGTCTGGAAATTTGTTGGAGGGGCTACGGGTCTGGTTATATACCCTTTAAGGCTGAGAGAGTCCTTCTTGGCCTGTATCCTAAGGTTCTGCTACTGAATGTTAATAGAGACACATGTGTCCATCTGTTTTTGGCAGGGCTTAATGTTATAGCCAGAAATTGGAAATGTAATAGAGCTCTAACAATGACTGAATGGTACAAACGAATCTGGTATGTAATTACTATGGAGAAGGTACTCGCAGACTTTGGAGGAAAATTGGAAGACTTCTACAGCACATGGTTACAGAGCTTCTCCTGTCTGGAAAAAAAACTTTTTCTTGGACCCAATCAATGACTTGATACTCTTGCAGGAGGGGTGAGGGGTTTCAGGCACCAGGAAGCGGTACAGCAGTCACGGAATGGGGTCATGCATCAGCGGTCTTCTTTTTTTTTGGTAAGGGGGAATTGAGGGTATAAGGTAAGGGGGGAGGGAGGGGAAGAGAAAAAACACAAGGTAATGTAAGACAGTTAAGTATGTAGTACACCAGTCCGGCGCTGGAAACAGGGACTAAAGTTGTATATCCAATGTTGTACTTTTGATTTTGTAAAGCTGACAATGAACATTTATTAAAATAAATAACAAAAAGAAATTGCAGAGAAATAATCAAGCTTTTGGGCCACACAGGGCCCTGTGGGAAAGCTCAAAAAAAGAGACCATGAAAAGGTATTTAAAGGAGGTACAGAGCCATCTTTAGCAATCTCATCTGCATCCTGGATCCTGCCAGCTAGCAAGGCTGGAAGACATGCACTGAGACCAGGACTTTGATTTCTAACCTTAAGAACTGGAGCCCGGCCAACATCACCAAACTGGCTGTGTATGAACTGATTCTATGGACCTTTATAGGGTAAGATACTTATCTAGGAACACAACCAGTATAGATTAGGAATGCGTGTTATTTACCTTTGATTTCTAGTAACCACTCTGTAGCAACTATCTTGCATATGTAATCAAACACTTGCTTCTTATCTTTATGAAGAAGTGTCTGTGTCTAACATTGGAAACACAAGTGAGCTACAAGAGTTTTCAAGCTCTTGGGACCCCAGAGAGAAAGAATCTGTAAACGGGAAGGATCGGGCCCTTGAGTGACAAAGGAGTTGTCCCTGCTGCAGGATTGAATCCGCTAGAGAGAAAAACTGATTCAAGTGAGCTGTAAGCGAGGGAAACCGAGTCACTCAAACCCGGTAAAGTAGGGGTGCGGACCTCCAACCCGTGACAGGGAGTTCGCATATCAAATCCTGAACTGGGTTCATAGTATGGTTCACAGTATGTGAATTCCCACAATGGTTGGGTAGCCAGCTAAGAGGGTCAGTTACAGACAAGGAGATACAAGTGTTAGAATGATCTAGGAACTTGGTGCAGAGGATAACAGAAACTAAAAATGCAGTAACTGTAAAGTATAACAGATATTTGTAGTGGCTGGAGAAATATAGGTGCTTGTTAAGTCCAAACTTAACAAACTCCAAATATACAAATTGTGATTAAAATTTATATTGTGATTCAAATTTAATAACTGAATTAAAAAGCAGTCCTCCATGTGGCTGGATAAAGCAGAAAGCAATGCAATACTTGTAAATTTTGGGCTGTACTTGCACAAGATGCTTCAGTTAATCTGAGGCACATAAAAAATACCAGAACTTTGTTCTTCAATCAGAAGGATTGAAGGGAGAAGAAAAAAGTAAAAACGGTTCAGGTAAGGCTTGCTATGCTCCACACAGCTTGAGGCTTCAACTTGAGATGATGCTCCCAGTAAATTTTGTGGTTCCTCATACAAAATACAGTTGTGCATCTTTCTTGGTGTGCTCTGAGAGGGAGCAAAATAGTGAACTCTCCCCTGGCTTATCACTGTTAAGTCTGTTAGCCTTTAGAGTTAGTATGTCACTGAGATGAATAGGAGCAGCTTGCATGACTCAGAAATTACATAGTTACATTGGTTTGTCAACCATAAGGGCTACAGCTTTTTCCTTTGAAACCAATCTTAGATTCTGTAGCCCAAGATGGCTCCTGCTAGCTGGCTAATATAGCTGCAAGCTGTCCTAGTGCTGCTTCTGCATGACAATTTCCATTTGCAGAATGGGTACAGTCGCCAGGAATGGATCCATCCTTGAACACCGCCTCCCCCACATGGGGATTCTAGAGCAGTGGCCAGCCCTCAACCTGGCTTGCCAGCCCCAGAGAAGGCCCCTTGGCACTGGCCAGGCCACACCCCTTCAGCCTGTCTCATCTCCTGCCATGCTTCCTGGTTGGCTGCCAGACAGGATAGAGGGCTGGCTGGTAGCAACAGCAAGCTTGTCCTGCTTTGCTCCGACCCCCGGCCTGGTATCCACTTAAGGGATGCTCAAGCCTTCCGCTGACCTCTTGTCAGTGCTTCAGGGGACTGGATCCATGGGGCAGATCTAGAAATTGGAAAGGGGCCAAATAAAGGAGCAGCTGTATCCTGACATTCAGTGCTGGCTCCAAGCATGAGCCTGTGTCCTATTGTCTGCCCACAGCCCAGAGGTCCCTTGCCCCATACAAAAGACTTGGACGTGGCCAATATGAACTTGATCAATGTTCTTTTAGTTTGCAGGGGCCCTTCCCTCTTCCTTTCATTCTTAGGTTTCTGTGCTGAGATTGCCTTACCTATAAGAGGTCAGCGGAAGGCTTGAGCATCCCTTAAGTGGGACAGCTATGCATCCTGTGGAGCTTACACTAATTTTCAAATCAGGAGGGAAAAGATTCCCCTGCCCTGCCTACAGAATGCAGTGAGATGACCAGTTCATTCAACATAACCCAACGAACCATCAGAAAAACCCACTAGCCTTCCATTAACAGTTCTCTGTCACATTTGAACCAGTGCGCTAAAGGTGACAGGTTTGCGATTTTGTCTTCAAGACCCTTCAGTCCCCTGTGCTCTCTGTATCTCATGTTTCTTGACCACGATCAAGGCACAGCTTGCGATGCCATTATATTGCGTAGTATGATTTATGTAGTGAGAAGGTCCTACTGAAGTCAATGGCATGACCTGTGGATTAAGGGACAATTTACTGTGAGTAAAGGTGTGGGTATCTGAAAATAGAACAAGAGGAAATCTGTCACAGTGGCTGTGTGTAGCTTTCTTAGGGCTGGAGGCCAGTAACTGTGTTCTTATTTTACAGGATTATATGATGCTTGTCCTTCACCCCTTAGTTAAATATGAAATGACTTTAAACAAGCTCTGTGCACAGGCAATAGCTGCCTGCTGTTCTTCTGAACAGCTGATACTAAGAATCATATTGTATACAGGCAGAGGCAGCTGCTTCTCTGCTTCAGTTACCTCACTGAAAGCAGATGGAAGGGTCTGTCTATTGCTTTCTTACCTGGGGCCTTACGACAATGCAGGCTGGAAATATAGTCAATTAGTGCCACCTTCTGGAAATACCAGCACTTAATCCACCTATCTCTACACTATTTTGCAAATGATGCAAATAGCTCATTTCTCTCTTCACTCCATTGCCCTCACCCCTTTTAGATGTCCTGTCCTCACTGTTCAAATCATGGCCACTGAGCTCTTTTTGGCACTTTTTTTTTATTTAGAGTAGGCGGAGTTAACTCTAGGGAAATGCCTCTTTCATTTTAGGTGTTATTCTTTTGCAACCTAAATTGCCTGTGTCCGGGATAAACAGTTCTCCTTGTGCACCAGGTTCCAAACCAGATGTGACCATGTTTTGGTGGGGTGTGAAATTGAACTCTCTCTTTATCCAGAGTTTGGAAAACCGCCTTTGGAACCATGTCTGCGCACAATATGATCCTGAAGCCAATGACAAAGCTCCCACTGACTTCACTCAGTAGGTGAGGATTGCACCTGCAGGCTATTATCAGGGACTGGAGTAGTTAACGGGAAAATGCAATGGCCCCTGGCTGTTATTAATACTGCACCTCTCTATTACCCATCCACAGCCCTAGTCCCTATTTTATAGGGTCAGAGCAGCATTATGACAGGAGGCAGCAAGGTGGCTCCTACCCCTCTACTGTCCATCCCCGATACAACAGTTCTTCTCAGGGTAGGCCCACTACTCTAGCCAGCCCAAGGCCTCCCCCCAGCTAATTCTCCAAAACCACTCTTATGCTGTGCAGTGCCAGCAGGGGTAAGGGGCAGAGGCAGGAGCCTGGGGCATATGCCCCTGCCCCTCCTTGGACTCCCTTCTTCCACCCCTCTACCCTGTCTGAAACAAGAACTTGAATCTTCTCTCACGTCCCAACTCTAAACACCCTTCTATCCAATTGCATACAACAACTGGACACAATTAACTATCTGGGGTCCCCTCTGCTGATCCTCCACACAATTACTGCATGCACCTTACCATGTAGAGCCAACAGAGGGACAGGGCAGCTTCTAGGGTGGCCAGGTATGCAAATTTTAGAGAACACTTAGAGAAATACAGGTTGCAGGGCTACAAGCCCTGCAACCTGTATTTCTCTAAGTGTCCTCTAAACTGGCCACCCTAGCAGTTTCCCTCTACTTTTCCCAACTCTTGCATGCTCCCATCCACCTGAATATAATGGCTGCGCGTTCCTATCCTCCTCTGCGCAATTATTGTACGTAGCAGTACAGCAATCTGACCATCCCACATGGAACGTTCACTGACCACTGATACTGTTCAGCAAGAAACCTGTTTTTCTCACTGTAACAGGGCCCTTTGGGCTAGCCCCAGGCTCTTTAAGATTGAGCGCCAACACTTGGGTGCAGGCATACTTACTGGATGCAGGACACTGCTGGAGCTGGTGTTATGGTGAAGGTGCTCTTCAGAACAGAGGATAGCGACTCTGGCCAATCACAGAGTTCTGCCCCTAGGCCTCTTGGGGTTTTCCTCATTTAAGGAATGCTCTCAGTTGAGTCAGGGAGGTCAATGGGGAAGGAGCTCTGCACAGAGCTCCTGCTGCTTTGTCCTAGCCTTAGCTAAGGAGCTTTGGTGTCAGATACTAGAGAAGGCCCTTCCACAGTAGGAACCTGTTGGAGGATACCTCAACCTCGCCAGAGGCACCAGACAGCGCGGCATGGGACTCCCAAGTGGACTTGTTATGATTATTGGCCCAGAGGGGCCTGAGGACTTTGTAAATGGGTCTGGTAGTAGGAACTGCGACCTGATTAGGCACCAGTGGAGGTTGGAGGCCTGACCCTATACCCCAACTGGAGATATCTGTCTGGCATGCAAATACCCACAGAGAACTTACCACAGGCAGGATCAGACCCTTGCATGCTAAACAAGATTAAATTACATGACTGGGACTGAAAGAAATGTAAGCTGGGGATCCCATCCCACTGATTCCCCCTAGGGGCCCTAGTGCCCCCTACAGTTTGGACTTGGTCACCCAGCTACACTAACTTTTGCCCATTTTGTGAATGCATGGTTTAAGATCTCAAAATTACACCACCAATTTAAAAGCAACAACACAAAAAGACAAGAAGCCTAATCTGAACTCTGCAACACTGCCAAGTTTCTTAATACCCCTCCCAGTGCTAGCAAATAAGTTATAAAAGGGGAAATGTATCCTTTTCGTACAAAATTCAAGCTACTATCACCCACTCATGTTTCAATGGATTTCTCTGAGATTTGGACACATTCCACATCACACCCAAGCAACCCTTCCTACTAAGTTTCACATTCCAATTTTACAATGATTAGAATGTCTATGATTTTAACAGTGCGATGCAGATGCCTTAATTATTGAGTTGTGGGCAGCTGAATAATAATAATAATTAATTAATAAATAATTATGGCTAATTGCTGAATAAACTTTGATTGAGTAGTAGTAATAATAATTAATAAACACTACTTTCCTACCTCCTAGGGCTGTTGTAAAGATAAATGCAGTAAAGAGGGCATCAGTATGTAAATTGGCTGGCTGTGCATAAGACCGCTTTGAAAAACCCTGTAGAGAGAACTTACATGGTTTCCCAAATCTGGCAGATTCCAATGGTGCTCCCAGGCTCATAACTAAACTGTTGTTTTTTTCAGTCCTGCCTCTGTTATTTAGATGATTCACAATCACTGTTGTACAACATTTCAGTCCCAAATCTGGACTTCTTTATTTTTTGCCTATAAAACTACAGCTGTGAAACAAGGCAAATACCTGTGAAATGCTAGTGTTTAATGATAGAATAAACAACAGCTTGGGCAAGGACATCAAGATGTTACATATGCCTGCAAGAAACTGCACTGGCTCCATGCTTCAGAACATGTCACAGAGTCCCCTGCCACTGCCTTGAGGGCATTCCTTTGTCTTGGTTGAATGCAGAATCCCATGCCTAGCTTGCTTTCTGTGCTTGTTAATGTTCTGTTTTTCATGCTTTGTATCTGATAGCCATTTTTGCTTTGAGGGCCATCAGGCATCCAATAATATCAGATCCTTAGTCTCTTTCTCAATCTTTGGGATATGCATTTGGCCTGGTTGAACTAAAACTCATTTTTAAGCTTTTAGTTTTGTGATATGGCTTTTAGATCCCGTAGAGTGGTTCCCGCCCAAAATGGGTTAAAAAAAATAAATGGACACATTATAATTTGTGCCTTTTTGTCACACCACACAGCTCCCATCCTAGAGCCACAATGCGCAGATCCATTTGAGGACACACATCATGACAACCCCGATTTAGAACACTTTCAGCAAATCCTTTTAATTAGTAGCAATCTCTTATTCAACTATCAGAAACAAACCTATCAGAAACCTTTAATAAAAGACCCTCTGTCTGTCCAATATGTCAGATGTTTTTCAGTATCCAGGAAAACTGGAACATCAAAGCCCCAGTTGAGAAAAACATTGTGAATTTCAAACTGTAATTTCAAAATCTAATCCCCTGTACATCTATTTGTCCCTAGGTCACTCTCAGATACGTTAGGCTTATTATTTTTGTTCTGAATAAACAAAGAGTCTTTTCCATACTATTCCCTTGCAGATTTTTCTCTACATTCGGCTCTAGTGTGGCTGCTGGGGAAATCTGCATTAAAAAGCTTTTGCAATCATTTATTCATGTAAAAGCTCCAAATATATTTCAAGACTGTTACTGTTCACTCTGATTTGCATAATGTGAAATATCTGCTTGCTGTGTTGGTGTAAGTACTGAGTAGTAATTTGGGCAAACCACATTTTCAGTTTGATTGCTAGGGTTTGCACCAGGGGAGAGAGCTTTGAGAGTTGTATGGTTTGTTCATAAAACGGTGGATGGACTGTGGAGGAAAAGGAAGATGCGCATCTATACACAAGTGTGGATCAAGAAAAGTATTTTCACCAGAAACTTTTATAAAGCCATCCTTGTATCCATGGGTGATATGAACACTAGGAAATATCGCTACATGCATGAATTCATTCTTAACGGAACTGCACGGCTGGGAAGGTACCACGTACTCATGTTGGTACAGTATTTGGGCTCCAAATGAGTTCTTGCCAAACTTGTCAACACATTCAAACTTGGTGTGCTTCTGTCCTAATACCTGCATCCTGGAGTCTGTGTTGGTGTCCTGTGGGCTGTGACAGAGCTGCCCTTTGGAGCAGGACTTCCTCAGTTTAGATTAATTTCAAGGCAGTTTGAATAGTCAGCCTCCCACTCGTTTTTCTCTCTTGCTGATTTAGATTATATGTTCTTAGGGGTAGAGAGTCTCTCAGAGACCTATGACAGGGGTAGGGAACCCCAGGCTCAGCTGCCAAATGCATCCCAAAGCTAGTTTTGATGTGATCCCTTCCCAGTTCCTGGGTCTGGCCTCTAGATCCAGTTCCTACCCCAAAGCACATTTTTATGTGGTCCCTTTCTAGTTCCTGGATTTGGCCCTTGGATCCTAGTTCCTACCCCCCAAGCACTGAAAAAACTGAGCTCAGGGTAAGGGAGCAGAGATGAGGGCATGCACACAAGGATAGAGGACAGATCCATGACAAAGATCCATGACCGGGACCCTCCTCGTTCTCTGAGTACACCCCTTAAGCACTGCACCCCTGACTACAATATGGCCATACTAATTTTCAAAGTGGCCCCTGGGAAGAAGAAGTTTCCCACCCCTGACCTAGGACAACAGGCTCCCATTTCAGTTTGGACCTCTAGGTGCAATTGTAACACAAATAACTATTAAAAATAACTAGCATTGTGCATTCCAGCAAGGCAAATTAAATCTTTTGCACCAGACTGTGAATCTGCCATGTACTTATATTGTGGGCACCACCAAACACAGACACAGACACAGACACACACTCGTCTCTGCATAGTTTCTTGTCCCTACCTCTTGTCTCTTTCTCTTTCACATTTTTCTTCTCTCCATTCCTTTTGCTTTTACTCTTTAACTGCAGGAACAAATCATATACATCTAGAACGGGGCTATGCTGTGAACAAGACAGCTGGGTCTCAAAACTTTGCCTGTATGATGCCTTATAAAACTTAAATACAACTCTTGGGACCCTCCAAACAGCAACAAAAACATACAAACAAAGACATACAAACAGCAGCAAAGACATACAAATGTTATAAATTTAGCAAATATCATTGTGCTTGCGACACCATACACAGATGGCATGACCATTTTTGGGGTCCTGGCCCCCAGTTAGGAAACCTCTTGTGCGGAGTATTAAGGCCTCTGGAGTGTGTGTCTGTGGGTGTTTTCCACGCATGGCCCCCTACTGTAAAAGCTCCAGCTGCTTGTGTGACGGTGGTGTGTTGGGAAACGTGCTCCCGTGACCCATGCAGCAGCCACTCATGGCCACCTCCATGGACGGGGCAGCAATGCTGGGAGATGCTCGTTTGAAGCACTCGCTACACACGTTGCGTGCGCGCCCTGTAGCCACACCACTCAGCAGCATGGGCCACCTCGCTCCTGCAGCACTTGTTTAAAAACTCCCATCTTGTACAGAGATGAAGTTATACTCTGGGGTGTTGGGTACACTGGGTGTGGTGAGATACATGGTGGGGAGGGTATTGCGGCCCCTGGTGTGTACGTGCTGTGAGTGATGGGGTTATACCCTAGAGCAGGGGTGGGGAACATTTTCTCTCCCAGGAGCCACTTTGAAAATCAGTACAAGCTCTGAGAGCCACGCAGAAGTTGGGGGCAGGGGTGCTTAAGGGATGTGTAATGGAAGAGGCGCGTCCAGAACATGGATCTGTCCCCTATCCTTGTGTGCACGCCCTCATCTCTTCTCCCTCTCCCTGAGCTCAGTTATTCAGGGCGTGGCACACGGGGTGGTAGGAAGGAACTGGATTCAGGGGCCAGATCTAGGAACTGGAAAAGGGCCAAAAATCAAAACTAGCTGCAGGCCACATTTGGCCCCCAGGTTTGTGATTCCTCACGCCTGCCCTAGGGGTACCAGGTCCAGCAGAGTGTGATGGGGAGATACTGGAGTTCCTGGTGTGTGCGTGCAGAGACCAGTGGGGCTACCATTACAGTCGAAGGGTGCTGGGTTCAATGATGGAGTAGGGTATTGGGGCCTCTGAAGTATGCATGCTGAGAACAATGCGGTGTGAGGTCCCCTGATGTGTGTGTACACAGTGACGAGGTTACACTCTAGGGTATGGGGATATTGGGACTCCTGGGATGTGTGGCGCTGAGAGTGACAGGCCTCAGTCATGGGATTGGTGGGGAATAAGGTGGTCTGTGGCATATACGTACAAAGAGCAATGGGATTACATGGGGGGGGGGGAAGGAGCCCCAGTGGGGGTATTGGGGTCTTTGGTGTGTGCATGCAGAGAGCAATGGGGAGGACCTGCAGCGGCTGAAGCGGGAAGGGCGGCTATTGGAGCAAAAGTGGCGCCTTTCTTGCACTGAAGTTGACCGATTGCGGCATAGAGTTCGTTTACGAACCTATGCTGTGGCTGTGCGGGAAGCAAAAAAGAGGTTCTTTGCTGCTCTCATGATGTCTGCAAAGTCGCGTCCAGCTCAGCTTTTCCAGGTGGTGAAGGGGCTGGTCAGTCCGGCTTCCCTCCACCTTGAACTGGAATCTTCCAGTGCTTGCTGTAACGTTTGTCAACTTTTTTGTGGATAAAACCGCCTGGATTCACCATGATTTTGATGCCGCGCTAATTGCAGTGGTAGAACCAGAGGTAATAGAAACCCTGTCCTGTCCTGTTTTATGGAATCTGTTTCAGTGAGTGTCGTCCACTGATGCGGGGGATGTCCTAGGGACTGTTAGAGCCACTTATTGTGAAACTGGTCCATGCCTGTCCTGGCTGGTCAAGGCCAGCAGAGAGATGCTGGGGTCATTGCTGGCTGGGGTGGTCAATGCCTGCCTTAGCGAGGGCAGAGTGCCGGGCTGCCTCAAAGAGGCGATGGTCCGGCCTTTGCTCAAGAAACCATATTTGGATGTTGACTCCCTGGCCAGCTATCGGCCAGTCTCTAACCGTCCCTTTTTAGGGAAGGTTATTGAATGGGTAGTGGCTCAGCAGCTTCAGGGGTACCTAGACCGCATTAGTTTTCTAGATCTCTTGCAGTCTGGCTTTTGGCCGGGTTTTGGCACTGAGACTGCGCTTGTGGCCTTGGTGGACGACCTCTACCGTGAGCTGGACCAGGGTCAGTTGATCCTGTTAGATCTCTCGGCTGCATTTGATACAGTTGATCATGAGATGTTGGTGGCTCGCTTGCAGGACCAAGCTGGGGTGGGCGGGACTGTTCTTGAATGGTTCCACTCCTTCCTGGCTGGGAGAACTCAACGTTTGGTCCTAGGTGACCATCATTTCCCCAGAACCTCATGCGTGGAGTCCCTCAAAGTTCTATTCTGTCCCCCCTCCTGCTCAATGTGTACATGCAGCTTTTGGGCAAGGTCATCAGAGGGTATGGTGTGTGGTGTCATCAGTACGCTGATGACACCCAACTCTACCTCTCCTTTTCAACTGACCCAGGCCCGGCAGTCTCGGTGATTGTCACAGGAGGGGGAGGGAAGGAAGGTGTCCAGAAGGGGGAAGGGGAGAGAGGGAGAAAAAGGGGGGAGGAACGGGAGTACTGAGGGGATGAGGGGAGAGGGGCGGCTTTCCCTCCTGACAGGGTATCTCTCGAGGTAGAGAAGGTTCCTCAGGGTCTTGTGTGGGCTTTCCCTCCAGTTCAGAGGGCAAACCGACTCATTACAGGAGGAGGAGAGAAAGCCAATTGCTCCAGAAGAGGAGAGAAATGGGTTTCAGGTACACGGGCAACTCTGCAGGGTCCAGGGAACCGTGGAGGGTAGTGCAGGGGAAGGGGGGAAAGGAAGAGTCCCGGGGAAAGGGAAGGAGAGGGGTGTGTCTCATGGGGGGCAGGAGCAGTGGGGGGTAGGACACATATTCAGGTAACAGTAAGGAAGATATGGGAAGGAACAAGGTCGTGGCGGCAGGGGGTACACAAACACCGTACTTTCAACACAAACACACTCGCTAGGGAAAAGTAGTTGGGAAAGACAAGGGTGTTCACAGACACACTCACCACAGATTCACTCCGGGGGGGAGGGTACACAGGAACCAGGCATGCACTTCGCTCTTCCACTCAATAATCCACACAAGACTGGGGTTTTCACACCAAGGGGCCAGCTTCTCAGAAATGTTTACCACCGGCGGCTCCAGGTCCCGCCGGTTTGTTTTATAACCCCAACAAGGTCTGCTATCAGCGCGCTCAGGGCGGGGCCCCAGTCCGACACTGAGACTGATGTTCCGCCAGGCGCGCGCTGCGTCTGGGTGGGGCCACGTGTGTCACGCGGACGTGGGATTGCCCCGCCCCTCTGCAGCGGCATCTACAACCTCCCAGGTTCCTGCACCCGACCTCCTGTTGCTGGGCGATGCGGGACGCACCGCCATCCGAAGAGGAGGTGGCGCGTGCCCTAACAGTGATTACCCGGTGTTTGGTGGTTGTGGGGGATTGGATGAGGGCAAGCTGTCTGAAACTGAATCCCGACAACACGGAGGTGATGCTGGTGGGAGGGGCTGAGGGAGTGGTGGCACCCATCATTGATGGGGACTGCTCTCTGTTGGTCCCTCAGGTTCGGAGTCTGGGAGTGCTCCTCGACTCGCAGCTTCACCTGGATGTCCAGGTGGCAGCTGTGGCGAGGGGTGCATTTCTCCAATTACATCTTTACATTGACCCTTTATCCTGCTGAGCCACTATTCCTATACCTACAATCGGTTTACCCTTATCCTTGCAACATGGACCTGCCTGCTGTCATTCTCATCGTAACCAAGCCAAGTACGTGCACTTGAGACCTCGCATCTTCATGAATGTTAGACCCCTTGTCTCTCCCTCTGTTCCCCTTCCTAAGTCTCTCCCCCAGCTCCTGTCTCTCAGATTGTAAGCCCTAGGGGCAGGGACCGTGTCTATTTTATTACTTTGTAAAGTGCCAGGTACACTGCTGGTGCTATATAAATGTTTGTTAATAATAATAATAATACATCTGGTATGATGGCTTCGGCCGTATGTCTCGGACTCTGACCTAGCCACCATCATCCATGCTTTCATTACCTCAAGACTGGACTACTATAATGGGCTTTATGTGGGGCTACCCATGGTGACGGTTCATAGACCGCAGGTGGTGCAGAATGCGGCAGCCTACCTCCTCATGGAGACAGGCCACCGCAAGCACATGACACCAGTGCTCTGATCTCTGCGCTGGCTGTCTAGTCTATAGTCTTCTGGGCCCAATTCAAGGCATTAGTTTTGACCTTTAAAGCCCTATATGGCCTGGCCCCTGCTTACCTGCGGGATTGCCTGACCCCCCAGGTCCTGGATTGGCCCCTGCAGTTGGCTGGTGACGCCCTCCTCGAGGTTCCCCAGGTATCACGGGCAACGAAGATGCGGAGGGCATTCTTGGTGTCTGCACCGAGGCTGTGGGCCCTGGACCTTCCCTCTTTCCACAGACAATGCAAGACCTGGCTGTTGGGAAGGGGGGAGAGAGGGTTTTTAATCACTACCATGGAGGTTTTATTTTATTGTTATATTGTTATTTGTATTATGTGTTATGGATGTTGTTTTATTTTATTGTTTTATAATATGTTGTGAGCCACCCTGAGCTGAAGTAGTAGGAGGGGGTGGCCTACAAATCTAATAAACTAAACACTCTGGGGTATGGCGATATTGGGGTTCCTATGAGTGTAGAGAGCAGTGGGGTTACATGGTAGTGTATGGGGGGGGAGTGACAGGTCCCAGTGGTAGGATGGGGGGGGTGGGTTACTAGGGTCCCTGGTGTGTGTATGCAGAGAGCAATGGGTTATACTTTGGCGTATGAAGATAATAGGGTCCTTGTGTGTGTACAGAGCAGTGGGGTTACATGGGGGAGGTGTTGGGCCCCAGTGGTGGGGGGTACTAGGGTTTCTGGTATCTATATGCAGAGAGCAATGGGGTGACAGTGGAGTTCTGAGTGTCAGTATATAGAGAGCAGTGGGGTTACATGGGGGTGATGGGCCCCACGGTGGTGGGATGGGGGTACTAGGGTCTTTGGTATGTGTATGCAGAGAGCAATGGGGTGACACTCTGGGGTTCAGAGATAATGGGGTACCTGTGTGCCTACAGAGAGCAGTGGGGCTACATGAGGGTGATGGGCCCACCAGGGGGTTGCAATGGGGTGACAAACAGTGGGGTGGTTCTGAGTGTCAGTGTATAGAGAGCAGTGGGGTTACATGGGGGTGATGGACCCACTGGTGGGATGGGGGTCCCAGGGTCCCGCAATGGGGTGGTTCTGAGTGTCAGTGCATAGAGAGCAGTGGGGTTACATGGGGGTGGGTGGGTACTAGGTCTGTGGGGCCCGTGCAGTGAGGAGGAGGCTACCGGGCTGCTCCACTCCCACAAGCCAGGCCGCGCCAGCCCTACCCCTCGGCCCGGAAGCGCAGCCCGGTTGCCATAGCAAGCAGCTGCCGAAGGGAAGATGGCGGCTGCGGCGGCGGCTGAAGCGGGGCCCGAGGAGCCCAGCGCCTCTTTCCAGCGCTACCTGACCCGGCTCGGCGCGCTGCGGCCTCTGCCCAGCCCGGACTGCGAGAGCGGCCGCCGCACCGAGCTCCACCTCCTCTTCGACCAGCTCATCTGCGAGAACTGCGGCCCGGTCGGGGCCGCGCCTGGGCCGAGCCCGCAGGTAGCGTGGGGGTGAAGGCACCGTCAGGAAGGGCGGCCGGGGGGGTAACAGGCCTACGGGGACCCTGGAAGAAACTACGGGAACCAAGGGGTTTTTGGGGGGTGGGCAGAGAAATGGGGGCGCAGGGGGGTGAGGCGGAGGCACGTGAGGGGGTGAGCGGAAAGATCCAGGCGGGGAAGGTCACCTCTCTGGGTTTCCTTTGGAGACTGGGCAGGGAGGAGTCCAAGGGGGATTTCCTGCTCCCCCATCCACCTGGCTGGACCTTTACAGCAAACTGTCAGAGACAGTCGCGGGTCTAGCCAGCTTCATGAATAAGGAAAATAAATGAACACCACTATTTACCTCTGTTCTATAAAGTATGTATTTAATAGAGAGCAGCATCCTTGCTTCCCTGTTAATGGTCTTGGCCCCCTTTTTGCTCCCCCAAACTAGTTCTAGAGTCACCCCTGAGACTTGGGGTTTTGATCCCGAATGTGCTCTTGTGAAAGCCCCCCTTTGTCCCGGTCAGCCAGGGGTGCCCTGGATTTGGGGATGCACAGCAATAATGTTTTATTTGTATAGCATCCCCCTCCCCATACTGAATGAAACTCAGGGTGCTTCACAAAATTAATACCGTAAAACAACCTCAAATCCATTTTAAAACAGTTTAAAAGGGGAAGATTAAAAGAGGTAGGGAAAAAAATACATTAAGGGAAACCAACAGTGGATTCCCTAAAAGTGCTTTTTAATAATAATAATAATAATAATAATAATAATAATTAATAAAGTGTTCAGGTCTTCTTTGAAGGTGAGGAGGGAGGAACTAAAGCCACTTTCAGACATGCCCCCCCCTGCACATATTCAGGCTGCGGGGGGGGATGCGCAGCCCATATATGTGCGGAGGGGGGCATGTCTGAAAGTGGCCTGTGACAAATATCTAGAGGGAGCAAGTTCCACGTAGGGCTTTTCCACTCCAGTTTCAACATGGCGCCAAACACTCCACAAGGGTGGGGTTATGTCAGAAAGGGGTATGACAACCCTTTTGCCCCACCCTCTCTAATGTCCCACCTGCTCTGGGTTTCCTCCCAGCGATAAGTGACAATCCGGAGGGGGGGGGGGGGGGAGATGAGTCAAACACTCAGATTCCTTACTAAGTGCTAATTCATCAAGCTGAAACAAATATTCATGCAACTGAATAGATCTGTCACATTTGTGCTATCTGAACTGAAACTTACAAAGTGGATAAGAATCCCTATTTGTGTGCGTTTTGTTGGGTTTCTGTTTTGGGCATTTTGGTTGCTCCTTTTTGGCATTATGAGTGCTATTGCGTATACACAGTAGCTAAAAGAAAGTAACCAAAATAATTGAATAACCAAACTGAATTAAATAAATGGATATGTGGCTATCCGATTTGGTTGTGGATAGTATTTGACTATTCAGCTATCAAAAACTGCAAATAATACCTGCAACTACAAAATCCACTATTTCAGCTCTAGTTTATCGCTAAGGATTCGTTCACAGGGTATTCTGCGTACCCTCAAATAAAGTATGCCAGTTTAGGCCTTGAGCATCGGGTAACTGAGGTATCCAGGTTTTTTTTTTGGGGGGGGGGTTGCCCCTACCCTAACTGGGGTAACAAATCCTTGTTTGATCAGTTCAGGCCTTTGGGAGTAAGTTGTTAAATGACAATGCTGCTATTATTATTATTATTTATTTTATTATTTATTATAAACATTTATAATAATAACCCCATTGCTCTACTTTGCCCTTGGAAAACTGCAGGATAAGAACATAAGTGCTACGCTTGGTTAGATCAGTAGTCCATTTAATCCAATATCCTGTCTCCGACAGTGGCCACCCTTGGTTGCTTCAGAGAAGTATCCAACAGATCATAATTGGGTGATCCATTCCCTGCTACTCACTCTCAGCTCATATGTCAGAGTGTGTGTCCCCTGATCTACTTGACAAATAGCCATTTATGGATTTATCCTTCAAGTATGTATCCAGTTCTTGTTTAAGCCCAGTTGGTTCTACCCACCTTCACAACATCCTCTGGCAACTTAGACCTAGAGCTATCCTGGAACATAAGAGCTGTGTGTGAAATACTCAAGTGTAATTTGTCTGGCTTACTTATACCCACTCTTCACCCCTTTGCTCCCTGTATGGTAATGGCACCAAGCCTTGGGAACTGAATGACCATGCTTCCATGTCTAAGGATGGTCTCACTCATGCACACTCATACCAGACTACGGTAAAACTAATCATAGAGCTATTCTCAGTCCTTCTTCATGTTGTGCATATTCAGAACATATCCTGCTGGTGCAAATTCATATGCTTAATGAGCTACCACAAAATTAGGAATTTCTAATATTAACCTTAACTCTGCCCATGACATGTCCTCTTTGGCAGTTCATTGTTCTCCATCTGCTGTCTAGGTCCCTTCAGAACCCGGCCTGGCTCATTCTCTCCATTGCAAATCATTACAGGATTGTTAATATATATGTGCAGGGGAGTAGGGTCTGTGTTAGTGTTGCAGTAATCATTGGCTGCAAGTGGCTCTGGTTTTTATTCAGAGCATGTGCATAACTAAGATTGCAAGCTCCTTATTTGAGAATTTCCTTGCACTGCCACATGAAAATTCTCCAGGGCCGGCCTTGCCACAGTGACCTCTATTTTCACCAGGATAGGTTGTGTGGGCACCACTCCCTCTCAGTGGGGCCCCCAACATGACCACCTTCAGGGCCCCACAGAGGTTGCCCCAAAGGGGGAGGAGCCACCAGGACCCTTACATTTTATCTTCACCCAGGGCTCTGCAAATCCGAAGTTTGGCTCTGAAATTCTCAGCCCCAGGGTAAGGTGCTAATAAATGGTTTTGGTCAGGGATATAAAGAAATTGGGTGGAGATTTTATTTCGAGTGAGTGGTTTATTTATAACATGGTGTTGTGCTATTAGAATAATAATTTATCTTTATACCCTTTGTCCTTCCTGTTTGTCTCTTTTGCGACAAGCTTTTCTTTGCATGCTGGATAGTGCGTGGGATAAATATTTTTTTTCCATCTTAATTTTCTAGATGCTTTCTCCTTTAGTGTTTCTTCTGTTCCTTGTTCTCCTGTTTCTGTTAGATATATTTTGTACTTAGTTTGTCATTCTCCCCCCGCCCCCAAAACAAAATACATTTTTTCTTTAGTGACTTTTTTCTTTGCATGTTTCGCTTCTCAGTCTGCAAGTAAACAGACTAGGGTGGATTTTGGTGCCCATTAATGCCAGTGTGGTCCTGTCTGGATGAAGGTGTTGTGCCAATGTAGAATCAGGACTTAGGCTGATGGTTCAGCCTCTCCTGCAGCTTTGTAGTGTCTAAATGATAAATTGGTTTTAAAACTTTGGTGTTTTTTTTCCCCTTTCTTTGTATCTTTTTCATGATGTCTGTGCCTTACTTGTTCAAGCCTGTCGACTGGTTCCTCTTAACCAGGAACACCTTGTCAGCAAAGTTTGTCAGCTTATTCATCATTTACTTAACAGATTCCAGGTAAGGAGATCTGGTTCTTCTGTCCTTTCACCTTCCTCAGCATGTGCATGTAACCAGGGGTGGGGAACCTCAGTCAAATGGCAGCCCGCAGCAAGTTTTTATGTGGTTCCTTTCTAGTTCCTGGATTTGGCCCTTGGATCCTAGTTCCTACCCCTCAAGCACTGAAAACACTGAGCTCAGGGTAAGGGCGCAGAGATGAGGGCATGCACACAAGGATAGGGGGCAGATCCATGATCTGGACCTTTCTTTTCTTGAGTGCACCCAATAAGCACTCCCACCCCAATATCTGTGTGGTCCTCAGAGCTTGTACTGATGCCCTTTAGGACTGTTTGGAAGCTGCAGTTGGTGGTGGAGAATGCGGTGGCCTGCCTTCTGTCGGGGGTTGGGTTGCTGGGAGAACATTACACTAGTGCTTTGGAGTCTGCACTGGCTGTTAATAGCTTTCGGGGCACAATTCAAGGTGCTGGTTTCGACCTATAGAGCCTTAAATGACTTGGGCCCCAGGTATCTGAAATACCACCTCTTCCCTTATGTTCCTTTGCGGCCTCTGAGGTCGGCTGAGGGCACCCTCTTGCAAGTACCAGCTGCCCATGAGGTTTGTACAACAAGGGCACACAGAGAGGTGTTCTCAGTAGCTGCTCCACAATTATGGAACTCTCTCCCCTTGGGGATCTGCCTGAGCCTGTTTACCTTTTTTGTTTGGCCAGGTGTTTGGCAGGTTGGGATATTTATTTTATTTTTATTTATTTTAAAAACTTGTTACCCTGCCTCTCCTGCCGCAGGCAGCTCGGGGAGGCTTACAAACACTAAAAACAATTAAAAGGGATAGGTTTGGGTCGAAGGGTTAGGGAAAGGGGTGGGTGGGGTTTAGGTTTTTTTAAAATTGCTTTTATATGTTTATATCTTCTATATTTTTGTAAGCTGCCCTGAGCCTTTGAGGGAAGGGTGAGTTGAAAATTGAATAAATAATTTTCAAAGTGGCCCCCAACAGAGAAAAGGTTTCCCATCCTGATACAGACCAAGAGGACTGTTGTCTTTATGAGGTGCGGACAATAGAGAGGACCTACTGTGTTTGGGATGCTTGGATTTTCACTTTCCCATTAGTCCTAGAGAAACTGTGTTTGCTGCGTTGGTCTCAGATGCAAGAGATGGAGACAAAGTAGTCCAGGTGATCTCTTTTATTGGACCAATTTCTGTTGGTGAGAGTATGCAAGCTAGGTATGCAAGCACCAAGTTAGCACCCAGGCCCTAAAGTTTGCATACTGTCACCAACAGAAGTTGGTCCAATAAAAAATATCATCTGAACTACTTTGTCTTCGTTAGTTCTAGGCTGCCGTTCTTCTCATGGGAGCCTGAAAACCTCATGCAAGTCATGCCTCCAGGCTTTGGACTAACCAAGAGACAAGAATCCTAAAGCCATTCCCCAAACGTAGACTTCTACAGCAGCATGTATGTCTACATCAGCCAGGTGAATTGGGTCAATGCCAACTCTGAGGAATGGTCACTTTTAACAATGTGCAGTAAGCGGATATCTTTGGAGAAGCGGCTTTAACCCTGTAATCTTTCTCTGATGGCAGGTCATAGTTGATGAGCAGAATTTGGATTTTCTTCTGTCCTATGCCATCTCTGCTCTTAAGCAGTGCAGCTCATGGACACATGTTGACATTCTGCAAGCCGTAGCAGCTCTTGTTTACAATAATGGACCAAAGTGCCAGAAGGTGGGTTGAAACCTCTGTCCAAGTTCCATGCAAAGGTAAACTCCAAAGCAGAAAAACTCCTGTCCCCAAAAATAAATCTTGTGCTATTTAGGAAGGATGGTGCTGTACTGAAAGTTGGAATATGTGGGTTCAATTCCCTGATTAGGCATAGACTTGCTTTGTCACCCGGGGAGGCAGCATTTCTGGGCAGGAGGCTATAATAATGGGAGCTATGAAAGTACCTAAAATAGACTATGTACAAGACAAGTTACAAGGGGAAGGGGACCTTGAATGAAAGGATAGTAGAGGGGGCATCAATGAGCAGCAGTCTGTGGGGAGTGAGGAGGTGCGTTTTTTAGGAGGGAATAGAAGGTAGGGAGCACAACATTATCTGATACTTCGAAATGGCTGGAAATGAGTGATTTTATACAAGATGCCAAGAATTGATAGGCTGCTGGTAGATCAGGTTCCAGCCAAAAACCTTCATTAAACTATGTTACAATTTGTGGGATATAATGTTGCTTGTTTCTACACAACAAAGACTGATTGATTTATATATTAATATGCCAGCTGGATTTGAGGGGTCCTGCTTTTTCCTTATCAGGGTATTGAAGCCATAGTGCTATTTGGATAATGAAATGAAGCCTATTGTGCATTTAGATACGTACTGACCATTGTTGTGAAGTTAAAAGGAAACTAGATTTGTTTTACTGACATGGATATGAATCTTACTGGCCAGTAGTGATTGTTAATGTAGGATGTTTTCTTTTTCTTTTTTTCTTTTAGTACCTCCCGAATTTGCTGGGGAAGACCGGACTCTTGGTTCAGTTCAGTGACCCTGCTCAGGCTGATGTGGAACTCAGGAGGGCTGCGGTGCACAGTATGGCAAACCTATGTCTCAGGTACTAAAAGCAAGTCTTACTTAGTGCTTTGATAATGCTGTCTTCTAACCTGTTATATCCACCTGCCAAAGGAAAGCCAAGGTGGCAGCGTTAGCTAGCCCTGGCATAAGCAAAAATAGGGCCCGTTATGCAGCGCTTACATATAAATCATCCCAACATCTACAGTTGGATTTTTGCAAGTGAGGGCTACAGAGTCTGGTCCCCAGTGATTCCAGTGCTGTCTTTTTATAAAAGCCAAATTAAGAAGATAGCCTTTATGACAACTTTTTATTTTGTCTTGTATGGCAGAAATTAAAGAGAGCACAACTCGTAGGAAGTTAAAAGTGCAGTCGTTCTTGCTCTTGTTCTGTTCACAGAAGAATAACAGGGATAGAACTCCAATTTCTTAAAATCAAACTTCCCTTTTCCTTTTATAAATGGTTTTGTTTTCAGTTTAAAATAGGAAGTGGTTTAATGACGATGTTGCTAATGTTAATAAAACAATTGATTGCTGTTTGTGATCTGGCTATCTGATGCTTTGAAATGGCCGGATTATGAATAGCTTAATATAAGATGGCAAGAATTGGTAGACAGTTTGCTAGAGCAAAGCTCAACCAAAACCCTTCATTTAAACTATTACTCTCCTTGAAGGATAATGTTGCTTGTTTCTGCACAACAAACACAGATTGGTTTATCAGTTAAGGGTCCAGCTATAAATAGTCAAGTGTAGGTGAAGAGAGGATTACCAAATAGGTCTGGTAAAAAGGAAGTGTTCTCTGTGTTCTTAGACGAGATCAGAAGACCTACTTAGATTTGAGTAAAGTGCAGCATCTGGCAGTATTGAATGTGATTTTTTCTAATTAGAATCTAATGACCGGAAAAACAATCACAGTGCCTGAGTCATGAACATTATCAGACTTATATTCTGGTGAACACTCCGGCACCAGCTGCTTAAACATCCAGTGCTAAGAGGGTAAGGCGAGTCTAAAGTAGCTGCCACAATGGTACTATAAGGAACTAGCGTGTAAGTAGCGCAGGATAAAGTCTTATTGCGCTTGCCTCATTCAGAGTCACTTACATGAGATGAATGAGATTTTTTAAAATCTTAAAATGTCCATAGGGGTTAAGAGGATTTAAGCTTTTGTGAAACCCTTCCAAGGTCCCATTCAGGTTCAAATTACACCAATTTAACTCCCATTAATTCAAAAGGAACTATGCCCACATACTTGAGGACAGAGCTTTTATCCTAACAGAGTAGTGATATGCCATCACTAACAATAGATTTCTGCAGCATGGGCTACCTAAACTGCAGTTCCAATTCTCTTGTGTCTCTGAGAATGCAGTTCAGTTTCATACCTCTATTTGTAGTGTAAGGATTTTAATGTAAGCCTCCAGCCTGTGGGCCAAATCTGGCCTGTGCCTGGTTTGTATTTGTCCATGGATCCAATTCCTGTCTTCCAAGCACCGAAAGAGTGAGCTATGGGGAAAGGGAGTAGAGATGAGGGCATGCGCTGAAAGAGGCAGGGTGGTTCAGCGGCCTAGGTCCATGATCAGTTCTCTTCCTTTCCTCATCCTTGACCCACCCATTAAGTGCCTCCATCCCAAGTCCTGTCTGGCCTCCAGAACTTATACGAGTTTTCAAAGTGGTCCATGGGCAGGAAAACGTTCCCACGCCCTTTTTAATGCATAACTGCATGTCCAAAGTTTGTTGCTTTCAGTCTTCTAAAATAAAGTAGGAATCAAGCATGAGATATGGCTCTTACACCTCTATGTATACATGACTCATCAAACAAAGCAAATGGTTTTATCTCTCTCTCCTTCTACCTCATCAATTCCCCTTAGTTCAGTGAGATCGTGGAGCCAGGTGTTTTTGAGCTGGGGTCCTTCTTGCACAACTCCTCAGAGAACATCTTCTGCTACCTCCCCCCCTTGGGGGTCTGCCCCCCCCAGTTTGAGAACATAGGTGCTAGAGTATTTTATTCACCCTGCTCTTTATCTCGGCTATCCTGAAGAGAGAGAGAGATCTCATCTTGCGTAATTTTAAGAGCTCTAACATTTGCATCACTTGATCATGAAAGCCTCACTTCGATTTATTTTATCTGCTTGCATCTTAGCACACCTGGGCAGCCATGCTTAGACGAGCCCTACCGAAGTCTCGGCTTCCAAACTTTCCTAGGCGTGTTACAATCTTCAAAAAGCTCTGGTGTGGATGACATTGCCTTTTGCATGGTAGGTGTGCCTGCCTAGCTTGTTTGATTAGAAACATTTACACTTGCAGAACTTAAATTTCTCCTTGCAATGTCTAGGCAACATTTTAAAGTGGACTCTAGTGGCAAGTTGGTCTGTCCCCAGCCCAAAGTCACTGCAGGACCAGGGCCCAAACTCCCTTTTTTGGTGTTGCTGACTCTCTGTCCTTGTGAAGATGTTGTCAGTCTGTATGACAGTTTCCCATGGACATTTTCTCATTGTCCTTTACTCAGGCCTCAGCCCAAGGAGTTCAGTTCTCAGTCTGTAATTCTCCCCCCTCCTCCCCCCTTTCTGGAGGTGATAGTCTCTCAGGTCAGGCCGTTGACTGTCATGGCATCTTCCATCAGGGAGGTGCCTGGCTCAGTCCAGCTGCTCCAGGTTCCTGCATGTACTGGGGTTCTCTGTCCTGGTCACTGGCATCTCCCTCCTTGGAGGTCCTGGCATCTCTCTGGTGCCCCCATGCTTACCAGGTGATTTGCTGACTTGGCCACCCCTCTAACTCTGGGATTACTGGCTCAGTTGCCCTCCTGTAGCTCCTCTGTGAGCACTGATGAGCTAGTGGTGGAGTGCTGCCCTGCTGTGGGTCTGGTCCTGCAAAGACTCGTCCACAGACTGTAAAAGAGTGAGGGCACATTCACACAGCCCTCCCTGGATGGGAGGCTGACGGGATATGCTCTCTGTCAGCTTCCGCTGCTTGGAGAGGACTGTGTGAGTGAATGGTTTTTAAGTGTCCTAGTGGTACTTAAGTTATCTTGCACTGTACTGAGTCTGAATAATAATTTCAAAGATGCTAAATGGATGTCTCTTTTTGAGGAGAGAACAAAGCTAATCCCCAGTGGTTTTTAGTTGTTACAGAATGCACTGAAAGGCATCCAGTCACTCTTAAATGGTGGGAAGATGAAGCTAATCCAGATTGACCAGCTTGGCTCCCTCCTTGCTGTGTTAAAGGTGAGTCAGACCCTGGTTTAAATCTAAAGTCTTTGCCCCCTCTTTTAGAGAGATGGACAGTATAATAGAGCCCCGCAAGCCTGATTGGACACATGAGGTCTGGTTGGGCTTCCTTTGGGAGCCCTTCTGGTCTGAGCTGGGCAAGAATGCCTTCCTGCTACATCACAGCACTCGGTGGGGCCATGGTGGGAAAGCAGCTTAACCCCCACCTCTTTCTGAGGTGACCCCCTTCCTTGTGGAATTCCACAATGCCACAGGGCTCTGTGGGGCCAGGGCCCCCCTGTTCTAGACTGGGCAGAGAGGAGCCCAGCTGTGTCAGGAATGGGCTCAAGTCTGTCCCTGCACAGTTCGGGCTTGGTTTTAAAGCCCACACATGGCTCTACAGCAGGGGCTCTCGAACTGGACTTGACAGACTTGCTTGTCTGTTGTAGTTGTTGACCCTCCCCCCAAACACACACACCTTGTTCCCACTCGTTCTCTCTCCTTTCTCCCCTCTTATTGGTACCCCTCTCTCTTCTCTACTCCCCCCCTTGCCACCCCATTATTTTGGAGATTTCGGCTAACTCCGTGATAGGGGGGACTAGGTGTTTGCCAGCTGATGTCCTTCTTCTGCACCTCTACAGAACCTGACCCCCATCTTCGACACTTCAGTATGGAGTAGGCCTCAAATTCGTCGTTCAGTGTAAGGGAAAGGAAGGGCATTCATCTGTGTAATGGAGAACTTAAACGGGCGACAGGTAGAGAAGTGAGAGACTAGGCAAAAGGAGAGAAGGTCATTATAGCCTACGTTTTTGTGTGATGAAGCCTGCCATTTTTCTTAGGGCCAATATATATGCACTCTTGACACTGATGTGACTACGGTGTTTCTTGAAAGTTAGGTGACTGGTTCCCCACTAGCTTCACTGGTGGAACCTAGCAGTAGAGCCCTGCTTGGGTCAGGAATTGGAGACCAAGGCTGACCTCACGGTACTCCATAAGGGGCGGAACTATGTCAGCAAAGGAGTGGGGCTAAGGTGTTCTCCCAGCCCTTTCCATTGTGGCCCTGTGGGAGTCTCCCGCAGCTGGACAGACAGAGCACCCAAGCCAGGCCTGATGGGTCTGGTTGGGCCAGGCCACAAGCCTCCACCTGGCAAACGTCCTTGTGAAGTAGCTGAATTTCAGATCCCTTTGGGCCCAGAAGACTGTGTGACAGGAGAATCCAACTTACTTTGCAGATGTGTTGATGGTTCCTCGTGCTGGTTTATAGACTTATCTTATAGCAGCAGCAGCAGCTGGGGAAGAGAATTTATTTTCGCTGAAAAAGGGAAGGTGTTAGATCAAATAGAAAAGAAAGAAAAAAATCTGAGCGCAGCTGAATGTGACAGTTCTTTGTATATTGAAATGGAATGGAGTTCTGTTGTCTGTTCCTGTTTAGAAATGCATGTTTCATGGACTTCCTGGACTGAACCTAGAAATGCCTGCTGTCTTGTACCCAGCACCCCTTCCTCAGTACGACAAAAGATCACCTGTGAAACAGGACCATGTGGAATCCAGCACCGTTAATCAAGCAGGGGTAAACTTAAAATTATATTTCACCTTGATTTGTGTGTGTGTGTTAACTGCTTTTAACTTCATAGTCCTTAACATGTTAACCAATGGCTCTGTGAAGCCAGATTACTAAAACACAAGTTTCTGAAAGGATTTCACTGATTTTTGCTTATATGTGTCAGGCATTTGTAGCAAAGAAGTCTTGGCCTTCAGGTGTGTGATTGCTATTTATGGTCTAACTTTGGTATTTAGGATGATGGTGATGATGATGATCTTTTAATAGAGTGCCCTCCTGCCATGGCACTCAGAGTGCTTTACATACAACAATTTGACAATTAATTTTGATGATGTTGTTTATATAGCACCAGCAATGTACTTGGCACTGAACAATCATTAATTAGAGGCAGGTTTCTGCTGCAAGCAATTTACAATCTAGGTTAGGTGGTTGAGAAATCAGGTGTGTGTGCTTAGCTTAGTCACAGGGAGAAGGACCGTACAGGGAGCATCAATGAGGAGCTAGGAAGAGGTAGGTTTTCAGTAGAGATTTAAAGAGAGGGAGCAGGTAATTGTATGAGTTATATAGCGCTCCTCCTGCCAGATGGTGCTTGGGGCACTTCACAACTCAGTACAATGATTTACAATAAATTGGCCTAAAATGAATTTTAAAACAGTTTAAAAGAAGATGGGAAAGAGGGAGGAAAAATACATTAAGGGGAACCAACTCTGGAGCCTCTAAAGGCACCTGGAGAATAAAAAAGTCTTCAGGTGCTTTTTGACAGCAAGGAGGGAGGAACCGAGAAGACTTTCTGGAAGGAGTGAGTTCTACGCGGAGGGACCCACCGCAGCAAAGGCTTGATTGTTGCCAGTGTAAGGCACAGTGGCGGGATCCCTAAATGGCAGGTGATAACTAATGTACAATAGCTAGTTGTATCAGCTGCTCATTCTCCTAGCTTCTATTTGAAATGTTCAAACAAGTCAGTTTTATATGGCATAGCTGTGTGGTATTCGAATTTGCTTTTTCTTAGTAATATTGCCTGGAACCTGAAATACATTAACATACAAATGTGTCTATGTACATGAGATACCCTTTTATATAATGACAATTTAGATGCCTGTGGCAAAAACTTTATTACTTTGACTAAGCTGAGGCTTTCAACGCTTGCAGAATTGCACTTTTTAGCTGGTGAACTTAATTACTGAGCACTCCACTGAGTTTATTCATTTATGGTTCTTTTGTGGAGTATTAGAGACAATCTTTCATAAGAATGAAAGCACTGACATACCAGCAGCTGTCGTCTTTGATTGAAAGAGATTGGAAAAGCATTGGTGCATATATATATCGATAATAGCATTGTTCATTACAATCAAGCTATTGTTTAAATATATTTTGTCTTTTGTCTAGAATTGACATCAGTTTAGAACTGATACCAGATTATATACAAAAAAAAATCTTTCTCTTAAAACAGAACAGAAAGAAAAAGCTGAAAGGGAAACAGAAGAGAGGCCAGATGGAAGAGGAAGTGAAAGAAGAATTAGAAGCTGGTGTAGGAGACAGGGCAATCCATGGGATGGACAAATCTAAAGTATATGGAGATACGCAGACCAGTGCTCAGATTCACTCACTGAACGATGACTGTGGTCCTGCCCAAAAGGATCATTTATCTTCTCACTATCTCAGCTGGAAAAGAATCAGCAGCAGCGAGTCAGAGTATTCAGATGCTGAAGGCGGGATACAGAGCAAAATGAGGTGTCATTATTCATGTCGATAATAGCATTGTTCATTACAATCAAGCTATTGTTTAAATCTATTTTGTCCTTTGTTTAGAACTGACATCCGTTTAGGACGTGTGCAAAAGTCGGTCCTGTCGCATGTAATCCAAGTAGTTTGTTCTTAACTAGAACTATGAGAGAAACCATATTTGTTGGTTTATGTTGAGGCAGGGAACCTTAAGCCCAGGGGCCCAATGCTGCCTGTGGCTAATTTTTATTTGACCCCTTTCCAGTTCCTGGTTCTGGTCCCTACCCTCCAGCTCTGAAAGGAAGCAGAGATGAGGGTATGAACGCAAGGATAGGGGACAGATCCATGATTGAACCCTCCTCTTCCTGAGCAAACCCCTTAAGCACCTTTGCCCCCCAACTCCTTTGTGACCCTCAGAGCCTGCACTCATTTTCAAAGTGGCCACTGGGAGGGGAAAAGTTCCCCACCCCTGAAACTCAAAATGGCATTTGTCTTTTTTTTTTTTTTTTTTTTTTTTTTTTTTTTTTGCAATAGCAACAAGAATACATGACCCATATTTAGCTTTTGTTCTACTATAAACCCCAGAATTAAAAATGATCATAACGGTTCATTTGAATGTGAAATCTACTATTTATTCTGCACTGCTATTTAATTGTCTTTTTTGTTTGGTTAAAGATCTTACCAAGCCAGAGTTCGCCAAGGGGCTTTAGCCTGCTTCCTTTCTACTGTCAAATCAATGGAAAAAAAAGTTCTCTATGGATACTGGTCAGCCTTTGTTCCTGATACCCCTGGGATAGGCAGCCCACAGTCTGTGTCCTTGATGACTATTGCTTTAAAAGATCCTTCCCCAAAGGTAAGGAATTTGGCTGTAGTGAAAACAGTGAATTTTTAAAGTGTTAATATTAAGATTTGTCTTCCCAGATCTTCTGTTTAATACAGTCGTTGTGTCAGAGCGATGGGACACTCTGCACCTGTACGGTGCTATCGCTGGGGTCCAATCACACCTGCATCTGACTCTGCCGGGGTTTTTATGAAAGTCTGGGGTGTAACAGTGGACTTGGGTGGCGGCACAGTCAGTCCATAGGGGCAGCACCATGTATGCGTGAACCTTGGATCAGGGCCTAAGGCATATTGAGCTGGATGGCCTATTCTTTCTAAAAATGTGTACAAACCATTAGGGTTTTCATTTCATTTTAAATTTGTACTCTGTCCTATTCCCTTAAGACTCAGGGTGGTTTACAATAAGAGGAGACAGTGTAAAAAATTACAATTAGTTAATAAATACAGTGAACAAATTCCACAATAACATGCTCTAAAGTTCCATGTCCTTGCCTCACAACAGATACTCACTCCTCATGCCTGTATCCCCCCGCCCCCCATGGCCTTTTCACCCCACCCAATCCCAACCTCTTCCACACTTCCTGTCTTCCCAAATTTCAGCCCCCTACCCCATCCCCTGACAAGCCCTAATACAAAACATCAAATGTTAACTTTAGATAGAAACTGTGAAAACAAATCCCATGAAAATACACAAATGTTGAAAAACAAACCTCCACTTCCCATCCCACCCACCCACTCCCCTGTTTGCGCCCTGTTGATTTTTGCCTGGTATTAGAATTGTCTCTTTTAGGATGCCTTCTTTTTCTGGATGTGGAGGTTACTGTGGTAATACTGAACGGAGGATATTTATGTGTGAATCTTAGGAGGGAGGGAGGGGGAAGGAATGAAATCCTCTTGGAAGCCAGTCATTCCAATAATGATTACTTTGCCAATGAACTGAGGGTGATGACAGTGGATTATATACAGGATGGAGAGTTGTACCAAGCTGATCTGCAGTCCCAACAGGTGTGCATTTAATTGAATTCTCCCTGTGAGTGCTGAAGCTGCTTCAGCAGACCCAAAGGCAGAAGGCGTTGCAGAATGCTGTCGTGCGTCAGTAGAGTTCCTGAAGACTAGTAAACTATGCATGTTTATATAGCCAGTCGCTTCTCCTCCCCAGCAGAAGACGGGCAAAATAGAGCCATGGTTCCCAAGCTTTTTCTGGGTGAGATTCTCCAAAAGATTTTTTTTTTTAAACCCAGGCCCAAGATTGGACACATGCTGGGGGGCTCAATCCCAGCAGCAGGGAGCCAGTTTGAGTTGGCTGGAAGGGAGAACAAAGAGGATGGAAAGCTTCAGGAATCCACGTCTTCCCTCTCCCTTATTCCACCTCCATCTCTCAGTGACACAGTTGGCCAGATCAAGTGGCAGGGGACACGATGCCATTGCATCAGGGCTTGTTGGTCTCCCAGGCCTCTCTGAGCCCCACCCCTAGGTTGCCCTGGGACCCACTTAGGATTCTCCCACCCACCTGGTTGAGAATCATTGGACTAGAGAGAGGATGAAGAAAAGACCTTTTCCTGCTGTGCCCTTGATTGGAACAGAGCTGATCCGTTTTGTCCTTTCAGACTCGTGCCTGCGCCCTTCAAGTGCTGTCAGCCATCTTGGAAGGTTCCAAGCAGTTCCTTTCTGTGGCCGAAGATGCCAGTGAGCACAATCAAGCTTTCACTACTTTCTCTGAAACCGTGGCCTCCAGCATCAGGGAGCTGCACCGCTGCCTGCTGCTAGCCCTGGTGGCAGAATCCTCCTCGCAAACCCTGACACAAATAATCAAGGTACCAGCTCTCTCTGGAAATATTGTCAGTGCCTTAGTGACAACCTTAAAGCAGTTTTAGGATTGCCTCGAATGCTGACATGTCATTGTTTTCACGTTGGGTTTTGAGATGAAAGTTACTGCAACCCTTCCTTGCAAGACTGGTCTCTGCAGAAGCTCCCTTTGTCTAACCCGTTTTTTTATTTCTATATTGCTTCTCCATATACTTTCTATTCTATGCTCTGGGCAGATGCATTGAACAGCAGTTAGCTCTCAGTGTGTTAGAAAAATAATCTAAAACCTGAAACTATTTCCCCCCCCAACCCCCTTTGGCTAGGCAATCTTTATTCAGATTTTTTTATCTTCCAGCAAAAATCTAGCACAGATCTTTTTTTTATGCTAAGGGAAGAATCCCCATCCATTAAGCATGACGACACAGTTCCCATTGACTTTTAATGGTGGTGGATGCACCCTGAGTCATGTTGGATCAGGGTAGTTGCTGAGGAAGTCGTGTTTGGGGTCGGACATTGACAGTGACCACTGCCAAGTTCAGCTGCAAAAGCAGTTTGGTGATGTCCATTATTTGCATTTAGCTGCCTAAGGTCTCCAAACGACTGACTCCAGACCAGTCCTATTAATTTCAGTGACTACTCATGGGTAAATGGTTTGACAATTGCATCCTAAGTGACTTAAATCACATAAACGGGAGGACAGGCTGAAAAATGTGCCCTTGTTATCTCTAATGCACTTTTATCTCTTGTTTTTCTAGTGCCTAGCAAATTTGGTATCCAGTGCTCCGTACAACCGTTTAAAACCCGGTCTGCTGACAAGAGTTTGGAACCAGATCAAGCCATACATTCGCCACAAAGGTTTGCATTGTGCCCATCTGCATTCTTTTTATATGGGCTGTATCTTAAATTCAGCATAGCTTCTTGTTGATCATGGATAGTTCTTCTGTATAGACAAGGAGTGGGGAACCTTTTCCCTCCCAGCATTCACTTTGAAAAGTAGTACAAGCTCTGGGGGCTGTATAGGTGAGGGCACTAAAGGGGTGCGCTCAGGAAGAGGAGGATCCAGATCATGGATCTGTGCCATGGATCTGCTCCCTATCCTTGTTTACATGGCCATTCCCGAGATTATTCTTTCAATGCTTGGGGATAGGAGCTGAATCCAGAAACTGGAAAGGAGCCACAGCCTGCATTTAGCTCCTGGGTCTGAGGTTCCTCACCCCTGATGTTAGACTAATGTTTCCTCATTTGATGTCTCGGTAATAAAAGTGTTACTAGTCAATCAGAGACCCCACCAAGCACTGTTTGTTATGAATGTGGTTGGTAGAATGTTCCGCTTAGCTGAGTTTTTAGTGTAGCAGTGTTGTAAGTGCTGTGTGTTTTTGTGGTCTTTCCCAGATGTCAATGTTCGGGTTTCTAGCCTCACTCTGCTGGGAGCTGTAGTATCTGCTCAAGCTCCTTTACCAGAAGTGCAGCTGCTTCTGCAACAGCCCAGTTCTTCAGGACTGAGTAACAGTGGTTCCACAACACCCCATCGCTTTGGTGCCACAGAATGGTGGAGAAAAGCCCCTCTCCCCCAAGGGGAATCTACCAGCGATTCAGAAACGTCCTTGGAGCCCTGCTGGCTCGTACGTCTCTGCATCTCTCTTGTCGTGCTGCCCAGAGAGGATTCCTGTTCGGATAGTGAAACTAGCTGCACAGCACCCAGTAGCGTGTATGAGCCATCTCCTGTTCGGTTGGAGTCCTTACAGGTAGGCAATTATGGCTGCTGCAAGCTCTATAAAAAGTGTCCTACTGGGTCAGACAAATGAGCCATCTAGCCCTACGTCCTGTCTTCTACAGGGGCCAGCTTTGGTTTTACAGAAGTGCATAACAGGACGTAATGGGGTGCTCAGTTTCCTGCTGTCCACTCTCAGCCCCCGATAGTCAAAGGTCTCGCATCCTCCTGACCTGCTATTTATGGACCTGTCCTCTAAGAATTTATCCAATCCTTTTATGAACCTCGTTAGGCTATTAGCCTTCACCACATCCTCCGGCAATGAGTTCCATCGGTTAATTGTATGCTGAGTGAAGTACTTCCTTTGATTGGCTTTAAATCTTCTGCTAGTTAATTCCATAGGGTGGTCCCCCTATTTCCAGGGACCCGTGTTGACTGCGTTGCTGCAATTTGCAGTGATTTTTGCAGAATCAGCCAATCCTCGCAGTGCCAGGCTGAAATTGCAGTGGAACTGCAGTGAGGGCCATCTGCAGGATCTTTGAATCCTGGCTCAGGCATAAACTTGTCACCTGACCCTAAACTAAAACTGCTGCTGCAGCTGCTGTCTGTCCGGGAGGTGTGACCATGACTCGAGGGTAAATAGGCCCCTGGGAGATGGGTGAGTGGGGTCTGGAGGCCCTATGTTTGGGTGAGGGAGGTTTGGGGTTTTAATATGAGGTGGGAATTCTGGGATGCTGAAATTCCAGAGGATTTGAGTTGTGTTTGATTAGCAAAGTTGTGATTCTATGTCAGACCTGTTGCAAATTTAATTCCCAGCATGCATAGTTATGCAAATTAAGTTAATTATGCAAATATTAATGCTTGCGGTGAATTTGCAGAATTTGGCTTCACTGGTTGCAGAATTTATTTTTTGGTGCAGTCAACTCGGGTCCCTGCCTATTTCTAATATTTTGACAGAGGGTCAACAACCGCTTCCGATTTATGTGCTCTGCACCACTTACGATTTTGCAAACCTCTTTTCTATTCCGTTCCCCCCCACCCCACCCCCAACCTAGCTGATAAATTCCGAACATAAATGCCAGATATTCCTGTTGGTAGTAATTGATTCTTCTGTGTATAGTAACCTTGCTTGTGCTAATAGGTCTCTGTGCAGATGGTGAGGAGAGAGGCATTCCCAGTATGTAGGATATGGATTCAATCTTGCCTCCGAGTTTGTATAAAGATTGTCAAGTAAAGCACTCTGTCATTAAAGATTGAGACTTGTAAACACGGCTCCGACTTTGTAACAACCTTGACAATTAATATCTTGTAACTTGCACCCCCAAGAGGGTGGGATCAAAAGGGCCGTATTCCCTTGCCAGAGGTACAGGCATTCCTTGAGGTTGGCTCCATCAAAAGCAAAGCACAATTCAAAGAGGTGCAGGACTTGTTTGTCTCGCAGCCTCTGTTTTGCTTATTATGTAGTTACAGGGGAGTTTTTGTTTAAACTCGACCGCTTGACTTGAGGCTCAGCATGATGGTGCTACCAGCATCCCATCAAGCAAGGCAACAGGATTAGGGCCTGGTGAACTCTGTGCTGCTGCCGTTGAAGCCACTTTCACAGGCTTTTGCATTTGGCCAAATGGTCCCAGAAATTGCCTCTGGCATTGCAGAATTACAAACTCAGCAGGGAGCACAACACTACTATGAGCAAGGAAGCTAATGAAATGTCAGTACTGTGAGCTAGCCAATCGGGTGCTGGTATATTCCGGGGCCATGGAACCCTGTGCTTCAGCCATTGCCCCCTCACCCCAGGGGAGAGAAGTGTCTTCCTGCCGATAGCCCTGTGTGGTACCTTGTGAGTTTGTTTTTTAAACACATGAGATGTTCAAGTTTAATGCAATGGCATGCTGGAAAATTCTTTTGCATTCTGCTTACAGAATCTGGGATTTTTCATAGAACTTAGGCTTCTGGTTTGCAAAATTTGAAGGAAAAAAAAATACAGAATACACAGGACCCTGAATATCATCTCTCGGGTTTAGATCTCTCTTGGGTTCTCCCATTAGCAATCTGCACCGCTTGTGTTGGATACTAGTTTACTGTTCCTGCATTGACTGTAAAATGCTGAAAACATGTTCAGTATATTGGTGATCTTCTTATTCCATTGGGTATTTTCTCTGTGTGCTCATTGCCTTGCAGGTCCTGGCACTCCTTGTGAAGGGCTATTTCTCTGTGGCCCAAAGCTACTTGTTAGAACTTGGGGAAGTGGTTTGCAAATGCATGGAGGAAGCCGACCCATCCCTTCAGTTACACGGGGCCAAAGTAAGTGTTCGGAGAAGCACGGGTGTCTTTGTTTTTCTCTGTATTATAAAAATATTTCTATTTAAGCTTCATGGCAAAATATCAATAATTCAAGACAATTTTATTTAGAGGAAGCTCAGTGTATGCTTCTGTGTTTCCCTCTATATCTTAACCATGGACTGCTGCTAATTCTGAATCGCTATTATCATGCATATATGGAGAAACATTGCTTTAGTCCCCAGTTCTGACTTCCTTGGATTCCTGTAATTCCATTACAGCCAATGAAAGATTGGATTGCATTGAGGGATGCAGAATTAGGTCTTCAATTCCAAGTGGTCTAGCACATTTCATATCTGTGATATAGGGGCATCTTCTGCCCCCAGCCGCTTTGGAGTGGGGTTGTCCTGGCTGGGGCCGGCCTCCAAGGAGTCAGGGATGGTTCCCTCCCACCCCCACCCCCTTTGACTGTGTGCCAGACTCATGGGGGAGGCCTCCCCAGGGAAGACAGTCCAATGCTGTACTCTTGTAGTTTGATGTATGTCCAGGTCCCCACTCCATTTCCCCCTGGGGTATGGGTCCTGATCTTCCCTGACTCCTTGGGTCTGGTGTGGTGGCTGTGGGGCCTGGGTGTTGCTTGTCTAGAGAGCTGAGCCTGTCCAAGGTCTCTTCTTCTTTCTTCCTCTGACACCCCACTGGCTTGGGATGGAGCCTTTATATAGCCTCCTCTGGAGCAGTTTTGGCAGGGTTGCTGCATCACCAGGCAGTGTCCTCTGTTCTTTCTGGAGCCTGGTGATGATGCTTGCAACCCCAGCAGACAGTGTTGCCAGGCAACTGCACAACATACCCTCTAGACTGCCTGCTGCTGTCTCTGGGTCCCCCTTTCACGTACTATCCTGAGCAAAATGGAAAGTCCAAGAAGACATTGGATGAAATGCACTGAAGTTGACAGAAGTTTACTTAGTCAGGATTTCACCCATTGTTTCCGCCTCCATCTGCATTGTAGTTGCAATTATGCCTCTTTAAATAGTTTTCTACTAACTCTAAATTACTAACCCACAGGCTTCATTCATTGTATAAATGACTTTGGCCTTTATTAAAGATCAACATAGTCAAGTAATACTTGAGTTTGCTTTGATGAGGAGCCAATTCATTTTCTTTCTTTTCTTTGGCAGCTTTTGGAGGAGCTGGGCACAGGAATAATACAGCAGCATAAACTGGACTTGACTGCAGCCCTCAATCAGAGAGTGCCTGTCAGCTTGGTAAGTTGGTGCGTTCGTGGGTCCAATGCCAGTTTGTCAAGCCTCTGCTCTGGAAATCTCTACAAATGTAACGGCTGTAACCTAAGCGTGGTGATGAGAGTCTGCCAGAGATCGGAGGAGAGGAACTTTGGAGGTTTGATTCTTCACGGCAGTCAGCTCTGTAGTCTGTTCAGATAAAAGCAGGGGTAGAAAACCTCCAGCCCAGGGTCACTCTAAATGGAGCCCACAGCTGTTTTATATTTGTCCCCTTTCCTGTTCCTGGATCTGGTTCCTCCTCTTCCAGCTCAGGGCAAGAGAGCTGAGAGGAGGGCATGCACACAAGAATAGGGCCCCAGTCCCATGATCTCGACCCTCTTCTTCCTGAATGCACCCCCACCCCAACTTCTGTGTGGCCCTTGGAGCTTGTACCCGTTTTCAAAGTGATCCCTGGAGGGAAAAGGTTCCCCACCCCTGGATTAAAGTATGTCCTCCCTTTTTAAACATGTGGAGACTCATTAAAGTCAGTGGGAATGCTCATGTTCTTAACATTAATCATCACCTAGCGTACTTGGCAGCTTTCTGGATCAAACCCAAAGGTTCTTTCAGTGCTAAGAGGGTCTATTTTAGAGTTGGCAAACTTTAAATTACATAATAAAAATTAATATAATTTTATTTATATAGTACCCCCCTTGCTAAACGGCGCTCCAGGCACGTCGCAGCATTATTGCTATCCAATATAATGAGCCCCATAAAACAACTTAAAATCTATGTAAGATCAATTTTAAAGCAGTTTAAAAGGGGAAGGGAAAAAATACATTAAGGGAAACCAGCAGAAGAGCCTCTAAAAGCACCTGGAGAATAATAAAATAAAAAAGTCTTCCGGTGTTTTTTGAAGGTGAGAAGAGAACGCGCTTCACACCGTGTGGGCTTGCCTGCCACACAACAGACAATGTGATCTACAAACAAACCTACTCTCTCTCTCCAAAGCCTGAGGATTTTGTTGCGATGGGCTATTTTTTGTCATTAAAGTGAAACAACCCTCTAGTAAATGTCCTAGTTGCTACTCATTTTAACACAATTAGAGTGGGTATGTGATTTGTCTTGAGAAACATAATCTGTGTCTTACCACTGTTGAATGAAGACTTCTGGTAACTAGAAAGCTAACTTGCTTATAGAAATGGAAGCAAACGATGGCTGTGTTCATGCATGCCCCCCCCCACCCCCATCCATGCGTCCAACTACTCGTGTGACGGTGGGGTGTGGGGAGGCATGTGCATTGGTCAACCAGGGCCACGCACAGAGCACCGCCAAAAAATCCCTAGTGCCCCACGCGGGCCTGGGTGGCTGTCTCTATAGAAGGGGCAACCATGCTGGAAGCTGCCTGTGTGAAGCGCTCCCCACGCACGTCTTGTGTGTGGTGGTTCTGCAGCCGCACCACTTAGCAGACATGGACCCGCTCCCAAGCACAGCTCATTTAAAAACACCCTATGATGGACATGTCTCTTGGTTGTATGAGGCAGACATTAAGGGTCTCTGTCAATTTGATTAGACTTAAGATTAGCCCTAGTAGATTTTATCTAGTTCACCTTTCACAGTAACCCTGTGAGGTAGGTCATTATTATTCCCTTTTTACAGATGGGGGACTGAGGCTGAGAGACAGCGATCTTGCCCAAGGCCACCCAGTGAGTCCTCGGCTAAGACAGGATTTGAACCCTGGTCTCCAGGTCCAAGTCCAGCATCTTATCCACTAGGCTGCGTTGACTAATATGTGAGCAAGAAGATGATGAAGGTGTTTGTTTACTTCATGTGTCATGAGTGCCGTGTCCTTCAGCTAAAGTGGCTTCCGGATCGGCGTTTTATTTTCCCCTAAACGCAAGGCAACTACTTTACTTATCTCAAACTGTAGGCAGACACTAAGCCCAAGAGTCTCTTCATAGTAAAGCCATTCTGGGAGTATTAGAGCATCTTACCTGCTCACAAGGTAAGTGGCTGATGACACTGCAGTCTCTCTGATGGCAGAAAAATCTGTTGCCTTGGGGCTGTTCGTTAGATAGTTCAACTGAGCCAAGAAGCTGGAATTCTAGCACTGTTGCAGCTCTGTTAAATCTTTTCACATACCAAAGACTTGTCAACAAATTTCTTCTGGGGTATGTCAAAATTTTGAGCTTGTCATCAGCAACTCTAGGAAACTGAAATGTGTTCAAACAGCAATGGGGGCTTCCATTATACAGTACAAATTACAATTTGCCTGGCAAATCAAAATACACAGCAACTCAGTTTTAGGAATTAAATTGCAATCCTACCTAAAAAGAAAATCTAATCTGTGTTTATTTGCCTTGGGGAAGGGAACAAATGGAATCAAATGAATAGTTCAGTGCCACACTAAAAGAAGCAGGCAGATAAAATACCTCCTACAATTTCAGTCTAAAAACTATTTAAAAATTTCACACCGCTGGAATAAACGGGTTGTACTGACTGATGGGATACTAGGCAGTGGTTTAAAGAAAATCATAGACAAAGACCGTTCCATTGTATTGCAATTTACCTACCTTTTAGTATCAACTCGCTACAATATTTTTTTATATTAATTGAACTGTTCAGTAATTTGATCTGTCTCTACCTCAGTGGTCCTGCAAAATATGGCTCATGACCAACAGCCCAGTAAACAAATGCAAAACATTGGGTGGGAGCAAGAGGAAAGAGAGAGCACATGCCTTGAAACTAGCAAGGGAAAGGTTAAAATGCACCTGGTGCTCCTAAGGCTTCTGAGAGAGGGTTGCAGGGGCTGGGAGAAGCCCTGAGCTGCTGCTGCAGGAAGAAAGTGGCATTTTTAACCATCTTGGCTAGGGTTTTTTAAAGAAACAGGCACACTTATTTTTTAGTTTTTACTTTTAGCTTCTGTTGTCAGTAAAATTATTTATTCCAATGGTCTGAAATCTTAAAATGTTTATTATACTGAAATTGTATGATCTAACTTAAAATGAAATATCCTTTTCATTAGCACTTAATCTCCTTTTACTTGAAGAACCTTGAAAAATCACGTCTTGTAATTTGTACCCCACAAAGGATCAGAAAAGTGTATGTTTTTGCACAGTTTTACTCAGCAACCCTCCTGACTCCTGTAAACAGTCTTGTTAACTGAAGATCAGTGGGACTGCTTGTGTAAGGACTACTTGCAATGAGTTATGGTGTCTGACCCCACAGCAAGACTAGATGTGTAGGCTGTGGTTAACCGAATGGCTGCAAAGCCCTTTTGGTTTAGTAGCAGTCGGTGTTGTTATTGAACGGGAATTAATCAATTGATAGCAAGAGGAAGGATGAGCTTTTGATTATGGCACCACACTGGGATTCAAGACATCTAGGATTAGTTTGCAACGCTGCCAACAGCTCTCACCTTGCGACCTTGGACAAGCCCCTTTGTGCTTCAGTTCCCCATTTGTAAAAAGAGGAGATGCTTTGATTGTGATTTGACGGCAAAGTAAAGTCAGTACAATAAAGTATAGTAAAGTCAGATGGTATCAAGTATAGTAAAGTCAGATGGTATCAAGTATAGTAAAGTCAGACGGTGACTTTCCTCTATCTTATTTAGTGTATCAATAGTGCCTCGCACAACAGGGCCACGTTAACAACCTAAGAATTGCCACCCGAATGGGACAATCATTGGTCCATTTAGCCCATTATACTATACTATTACTGTCAATGGTCAGAGATGGGTGCTTATGGAGAAACCATTGTTAGTGCAGGGGTCTCTAAACTCGAATGCAGTTGGATACAGTTGCACTGACCAGCCTGAGTCGTTGCTATTTACAGTTATTAATTTATATAGTGCTAACAATGTACCTGGCACTGAACCACCATTGAGACAGGTCCGTGCCTCGAAAAACTTAGTCTAGGAGACAAGGGGAGAACCAGGGATACATTCATGAAATTGTGACGTCCCAGGTGAATGTGCTTCTCTTGGGGTAGTAACCATGATGCGATGGCCTGCTGGAGTCAGAGGTTGGCCCATGCATTCCCCAACTCACAGGGTTAGCATGTAGAGGCTAGTAAACGGGCAGCCCCCTGCGTGTAGTTGTGGGGTGTGTGTGTGCACGCAGCCCCTGGGTACAGGTTTAGCATGACTAAACGGGCAGGCCCTCTTCCCCACCACGTTCACACACCACCACCCCCTTTTCAGTATCCCTACCCCTACGATGACACAGCTGTGGTGAACCATAAGAAGCTGCTGCAGCTGGGTTTTTTGCCTCTGGGCTATCACTCTGGTAGGTGAACTATTTTAAATGACTTTTTGTGGGATCAGTAAATGCTTTAAAAATGTTTGTCAGTGTGTTTCCCTATGGCCTATCTGCTTCCTTAGGCACCTGGCCAGTGGCTTTTCCATGTGCATTACCTATTGGCATTCCCACGGTAGCTGGCCGCAAGCCTCTGCCTCCACGTTCCCTGTTGGCATTCACAGAATAGCCAGCTGCAGGCCTCCGCCTCTGCGGTTCCTTTTGGCATTTGCTGGCTAGCTAGGTTAGGAATGGTAATAAGAGCACAGAGGTGTAGCTGGCTACTCTGTAAAGGGCCAGCACCCGGCCTTTGCTTGTGGCTTTCCGACAGCCATTCCCTTTGCAACCGGGTGGAAACATTTCCCTATTGGGAAACTGTGGCCCTTACCCCAAGACGCTGCCCTCAAGTGCTTGGCCAGCAGGTCCGTCCCCCCCTCCCCCCGTTTTAGGGTGAAGTCACAAGTGGGTGTTACAAACTGATAGCCTACACCAGGTGGATGGCCACCTGCTCGTTTATTAGGTGTTCACCCCCAGCAACTCCGCGGTCCCCACCCATCAGACACACAGCCTCCATTCATGGCGTGGTCCCGGAGCGTGCATAGCTCACTGTGCAGGTAAATGTGTCTGTCTGTGTTCTGTCAATTAGGTTGCATGCAGCCTCCTCGTGTCCAGGTCCACCAACACCATCGAGTTGCAGGCGAAAAAGCCTAGAGCGCTCTGCAGAGCTATCCCTTTTGGCCCCTTTCGCTCTCACTGACATGAATGTAACATCTGCCTTTAAAAGCCCAACACACCATTTTCAAACATGCATTCTCCCAGCTCTTCCTAGTTGGCAGTACATTGTTCTTTCTCAGCCGTTGAATTCTTTCTAACAGCTTGCGGAGGGTTACCATTGCCAGGGCCATGACCAAGCAACAACCAATGACCAAGCAACTACACCCGCTGCCCAGTCCGCCACAGCCGGATTCTAGCCATGCCTCCCCCTCCCCACCCCCAGACGTTCCCACATGTCTTCCGGAAGCACTGTGCCACAGCCAGATCTGCGGGAGGAGGATCGGGAAAATGTCCCCCTGCTCGTCCCACCACCCAAGCGATCGCACCAAGCCGGGTGCTGGCCGTTCACAGAGTAGCCAGCTGCACCTCTGCACTTCCTATTGCCGTTCCTAGACCCAACTAGCCTGCAAATGCCAATAGGCAACGCAGAGGCTGAGGCCCGAATGCCAGTAGGGAATACGCATGGAAAAGCTGCTCGTTACCATTGCCGGCAGACGCGCCAGAGGGTGAAACAGTGACAAATAAGAAACATTTTTAAAGCCTTTATTGATAACACAGCAAATCATTAAAATTGTTCGCCTCCTGGAGTAGTAGCGCAGAAGAAGGAAACCGCAGCGGTGGCTGTTTCTTCCCGTGGTTCACCGCGGCTCAGAGTCACGGCAGGGGCGGGATACTGAGAGCGCCGTGGGGGAGGAGCTCCTACCCGTTTATTAGGCTCTACGCATTAACCTGTGTGAGGGGGCTCCACAGAAGCACAACTACCACACAAGGGTAGGAAAAGCTCCTACCCGTTTATTAGGCCCTACGCACTAAACGTGAGTGGGGCTGCATGGACGCACAACAGCTACACACACAGGGCGGCCTGTTTATCAAGCCCTACACACCAAACAAGTGGGGGCTGCACAGACGCACAACTACACACAGGGCTGCCCATGTATTAGGCCCTACACACCAAACCTGTGCGAGGGGGCTGTCTGGTCTCGTTTGTTAACACTCTTAGTTACAGGGGGAGGACCCTGAATGACGGGAATAAAGCTCCTTTTTCCATTGCAGGTTGTAACCTTTTGGACTATGATGTTGAACGGCTCCTTGCCCAGTGCCCTCCAGAATGCCCAGCATCCTACCCTTCAGACAAGTGCCTGTGGGGCCCTCTCTTCCATCCTACCAGAGGCTTTCAGCAGTCTGCCGGTAAGCACTGCCCTCAAGTGCTGTTCCATAACTACGCTAACCTAGAGCAGGAATGGGGAACCTTCCCATTGCCGCCGGGGGCCACAAGCCATTTTCTTAAAAGCTTCACTGGCTGAAATGCTCTGCAGGAGGATAAGGGGAAGGGGGGAGCACTCAGCCCCTACCCGCCTGGAGCACTCTATGAAGGGCAGAGGGCAGCACCCTGGCAGCGTTTTGTCCTTGCCCACCAGAAGTGCAAGGGGGGGGGGGCAACAGGAACATTCTGCCCCCATCCACCGGATGCACTCTATGGGGTGCAGGAGGAAAGACTCTACCCCTGCCTGCTGGGAGCGCTCTGCTGGGGTGCAGGATCTGGCAGGAGCATTCTCTGGGAGGCGGGGATCAGCAGGAGTGCTCTGCATTGGGGGGGGGGCACTCCAGAAATTACCTGATCCCTGTCCTTTAGACCAGGCAATAAGGGGTGATGTGGACCACATTAAAGGGGAGCCAGGAGAAAGATCCATGGGCCAGCTGGAAAAAGGGGCTCAGCCTGGGAGCAGACCATGGGCCAGAGATTCCCCACTGGTGATGTAGAAGGTGCATTAAATCCATCTGGGAGTGAAAAATGATTGTTGATGATGATTCGCCCCCCTCCCTATCCATGCAAAAACAAGCTAATCCTGACTGATTTAAGGATAAGGGACTGAAGGACTCTGCTTTGGGCTGTCCAGCATGTATGGATTCATGGGCTCATCTCAGCTTCCCCCCAATGGCCCTGCTAGGTGCATGGATGTTGGCTGGAGGGCAAGCTCTCCTCCTCTGTGCTGAGCATGATGATGCAATGCATGAGTGTGCAGAGTAGCATGTGGAGATGGAAGCTTTGCTCTGGGGCAGAAGCAGGTAGATGAGGCTTTGCACAGTGGCAGATCTCTTCTGCCCAGGCACACACAACCCCCGCCATGTCACTGGTAAGGATTAAGCCCTAAGTGTGATCATCCAGTCATCCCCCAAGTCCAATCATCTCCTTTTTCCTCTTAGGAAAAGGCATGGCTGGAAAGATTCCAAAAGTTTAATTGTAACAACACTATAGTGTTCAAGTGAGCAATGTCTCTTAATGCCAGAGTTGAATGGCTGTGTTGTGTTTAAAAGGCCAAAGACTCTCCTGTGGGCGAGCTGTGAAAAGGCTTGCTGTCTCACTGTTAAAGCTCTGAATGGAAGACCGGGAGCTGATGCCCATATGCTTGCTTTTCCTCTTGGCTGCTTAGCAAAATGCATATGAAACCATGTTTGTCCTCTCCAATGTTGCTACCCGCCCTGAGCCTTGGAGAGGGGCCGGGATAAAAATTTGAATTAATAAATGCGACCGGATGGGATTACTCTGTGAACATAATGAAATTGGCTTTTCTACATTAAAGCCTTGCGGAGTCTTGGCAGCCTAGAGCTGCTGTATTGTATGACTGCGTTCGTGTCACCGTGCCCTTGATTTGGAGAGCTCCACCAAGTCTCATTTGCAGAGGAATTGCTCCTGCAGCAATCTCTCTCCAGGCCTCTTGGTCTGACTTCTCCAAGTACAGCCTATGCCTCCTCTCTTTGTACTTTGATCCCCTACACCCACTTTCCTCACAGACAACTTGGACTTAGTCAGTGCCTTGTTTAACCTATTGTGCTATGATGCAGTGCTGTTGACTCACTGCAAACTTGTGAACTTTGGGGCTGTATTGTGGAAGCAGGAATGTTGGGATCCATCTCCACTTCAAATTGGGTGATCTGAATATGTTACGCTAGGCGAGTGTTCCACACTGGAAACTCGCAGCATACCAATAACTTTGTTTACATAGCACCCCACCACTGGCAAATGGCACTAGGAGCACTTCACAAAATCCATACAATAATAATAATAATAATAATAATGTAAAATCCATTTAAAAACAAATATTAAAAAGGAAGGTAAAGAGAGGACTGAATACGTTATGAGGAACTAACAGTGGATCCTCCAGAAAGGATCCTTTTATTCTCCACTTGGAAAATAAAACCCCCAAAGTCTTTAGGTGCTTTTTTGAAGGTGAGGGGGGAGGAACAGAGATGAACATCTAGAGGGAGGGAGTGCCACACTGAGGGAGGCCCAGGCCCGCTGCAGCAAAGGCCCAGTCGCGGGTGAATGTGCATTGCTACTCACTTTCTCTGCACTGATGGTCCAAATGGACACCTGGGAAAGCAGGTCCCAAGGGAGCCTTTGCTTCTGCTGCTGCTGCCACTTGCTGCTCCCCAGGACTGCCAATAAGGCCACCTTCCCCAACAACTCGTGAGTAGCCACTGGCTCCCCCCTAGCCCGTATGTGTACCCAACTCCTTTCATGATTGCATGTAGGGGGTATAACATGTTAAAAAGCAAAAAACAGTATAAAGCAGTACACGGAGGACTGACCCTTTTCATGGTCACTGCCCTTACCTGGCAGTGAGTCCCCTGCTCCTTGAAACCAATTTGCCCCTTCTTCCATGCCTGGATCTCCCTCCCTGAATGCATTCACTCTGCTTCCCCTCCTCTCAACCTTCAAATCCCTCCTGAAAACCTGCCTTTTCTGTCAGGCTTTCCCTAGCTTCTCATCGCCTCAGATTGGTCACGGATGCCCCCTCATCCCTCCTTCATTCAGGGTCCCCTCTGACAAAGCTAAGGATGTGCACCTGTGACTTCTCAACTCTGTAAATGTATCCCTGTCATTCCCTCTCTTTCCTACTCCCTTGTCTAGATTGTAGTCCCCTTGGGGCAGGGACCTGTCTCTAATGAATGATTGTACAGGGCCAGGTACATTGCTGGTGCTGTATAGATAATGATAGTATGTCTGCTCTCCTGCAAAGGCAAGGGTCTCGATCAAGTACACACACCAGTTTGCTTTAAAGCCATGCTAGGCAACAGGAGCTCATCCGAGCATGACAGGCCTGGCTTTTAAAGATCCCCACCACAGTCACAAGCTAAAATGCCCCTAGGCAAGATTCTTCCTGCTCCTGGCAGTCAGCATGAATCCAGCGCACAGCGTGATTAGCTCCCAGTGCTCTGACTGCTCCCAGAGGGGGCAAGGAGATTATATCACTCTGAGACCACAGGATTCCCGCTATCCCCATCCCCTGGTGTTCCCAACTCTGCTGCCTGGCTCTATGGTGGGCAAGGAGCTGCGAAGAGTTACTTTTGGGGGGGGAAGAGCCCTTTCACCTTACTCCTTTCTGGTGTGACACCCCCTCCCCCTTTTCCAAGCGTCACGATGTTACAGCACTGGGACAGGGGCATGGTAAACCGTTTGCACATCCCCTTTAAGAGCAGAGTGACATCATGGCCCTTGGAAAGGGCAGGCATGGTCACGTTGGAGAGCAGCATGACAGCATTTTGCCCCCACCTGATGGGCCTCGGAAGGGGTGGGAGTCAGGAGCTGCAACTGCACCTCCTTCCCCTCCTCCCCCCCCTCTTGGCGTTCATGGTGACTGGCTGCCTTTCCACTGCTTCTGTTTATTGCTCTGTAGCGCCCCAAGGGACAGTTCAGGCTGCAGCCCCAAACCCATGCCCCACAGACTCACTGGTTAACCCCTGGGGACACACACATGGGCCATGAATTGCCCACCACTACTTTTAGGGATGATTGTACATTCTATCTGATTATGTTTGCAATTTAAGGTTAAACACATAAGTTCTTTGCTTAATTGTGCACTGTTGTGGCCACTCTCTCCTAACACGCATCTCAATTGCCGTTGCTAATTGTAGGACGGCCAGCAGATCCTGTGCATCACTCTGCTCCTGGGCCTCAATCACAGTGAGAATCCACTGGTGAAAGCAGCTGCTGCCCGGGCTCTCGGGGTCTACGTCCTCTTCTCGTGCCTCAGACAGGTCAGAGTGTACCCCAGTAGCCTTTGGGACAGTGCCTTAGTTCAGCTTCCTAGCGAGATGGGGAACAATAATTTCCTTGGTTGTAAGCAAGACTGACTTTTGTTTGCCAGTCACACGCTCTGTCATTATTTACCATTATTACCATTTACATTACGCTTTTGGTGTTCAAAGGGACCGCATTCAAAGGGTTCATTGTTACAATCCTTAAGGAGTTCACCCTCACAAGAACTCTGAGGTAGGTGGTTGTTGGTTCCATTTTACAGAGACTGAACTGAGGCTGCAATAGAGTCATTTGCCAAGGTCACCCAGAGGGTTCATGGCTGAGATGGGATTTGAACACTGGGTTTTCCGGTCCAAGCCCAACACCTTAGCCACTAGACTACACTTACTCGTAGGTTTAAATGTTAACTTGAAACTCTCTAAGCATTAATTCCCTAAACGGCTAGCCCCGCCCAGCCATTCTGTGGATAAAGTAAGAGTAAGCTGTGGAACCAAAGCAGTTCTTCTCCATGAAGCGTGGCAGGTGGTGAAATAAGAACTTGCTATTGGGTCATAGCAAGGCTCCAGTATCCTTTCCTCTGACTCTGAACACTTCCAGATACGTTCGTACATGAGTGAGGAACCATTTCCTTCCTGTGGGCCATTTTGAAAATTAGTACACGGATAGGGGTTGGGGATGAGAGCACTTAAGGGGTGCGTTCAGGAGGAAGAAAGGGAAGGGTCCAGATCATGGATCTATCTCCTGCCCTTGAGTGCATGCCCTCATCTCCACTCCCTACCCCCAAGGTCACTCGTTCAGTGCTTGAGGGTAGAGATTGGATCCATGAGCCAGATCTAGGAATAGGAAAGAGGCCAAATAAAATACAGCTGTCAGTTTTGGTCCATGGGCTGGAGGTTCCCCATCCCTGCTTCAGAAGAAGTGGCAAAGATGGAGGGCTATTATTCCCTGATCCATCCCCTTGCTCCTCAGATTCCAGCCATCGGAGGTTTACAGACACCCTGAGGTTGCTTCTCTTGGCCGATGGCCATTGATGAACCTAATCATTTGTCAATAGGACGTTGTAGAGGCCCCGTCACTGGAAGCCTTTCAAAACAGGGTAGACAGACCACCCTCCGGGATGGTGTAGGTACTGTGGATCTTGCTTAATGGTGTGGGGCTGGACTGTATTACCTGATTTTATAGCTGTGATTTAATAAAGTCAAACTGGACAATATTGTCTTTCCTGACAGGGAAGTCAAAGGCCTAAAGGTAATAGGAAGCTTTTTCTTTGACTCCTGTAAACGTAGAATGAACCCACACAAATAAGGATTTTTTTTCCCTTCAAAGCAATCTTAAATCTGGTTGCAAGAGAGTCTCATTGAAGTGTCAGTAGATGTATATTCATGACAAACTTGTGCAGGGGGCTAAGCTGAAATTTTAGCTTGAAACATTTTGGAAGAAAATCCTTAATCATAGGAAAGGGGAGAAAACGAAATGACACATGCCATGGGAGAGAAGATTAGAGAGAGTGCACAGCTGGGTGTTTGGAGAAGCAATTATTATTTTGACAATGAGGTTTGATTAGTGAGAGAGCAGTAGTCCAGGTAATTATGCTGAAACGAAAGTAATGAAGACACCAATGAAATTAAAATACACAGTGAAACCTTGGAGCAGCTTCTCAGAAGACTATCAACATTTGGACACCTTGTACAGTCGTTTGGTAATTAAAGATCAAAGAGAACTTACACTGGAAAAACAAGGCCTATTTTAAAGGTGTCCCCTAATACAGAAGGTTGACTATAAAGCTGGCCTTTGTGCAGCTTTCAGTATGGAGTTCAAAGATCGAAGAAAACTATCTGGGATTTCAGGGGATTTTCATGCATTTTTTAAAAATGACAAGACTTCAACAATTAAAACCAATCCTGTCCCTAGGATGTGATGTTTGTTGCTGACACCGCCAATACAATCTTGAATTCTCTCCATGACAAGTCTCCAAACGTCCGTGCCAAAGCAGCCTGGTCCTTGGGCAACCTTACAGACACTCTGATTGTCAACATGTAAGTAGCAAGCACTGTTGACTAGTACAAATTTCTAAGAGGCTTTGCTCTTCATGATTACTGTCTCAGTAATATAAGAATGGTTGTACCCATTCTGACCAAGGAGACCTGCTGTTTATAGAGCTCAGTACCTGACCAAGGAGACCTGCTGTTTATAGAGCTCAGTCAGAGGAAACGTCAAGAATTCTGTAGCAGATAAATCACAGATTCGTGTTTCCAGATGGGGAGCATCTTCCAATCCCCTTGTTAATTCGTGATTTGGTTTATCATGAGGGTTTATATTCCTTCAAATTTTTATCCTAATGTAATAGTGATTTTTTAAATTGCCCATATAAATGCCTACTTTACGTTTAAATCCCATTGAGCTCTTAGCTTCATTATCCTGCTGTGTGGTGAGTTCCACAAGTTGCTTATGTGTTGTGTCAGGTTAGGGTTTCCTTTTGCAAATTTTAAATACGTTACCATGTAACTTCATTGAATGTTCCTTTTTATTTCTGTATTGCCGGAAAAGGTAAATAGGGTCATTTAATATATTGGACAGTAGCAAACCTAATTCAGAACCACAGGTTAATCTGCTACTAACCTTTAGCTGTGCTGGAGATCTACCAATTATTGTGTGGTTTTGTTTTCCATCTCTCAGCCAACTATTTCTTGGCCTCTGCATTTCATTATATTCATATTGCAGAAGGCTTTCCTCCAGTAGCAATGCAGATTGAAATTATTGCTGTCACGTGCTTTTATAAAGGTAACCATTTGTCTTCCGTGTCAGCCTTTTACCTGAGATTCTTAACGTAGTAATTTTACAAGCCCTCTAAAGAGGGACTGTTTGTCATGTTTACGGGAAGATGGACTCTTATCTGGATTCTTCTCTTTGTAACTGCTATAATACCGGATGGTTGTGTGTTTTTTTTTCCGGTAGGGAGCTAATGGGGCAAAGTTTCCAAGAAGAATTCTCCGATCTCCTACTCTTGAAAATGTTACGGTCAGCAACTGAGGCCTCCAAGGACAAAGACAAGGCATGTAAACAAAATAAATTGGACTATAAAGTGAAGAACTAATTGAAACTAAAAGCGCTTATTACTCTAGTTTTGTGGTGATCGTTGAGTAGTAACTGCTAATGGTGTAACACATGAGTGGAGAACCGTTTCCCTCCCAGGGGCCACTTTGAAACTGAGAAGGTGGTGGGTTAAGGGGTATGCTTGGAAAGAGGAGGGCCCAGGTCATGGATCTGTCCCTTATCCTTGTGTGCATGCTCTCATCTCTGCTCCCTTAATCCAAGCTCAGTCTTGCACTGCTTTGGAGTAGGAACTGGATTCAGGGGCCAGATCCTAAAACGGGAAAGGGACCAAATAAAAACTAGCTGTGAGCCTCTTTTGGCCCCTGGGCCTATAGATCTATCAGATGTAATGCGAGTTGGTTAATCTCCATGGCATTTTGTAGTGTCTGACTTATTTGCCTAGGCATTCCCCAAAGAGGCAGCTGCAGGCCTTGTGTATTAGATCTGTTTGGGGAAGTCTCTTGTAACTGTCATGAACTCATTTCAGGGTTGTTTGCGCAAGTTATTAATCTACTACCAGTCAGTCGTGTAAAATGCTTTAATGCTTCTCTGAAAACATTTTTAGTATATTTCCTTGGTTTGGCTAATGTGATATCTGCTGTTGGCTCATGAAGCCGTAACCAACCAAAAGTTGGGGAACTGGCGAGTATCGATCCTCTCTGAAGACTGAAGCGCATTGCTCCTTTTAGCAAGAGGGGGTCACTGTTTAAAAGCTCTGGTTCTTAATTGCTTGTATTTGTTTTTATTTGAGCTTTGACTATTGATGAGCTTTAATTTGTTCTGTGTAGGTCAGAGGTGGGCAATGTTTTCCTTTCCACCGGCTTGATAGGAGTTGGAAGCAAGGATGCTTAAGGAGTGTGCTCAGGATGGTAAGGATCCAGATCCTTGGATCTATATCCTGGATCCTTCCCCTCTCCTTGTGTGCATGCCCTCATCTCTGCTCCCTTCCCCTGAGCTCATGCTATCAGTGCTTGAGGGCAAGAAGTGAATGTGGGTCAGATGCAGGAATTGGAAAATGGCCAAATAAAACTACTTGTGGGCCAGGTTTGGCCCACAGACCAGAGGTTCCCCACCCCTGGTGTAGCTTATGTGATTGGAAGTACCTGAAAACTTCTTATACAACAAACTCAACTGGCTATTTAGTAGTAGTAATTTATTACGGCGTTAGCTTCCTCCATAGCCAAAACACACTTAATACAAAGACAATACAAATATATAAAAACACCCCCAAGAAGAAGAATACAGAATCAGATCATTATCCAAATCCATATAAATAACTGCATAACATATTTCAGAACCATTATAGGATAAGAAATCCTAATCACTGCTGCCCAGGAGGGACTGGCTATTAATATACAGCTATGCGCCTTGCAGCATTGACAGATGCATTTATGTAAACCAAAGATATCATTCTTGCTGTGTTTCAGGTAAAGAGCAACGCAGTTCGTGCCCTAGGAAACCTCCTTCATTTTCTTCAGCCGTACCACATAGTAAAACCCCGATTTAGCGAAACCATCGAGGAATCAATTCAAGCCCTCATTTCTACCGTGCAGAGCGAGGCCACCATGAAAGTGCGGTGGAACGCATGTTACGCACTGGGAAATGTCTTCAAAAATCCAGCTTTGCCACTTGGTAAATAAATCAGATTTGTTCCTTTTTCATTGAAAATATCTGTCCAAGAACGCACAACTAACTAGCTGTGTGAAGGAGAAGCTTAGGGTTTCTATTAAGGATATTTCAGAGAAGGGCATTTGGAGTCAAACTTGAAAGGTTCAGTCTGAGTAATTTTATTTTATTTATTTATTTGAATTTATAACCCACCCTTCCTTAAGGGCTCAGGGCAGGGAACCACAGGTTAAAGTGTGTGTGTGTAACTCCTTTAAAATTCATCCCCTAATAATGCCAACCCCTATCTCCACTTGCCAGAAGCTTGGCCAAATAAAAAGGTCTTACAGCACTTCTGGAAGATGAGCAGGCTTGGATCCCTTCATGCCTTGTGCCCTGTTGTTTCTGTTCCCTCTCGGCACAGGCCTGCTGAACTGGTATTTGTAATTTAACAGTCATTCTTCCTAAGACACCTTTCTCTGAACCAGTTGTACCCATAGACAGAGTTTTTGGCCTTTCCCTCCTCTGCATTGCTATATGGTGTGTCTTTCTCTTGAGGCGTACATATTAGACTGCTCTGAAGCAGATTCCTTTCTCCTCACCAAGTATGTTCTTACCTGCTTCCCCAGCTGTGCGCTTGGGTCTGTTACAGCTCTACTGCTGGTCTCCTGATCCCTTACCTACTGCTGGTCACATAATGTAGCCTTGGAAGCCAGCTCACCTAGTGCAGAGTACACCAGAGCCCCTCGTGTGTTAAAGGGCCAGCTTCTGCTCTCCTGTTGTAAGGCAGAATCTGGCCCCAAAATGTTCATTTAGGGCTTACATTCATTCCTTGGAACCCAGAGAGAGAGTAAATGAAGTCATCTGTTCATGAACTGTGTCCAATTAAATATTGAATGATTTTAAGACTAGAAATAGAGTGAAATTGCAGAATTTTGCCCTGATTTTGTAAACGTGTATACACATCCTATCTGTGGCATTGGGACCTTGGAGGTAAGGTAGTATTATTTGAAGGTTTTTTGTTTTTTTTAAAATTATGAGCAAGAAGGAAAAATACTTCCTGATTATATCAAATTCATATTTATTTGGATTGATATTCTGTCCTATCCTGAGGCCTTAGGGTGCGTAACAACGAAATAATACACAAAATAGACATTAAAATATTTACAAAATAAAACAATTCTAAAATATAAACCTAGCCCTCTCCCCTTAAAACCAAGACTCTAGAAGGTATTCCTGCCCGCTGAACGTCTGGCCAACATGGTGCGTTGCTTACAGAAAGGGTTCAAGCGTTGGGGGAGTTCTGGTGTTGGGAAGCAGGCCCCACGAATGCCCCTCTGGTCGATGATACAACTCTCAAGAGGTCGTTCTCAGCTGTCGTCCTCGCGGGTCGAGACGGATGTCCATCTCCGTTCCTCCCTCCTCACCTTCAAAAAGCACCTCAAGACTTATTGTTCTCCAGGTGCTCTTAGGATACGCTGCTGGCTCACTTAATTCCGTTTTCTATTTTAAATGTATTTTACATTTGTTTTATTTTGTTAAGCACTCAGAGTGCCATTTGGGGGTGGGGCACTGTAGAAATAAAATTCTTATTATTTAATATCTTTTTTAATGTTGAATGCTCCTTTTTTCCCATTTCATTTGCTTAGTTGTAAAGGTGACTGAAACTGTTTTCCATTTATGGCAATAGTCAGGACATTTCAGTTAAGACCTATAGGATATGGATATCCCTAATAGGAATCCCCCACCACTATGCTCACGCACAGAGACTGGTTTTGAATAATGTTTTTTGTTTCCCGGGCTGTGTTTTTGTAGGCAAAGCTCCTTGGACTGCCCAAGCCTATAATGTCCTGACATCAGTGGTGAAATCATGCAAGAATTTCAAAGTGCGGATCAAATCTGCCATGGCCCTCTCCATCCCTGACCAAAGGGAGCGCTACGGGAGCACCCATCAGTTCTCCCAGATCTGGGATGCATTGATTGTGTCCTTGCAGAAGAGTGAAGACACCGAGGACTTTCTGGAGTTCAAGTACAGTGCCAGCCTCCGAACACAGCTGTGCCAGGCTCTGGTGCATTTGTTAAGCTTGGCGCACAGTACGGACCTGCCATTCATTAGGAAAACGGTAGCCGAGCAGGGGCACAGCATCCGCTCTTACGTCCTGCAGTACATGAAACTGGGAGTCGAAGATGAGGAAGTGGAGGGAATGCACAGAAATACACAAGCAAGAGAGAAAATGCTGCAAAAGGCCATTGAGCATCTACATACCATTGAGGAGCTGTCCGAGTGTCCAGCCAAAGGGGGAATAGCAGCTTATCTGGAAGACATCTTGACAAGCCACGTCAGCGCCACCGGATTAGCAGAGGCTTAAAGGGAGAGACATTGTTTTAATGACCAATAAATGATGCCTTCTGAGGACGCCCGTGGGGCATGCCAGAATTCCATTCAGGCAGCACGTCCAAAAGGGAGGCTTCCTATTGGCAATAATACACTCTTTTTGGATTGTCTTTTAAACATTGTACAAATTTGCAGGTGACCTTAATCTCCTTCTGGTTTTCATAGACTAAATTCCCCCTATTTTTATTATGACTGCTGACTAATACAATAGAATGGAGAGCAGTGGTCTTTCCTGTGACCCCGTTTTGAGACTTGGATATAATCCTCCCCCCAGAAAGCCACCGAGAGCTGCAGAGTCTGTCGTTTATCAGTCAGGATTGTGGTGCTGTCTGCAGAGAGACTCGTAGAGCTGGAAGGGGCCACGAGGGTGATTGGGTCCAGCCCCCTGTTTGGTGCAGGATCTCTGCCATACCTAGATCAGCTCAGGCCTTTTCTTAAAAACCTCTGATGATAGAATTGGGGTCCCTACCTGCTGCAGTTGGACATCTGATGTCGAGGCAGCCGTGGGGAGGGAGGGAGCAGCCTTTTGTCCAGACTAGACAAAAACGGGGCAGGACATTGCAACCGTTTTAATAAAATTTTTCTTTTGGTGAAATTGATGTGAAAATTGCCTTTGTCCTTGCAGAATTACAGCCTGAGTGGGAAGAACGATGAGCTAGCCAATGGGATGGTCTGCACAGTACGTTAGCCGATGGGGAGCTGTCACTCCGAGCTGCTCTTTGCTGCAGCTGCTGAGGACAAGCAGCCCTTCTCCAGGGAAGAGAAGAGCCCCTCCCCCCTCCATACGTCTGTGTGGTACTTTGTGAGGGTTTTTAACGTATAGGATGGTATGCTGGGAAATTGATTTGCATTCAGACTTTGCCTGATTTGCTTATTTTAAATGGTTCTGCTTGCAGAATTTTGATTTTTCTGCTCACAGAATTTAGGCTTAGTGGTTGCAGAATACCTGGAACTCTGGAGGGAGGGTCGGTAAACATGTTCAGAATAAATAAGTGGGGACATAAAAGCATGACTGGGATAAAGGATCCAGCCACAGGAGGTGATGCTCTAAATGCCATCAGTCTTCAAGAAAACGATGCTTGGTGTATTTTATAAGTGCAGGGCTTTCTTTGAGTTTGTTTTTGAAAGGATATCCCACTGTTAGCCTTGCTCTTCTGAAGCATCTCTCTACGGCACACCTGGCATTAGCGGCCTTTAATTTTGTGGAGACGAGATAAAAAGAGGAAGGCTTTTAGATAGAAGATGTCACTTTTTGCCACATGGATTGCACAGTAAACCCAAATAGAATGGGAGTACTGAAACAACAGCTTGGTGTGAATTAATTCAATTGGCAATTATCATTCATTTATCACAATCTCAGTCCTACAGCTGGTCACCCTTGGGCAGATCTTCCCATGTGCATCAGGCCTCACTGACTTCTCTGATGTCACCACCCCATAATAAACTCCCACCTGAGTTCTTAATTTGTGGTACCACCGCTGACTACGGAAAACATCTGGCCATGATGCTGCTGCTGCTTCAGCCCAAGAGCTACGTTAATTTCCCTATTTATATAAACTAGGAATCAAAGGCAACAATAGAGAGACAGTCATTTAGATTATTTCTTGTATTGAATTAGCTTCTGCCAGTGAGAGTATGCAACCTTTGGGACCATGTAGGGCCCTTCCTCAGGCATGTTAAAAAATTCTGACTAAAAGTTGTGTGTAAACAGTTGTATGAGCTCTACGTGTGGCTTCCAATGTCCATTGAGAGAGAAGCTTTCTGAATCCTATGAGATGGCAAGGAGGAAGCTATGGCCCCAATAGAAGTGTCTCCTCCCTCCCCATCAGTACCAGTGCTGTGAAGATCGGTCCTGCCTCCAGAACTCTGGTTAGGAATAAGTGTGAACAGCTGGCCTCTCCTTCACTTTCTCCCCCCACCGCAAGGTCTGCTTGGCCAAGGAACTAGGAGGCAATCCTACCCTACTTTCTATGCTGCTCCCATTGGAGGAGGAGGGCACAGGGGAGGCTGTGGATAAGAAGTTGCCCTAGACCCCATGTAGGCTGGAGCTGGTTTGCAGAGCTATGTGTTGGATATTCTGTGGAGTTGAATCATAGTCACGTTGAAGGAATCCTTTAGTCACAGCTTTCCCCAGAAGTCTCTCCACTTTTACCTGATGTCAGGGTAGTGATATGAAAAGTGATAGTACACGTTTTAAGTGGCATATAACAATTCAGGTTTTCCTGGGCTCTATTCTAAATTGACAATTAAAATACTAATTGTCTGCTGCTTAACACAGTCCCTCCTGCTCCAGAACAGAGTTTCTGACTTGCTTCAAGCCTGAGGAATGGCCCTGTGCAGCCGGAAAGCTTGTGTATTCTCACCAACAGCAGTTGGTCCAATAAAATGTATCATTTGAACTGCTTCATTTCCTGCTGTGGAAGAGTGAGGGAAAGAGACTGAATTCCTACTTTCTGCATAATTTTGAGCTTTGAGCTTCGATGCTACAAATCTCAGTTATGTTTTACCTTTCCTCTTATTACCCATGGAAATAAAATTTGTTGCCTCTCTGTTACCTGTAGGTAAAGAAACCACATTGGCCGCTGTTGTGTAAGGTTAGTGCACCCTTAGGGAGAGCCAGGATATGGGAGCATCTAGAACAGGAGTAGGCAAACGTTTCCCTTCCATGGGCTACTTTGAAGCTCTGTGGGCTAGCTAGGAGTTGGAGAAGGAACATTTAAGCGGGGATGTTCAGGAAGGAAGGGTTAAGATCATGGATCGAAAAGCCCTATTCTTGAGTGCTTGCTGCCCTCCACTGCCTCCAATGAAAGGGAGTGCCCTTTTCATTGATTTCATTCACGTGCTGGAGGGTGGGGAGTGGGCTAGAGATGGGAATTGGAAAGGGGCCAAATAAAATATCTGTAGCCTGGTTTTGACCCATGGGTTGGAGGTTCCCCACGCCTGCTCTTGAAGGTGAATGAGTATGATGATGCATGGGTTGTAACATCCTGTAAGGGTGGCTGCAGTGTTTGTGGTTAGGAGATGGAGCCACAGAACATTGCTTGTTTTCATGCCTTTTAAAACTGAGCTGCGGAGAGAGCTTAATCGGAAGATCTTACTTCAAAGGCTTTAAAGCTGCAGTAACGTGTCAGCTCTTCTGTAGTAATTCATGGTGGGACTCACTGTGGTTCAGCGGACTGTGCGCAACCTTTGTGTGTACAGCATGAGGCATTCCTCTCGGCTTACGTACAATGCTAAGGAGAAGCCTCTTTATTTTTTTCAGCCCTGATAACGTACTTTGTTCTGCGCAGAACGGCTCTTTCTCTGTTGCTGGAGGTTTTCTGAACAGCCATCTGTCAGGGATGTTGTAGCTGAACGAGCACGGGGCTGGACTAGATGACCCTTGATGCCCCTTCCAACGGCACAATGCTTGGCCAGGGCCCGTCCGCAGCCCCCCACCGCCTTATTGGTTCTGTCTTCGTTCACTTCACTCGACTCTCAGCAGCTGAATCTCAACTGCAGAGCTCCCGCTTCACCAGCCAGTCACTGAGCAGGAGAGGCTCAGCCTGGGAGATGCATGTGTGTCTTGTGGCTCTCAGCCATAGGAAGATTTTGGCCCACAGCTTTGGGGTTGGGAGGTCCATCCCAGGCTTATATTATTCGAATTCAGATCTTTCAGGGCTGTATTTCTTTTCTTCCCCCAATCTAATTACGGATTTGAGGTGTTACGGGGTGGGACTTGGTGGCCCCTGTGTACAGTGATCAGACTAGATCAGGAATGGGGGACCTCAGGCTCTAGGGGCCAAATGCAGCCCATGGCTATTTTTTATGTGGCCCCTTTCCAATTGCTGGATCTGGTCCCTGAATCCTGTTCCTATCCCCGAGCACTGAAATAGTCAGCTCTGGAGAAGGGAGCAGACATGGATAGAGGACAGATCGATGGCACAGACCCATAATCTGAACCCTCCTCTTTCTGAGCATCCCCCTTAAGCATTCCCGTCCACAAATTCTATGCGGCCCTTGGAGCTTGTACTAATTCTTCCCTGGGAGGGAAAAGGTTCCCCATCCTTGGACTAGATGATCTGGAGGGGTCTCCTCCTGGCGGGAGGAGTTGTGGTTGTGGTTCCAGGCGGTCGCAGGACTGAGCTCTTTGCAAGAGCAAGGCCCCTGGGCATGAAGGATGACTGAAAGGTGGACGTCAGCAGTCAATGAAATCCTGGCACTGGGGTCATGTTGATGTAGGTAACAAGCCTGAGCAAGAAAGCTTTTGGCTCAAGGTCTCTGTCATTTGTGCAGAGCGGGCTCAAACATGTAAAAAGGTGGCAGGGGAAAAAAACTAGCAAGAGAGTGAGTGCGCTAATGATTGGGGTCATAGAGGCCTCTAGGAATCTGCTCTGGACACCTGTTCACACATTGAGTTAGTAAAACCTTCCCCCAAAGGTCAGTGCTCCGTCATTGAAAATGTGGCTATTAGTGACCTCAGACAATGTTGACTCCTGGGGGGTTTTATAGCCTCTTTTTTTGGGGGGGGGCTTTAAGTCTAGAGGCCACTCAGACCTTGGGCACTGCCTCCAGGGTAGGGTTAAAAATGAATGCTTTTCCAAGATACAAGAGTAGCCCTCTGAGCTGCCCTTCAGCAACTGGTGAAACAGGTAGTCACTAGTTTATTTGCTGTCCTTTCATCCTTCAGTTTGGCCTCTAGTGAACTTCTGAAGGTCACAGAGAGGGCTTGCGGCAGAGCAGGAAAATTAACCTGTATCCCTAGGCTACAACTTTACTGCATTCTCCATCCTTGCTCAAAAGTCAGGGAAGAGTGGTGGGGAAAGGCAAGCTTACACTAGGGTATCTGTATGGCACTTGATAGCTGCTGTATGGGTGATCAGGGGCGTAGCTACCATGGAGCAAGGGGGCTCAGTTGAGCCCAGACTCTGAGGGGGCCCGTCGCAAGTGACCCGAGTGCCACAAGGACATTTTTAGAGGGGGAGCCAGCACAACTTCCCCACCCACTCTGAAATTATCCTAGCAGCATTCAGGCCTCTTGCAAAGGACCTTGCCAAGAAGGAAGTTCTCAGAATGGGTGGAGGTGGAGTGCTAGCCCCACCCCTGGCCACTCTTAAAATATACATTCTGGTGGGGTTGTTGCTGTTCCAAGGGGAGGAGGAAGTATTCCGCCCCCCCACCCCCAGGAGACCCTTGCCTTATGGGGCCCACCATATCCTTGCTGTGCCACTAATGCTCATTGACAGTGTGAGATGGTTCAGGGGATACTACCATTCCTGTCCTCAATCCCTGGAACTAAGGGGTGGCATGGGATTGACTCTTCTCAGTCCTGAGAAAAACATCCTGCTGGGCGGTTGCCTCTGATGGTCTGCCACCAGCAGTAGTTAAAACCAGCCCAGTGTCGTCCTCCGATGTCTCTTTGTTCTGTAGGCCATAAGGAATGTGGGAGCTCCAGGGCTCTGATGGCAAAGAGAACGTGCAGGTTTCTGTGCACATCCATGCACACCCTTGCCCCGCTGCAAAGTCATTTAATGGCCAGGAGAAATGTAATCTCCTCCCCTCCCTGCATGAGCTTTTATGGCACTGCCCCCTTTATTGTTCTGTTTACAAGCCAGGCTTTTCTCTCTCTCTCTCTTCATTTTATAGCTTTCCCTAGGAATTGTTTCAAGGAGCAGGTAATTACCTTATGCCTTATGGGATGATTTATAGCCACATAAGTATCAAGAGACATTCACTCTCCCCCGTTGACTCTTTATAAGGTAATCTACCTGCTTGAGCAGAGCACTCCTTTTCTTCGAGGTACACCAGGTAAGTGGAATTTCAAAGGGCTTTAGTGTCCAGGCTGATACCTGTCCAGCGTGGACTTCCAAGAAAGCTGAGAACGTCTCCAGCTGGCCAGTGGGAAAGGTGCCCCAGGAGAGTGGAGGCTATAATGGATTCCTGCTGCCACAGACTTCCTGTGTGATCTTGGGCATGTCACTGAGTTTTTCTATACCTTAGCAGTCACTGTAATCAGGGCCCCATTTATTCTGCAATGCCCACCCTCCCCCACAATTCTGCAATTGGGAAACTCAAATTCTGCAAGCAAAAAATCCAGATTCTCCAAGCAGAGTAAATTATCCAAATTAAACCTGTACCACTTCCTGTCCCCCTTCACAGGGAAATCAGCAGCTGTGTGAATGCATTACTCTAGGGCAAAGCTAATATGGGTTAAGGAGAAAGTGCAGAGCTTGCAAGGAGTGGCACAGGGGCATTGTGTGAATGGCACTCACTGTACGTCTCAAGAGGCATGGGAGGCATGGTGCAGCATTACACTTTATTGCTTGTTCATTTCAACTGCACTTGTACATATACACTTGTATTGCACCAAATAGGGATGATGATGATTATTAGCATTTGTATAGCGCCAGCTGTGTACCTGGCGCTTTACAGAACAATAAGAAAGACGCGGTCCCTGCCTGTAGCTTACAATCTAATAGACACGGAGGGGGGCGACAAGGAGAGGGGACATAGGGAGAGACAAGGGACAAATAACATCCAAACAGATGCGAGGTCTCAGATGCACGTGCTTGGCTTGGTTGCGGTTAGGCAGGAGTCTGCGGGGAGGGCAGACTAAATATTGAAAGTAAAGTTCTAACAGGCGTCGGGAAAGGCGGCGAGGAAGAGGTGGGTTTTGAGGAGGGATTTGAAGGTGCAGAGGGAGGGGGCAAGGCGGATGTGGGCAGGGAGGGAGTTCCAGGCATGGGGGGCAGCAAGGGAGAAGGGGCGGAGGCGGTTAGGGGAGCAGGGAAGATGAGGGAGATTGAGGGAGGGGGCAGAGGAGGAGCGGAGAGTGCATGCAGGAGTGCGTAAGGAGACCAGGGCTGAGAGGTAAGGGGGAGCCAGGTTGTGAAGGGATTTATAAGTGAATACCAGGAGTTTGTGAAGGATGCGTTCGGGAAGGGGGAGCCAGTGAAGTGAGGAGAGGAGAGGCTGTACATGGTCGAAGCGACGGGCTGAGTGGATGACCCTAGCAGCAGAGTTTTGGATGGAGATAAGGGGGGACAGGTGAGAATGGGGGAGGCCAGTGAGGAGGAGGTTGCAGTAGTCAAGGTGAGAGATGACCATGGCGTGAACAAGGGTTTTGACCGAGGAGACAGAGAGAAAGGAGTGAATCCGATGAATCAACAGAGTCACTGTAAGGTTTAAAGGAGAAGTGAGTATCAAAGACAAAGTCCAAGCTACGGGCTTGGGGGAACGGGATGGATGGTGACCCCATCGATAAGGATGGACAGGGAAGAGGGAGAGGAAGGGTAGGGAGGAAAGATAAGGAGCTCAGTCATAGCCATGTTGAGCTTGAGCTGACATTGGAACATCCAGGTGGAGATATCAGAGACAGTTGATGAGGCGAGCTTGGACAGAGGGAGAGAGGGGGGTGGAGATAGAGTTGAGTGTCGTCAGCATAGAGGTGATATTGGAAGCCGTGGGAGGCAATGAGTTTGCCAAGGGACAGTGTGTAGATAGAGAAGAGGAGAGGGCCCAGGACAGAGCCTTGGGGAACCCCAACCGAGAGGGGGAGGGAGGAAGAGTTGGAATTGGGAAGAGACGCACTGAAGGAGCGGTCAGAGAGGTAGGAGGAGAACCAGTCAAGGACAGAGCTGCAGAAGCCCAGGGAGCAAAGAGAGTCCAGTAGGAGTGAGTGGTCGACAGTGTCAAAGGCAGCAGGGAGGTCAAGGACGACAAGAATGGAGTAAAGGCGCTTAGCTTTAGCGACAAGTAGATCATTGGTGATCTTGGCAAGGGCAGTTTCAGTGGAGTAAAGGGGGCGGGAGCCAGATTGGAGAGGGTCCAGGGAGGAGTTGGCAGAAAGGAGATCCAGGTAGTGGGAGTAGATAACACGTTCCAGAAGCTTAGAGGCAAAGGGAAGGAGGGAGACTGGCCTGTAGCTAGAGGGGTCAGTGGGGTCGAGGGTGGACTTTTTGAGGATGGGAGAGACAGTGGCATGTTTGAAGGTGGAGGGGAAGGAGCCAGTGGAGAGGGAGAGATTAATGGCATGTAAAAGTGGTGGTGGGGGAGGCAACAGTGGGAGCAATGGAAGTCAGGAGGTGGGAGGGGATTGGTTCGAGAGGGCAGGTGGAGGGGTTGGAGGAAGAGAGCAAGGAGGAGATTTCCTCAAAGGAGGCAGGAGGGAAGGAGGAGATGAGGGAGTGGAAATAGGTGGGAAGCAATGTCTTGGTGGATCTTGTCAATCTTTGAGGTGAAGAATGACATGAGATCCTGAGCAGAAAGGGAAGAGGAGGGTAGGGAGGCTTGAGAAGGGAGTCAAAGGTGGAGAAGAGGCAGCGAGGGTCACGAGAGTAGGATTCAACCTGGGAGGCATAGTAGTGTTGCTTTGCCAGGGAGATAGCGGAGGAGAGGGAGAATTTATAGTGGAGGAAGTCAGGGTGAGAGTGGGATTTGCGCCAGAGTTGTTCAGCAGCTCGGGTGCAGGAGCGGAGGTAGCGGATAGTAGGGGTGAGCCAAGGATCGGGGTTCTGGGGTCGAACGGGGTGGGAGGAGAGGGGGACAAGAGAGTCGAGGGTCGTGGCAAGAGAGGTGTTAAGAGAAGAGATGGCAGTGTCGGGAAGAGGAGGAGAAGACAGGAGGGGGGAGAGAGAGGAAGCAAAATCGAAAGGGTTAATAGCCTGCAGATCACGGAAGAGGCATGGAGCTGGGGAAGAAGATGGGGGTTGGTGGGAAAGGTTGAAGGAAGCGAGGTAATGGTCGGACATGGGACAAAGGTCACAGGAGAGGTCAGCAACAGGACAGTTTCTGGAGAGGATGAGGTTGAGAGAATGACTGCGGTGGGGTGGGGGAATCAGTCCAGAGGCGGAGATCAAAGGAGGAAGTTAGGGAGAAAAAGCAGGAGACAGGGCTGGGAAGGTGCATCAACATGGATGTTGAAGTCACCAAGAATGAGAGCGGGGGTATCATCGGAGAGGAAGAAGGTAAGCCAGGATTCAAAGTATGGGAGAAAAGAGGAGAGGGGGCCAGGGGGGGCGGTAGATGACAGCGACACGAAGGCGAAGGGGGGAGTAGAGACGCACAGAGTGGGCCTCGAAGGAATCCCATTATAAAATGGGATTGTGCAGACGATTTGCTGATTGGAAGGTACTGCTGAGACCATCCAATCCCAGTGATGTGCACACAGTGACTCTTTAACCACAACTTGGGATTTCTCCAGGTTACTGGGGATGCCTTTGGCTGAGCCAGAAAAATGGGGGCTTCCCCAGAGCCTGGGGCAAAACCCAGAGTGGATGGCAACTCTTGTGGGTCCATGGTCATATTTGGCTCATGTATTTCCTGAGCCAGTTAAAACTGATTGTTGCTTAACTAGATGGCCATTGTATAACACAGGCCAGCAGATTTCCTCTAGTTATTTCTGTCTGCTGTTTTCTTCCAGCAAAACCTATTTTCTCTAGATTCTGTGAAAACTAAGCTCCTTGCTATTGGTGACACAGTCTGCCCATTATTGTGCTTAGAAAACAATGTGCCCAGGGTCTATGGGATTTATGTCAGGGTCTGTAAAGCGGTAAAACTACCTGATGCAACTTCCCAACTAGCTCTTGAACCAAGAGCAGATCCAGTAAGAGGCGGGGACAGATCCCACCTGCAACAGACTCAGCAATCCTGAGCTGCTTCGTGGAGCCCCATCTCCTGGAGATTTGTAACAAGACTCGTTTTTATTGTGTGTTGCTAGCTAGAGGCTTGGCCCCCACGTAACGAGGTGGGGACCTTTGCTACGTCAGCTGCCTGCTGGGTTACTTTTTGAGCTGTCAGGAACTTGATGGGAGATGCACGTCCTTGTAAAACTCACCTGGTTTCAAGTTTTGTTCCTGTCTTGGAAGGTGGCTCAGATTTGTCAAGAGCGTTCCCAAAGTTCATGACTCCTTTGGGGGCAGCCTGGCCTCCTGAGCTGAATGAAGTGGGGGGTGGGGTGGGGTGGGATGGGATGCAGCTCACTGGAGCCCACGCTGAACTCAGCAAGATTTTGTCAGGAAGCCACAGGGCCAATGCATGTGGTGAAATGAAGAGGACATCCCCTCCTTTGGTTGTGCCGCGCCGGTGAGCCATGGGGGTTGCTGCTGGGACCATGGTGGCCTTCAGAAATGCCGGACTAGAAGCATGTTCGTATGAGCATACAAGTTCCACCCCATGGTAACTTCATGTGACTCCTGCAGCCGAGGTTACAGACACATGTGACTGGTGCAGGTGTATGTGGTTCTGCACCAGCAAGAGCCCTACCAGGTCTCTGAGTGTATAGATCTGCAACGGGTCCTGTGCTAGGAGGGAACCTACCACAATCTCTGAGTGCCCCAACCCGCAATGGGTCCTGTGTCAGGAGGGTCTCACTAGGGGGTCTCAGTACATAGATCCACAATAGTCCCTGTGACAGGAGGGGACCTACCACAGTCTCTGAGTGCACCAACCTGTAGTGGGTCCTGTGCTAGGAGGGGTCTCATCAGGGTCTGTCAGTGCAATGGGCTTTGTGCTAGGAGTTGCCTCTGGGGGTCTCAGTGCACAGATCTGCAGTGGGCCCTGCGTTTGGAGGATGAATTGCAATTCCTAAAAACACTTCTTCCCCAAATGGAAGAGGTAGCTACTTCTGCTGAAGCAGGGGTACTTTATCTGTGTTTAATCTGGGGCAGACAAGCACACAAAATGCAGTGTCATGTGGCGGCTCTGCTAGCTGTAAGCTTTCCCCACAGCAACTGGGGAACCAAACCTCCACAGACGGTCCTCTCTGAATGTGTGTCTATGAGGCTGGCGAAGCAAAAGCTGGAAGTGTCCCTTCCCACGTTACGAGAAAAGCGTAGGAGGAATTTAGCCCCCACCATTAAACCTTGGTTTGAGCCCTAACCCTTGCTGTTTGTTCACAAATCATAAGCGCCGGATCTTGCGTGCGAATCTATTCTCACAGGGTAAAATATAGTTTATGCTGGATTTTTCNTGGGAGTGGGATTTGCGCCAGAGGCGTTCAGCAGCCCGGGCGCAGGAGCGGAGGTAGTGGATAGTAGGGGTGAGTCAAGGATGGGGGGTTGGGGGTCGAACAGGGCGGGAGGAGAGGGGGGCAAAAATCAAGGTGAGAGAGGCGTTGAGAGAAGAGATGGCAGTGTCAGGGGAAGAGGAGGGGAAGACAGGAGGGGGGAGAGGGAGGAAGCAAAGTCTAAAGGGTTGATAGCCTGCAAATCATGGAAGGGGCGTGGAGCAGGGGAAGAAGATGGGGGTCGGTGGGAGAGGCTGAAGGAAGCGAGGTAATGGTCGGACAGGGGACAAAGGTCAAAGGAGAGGTCAGCAACAGGACAGTTTCTGGAGAAGATGAGGTCGAGTGAGTGGCCACCGGTGTGGGTGGGGGAGTCAGTCCAGAGGTGAAGATCAAAGGAGGAGGCTAGGGAGAGAAAGCGGGAGATAGAGGGCTGGGAAGGTGTGTCAACATGGATGTTGAAGTCACCAAGAATGAGAGCGGGGGTATCCTCGGTGAGGAAGAAGGTAAGCCAGGATTCAAAGCCCGGGAAAAAAGAGGAGAGGGGGCCAGGGGGGGCGGTAGATGACAGCGACACGAAGCTGAAGGGGGGAGCAGAGACGCACAGAGTGAGCCTTGAAGGAGGGGAAGGAGAGGGAGGGGGTAAGCCAGGATTCAAAGTATGGGAGAAAAGAGGAGAGGGGGCCAGGGGGGGCGGTAGATGACAGCGACACGAAGGCGAAGGGGGGAGTAGAGACGCACAGAGTGGGCCTCGAAGGAATCCCATTATAAAATGGGATTGTGCAGACGATTTGCTGATTGGAAGGTACTGCTGAGACCATCCAATCCCAGTGATGTGCACACAGTGACTCTTTAACCACAACTTGGGATTTCTCCAGGTTACTGGGGATGCCTTTGGCTGAGCCAGAAAAATGGGGGCTTCCCCAGAGCCTGGGGCAAAACCCAGAGTGGATGGCAACTCTTGTGGGTCCATGGTCATATTTGGCTCATGTATTTCCTGAGCCAGTTAAAACTGATTGTTGCTTAACTAGATGGCCATTGTATAACACAGGCCAGCAGATTTCCTCTAGTTATTTCTGTCTGCTGTTTTCTTCCAGCAAAACCTATTTTCTCTAGATTCTGTGAAAACTAAGCTCCTTGCTATTGGTGACACAGTCTGCCCATTATTGTGCTTAGAAAACAATGTGCCCAGGGTCTATGGGATTTATGTCAGGGTCTGTAAAGCGGTAAAACTACCTGATGCAACTTCCCAACTAGCTCTTGAACCAAGAGCAGATCCAGTAAGAGGCGGGGACAGATCCCACCTGCAACAGACTCAGCAATCCTGAGCTGCTTCGTGGAGCCCCATCTCCTGGAGATTTGTAACAAGACTCGTTTTTATTGTGTGTTGCTAGCTAGAGGCTTGGCCCCCACGTAACGAGGTGGGGACCTTTGCTACGTCAGCTGCCTGCTGGGTTACTTTTTGAGCTGTCAGGAACTTGATGGGAGATGCACGTCCTTGTAAAACTCACCTGGTTTCAAGTTTTGTTCCTGTCTTGGAAGGTGGCTCAGATTTGTCAAGAGCGTTCCCAAAGTTCATGACTCCTTTGGGGGCAGCCTGGCCTCCTGAGCTGAATGAAGTGGGGGGTGGGGTGGGGTGGGATGGGATGCAGCTCACTGGAGCCCACGCTGAACTCAGCAAGATTTTGTCAGGAAGCCACAGGGCCAATGCATGTGGTGAAATGAAGAGGACATCCCCTCCTTTGGTTGTGCCGCGCCGGTGAGCCATGGGGGTTGCTGCTGGGACCATGGTGGCCTTCAGAAATGCCGGACTAGAAGCATGTTCGTATGAGCATACAAGTTCCACCCCATGGTAACTTCATGTGACTCCTGCAGCCGAGGTTACAGACACATGTGACTGGTGCAGGTGTATGTGGTTCTGCACCAGCAAGAGCCCTACCAGGTCTCTGAGTGTATAGATCTGCAACGGGTCCTGTGCTAGGAGGGAACCTACCACAATCTCTGAGTGCCCCAACCCGCAATGGGTCCTGTGTCAGGAGGGTCTCACTAGGGGGTCTCAGTACATAGATCCACAATAGTCCCTGTGACAGGAGGGGACCTACCACAGTCTCTGAGTGCACCAACCTGTAGTGGGTCCTGTGCTAGGAGGGGTCTCATCAGGGTCTGTCAGTGCAATGGGCTTTGTGCTAGGAGTTGCCTCTGGGGGTCTCAGTGCACAGATCTGCAGTGGGCCCTGCGTTTGGAGGATGAATTGCAATTCCTAAAAACACTTCTTCCCCAAATGGAAGAGGTAGCTACTTCTGCTGAAGCAGGGGTACTTTATCTGTGTTTAATCTGGGGCAGACAAGCACACAAAATGCAGTGTCATGTGGCGGCTCTGCTAGCTGTAAGCTTTCCCCACAGCAACTGGGGAACCAAACCTCCACAGACGGTCCTCTCTGAATGTGTGTCTATGATGCTGGCGAAGCAAAAGCTGGAAGTGTCCCTTCCCACGTTACGAGAAAAGCGTAGGAGGAATTTAGCCCCCACCATTAAACCTTGGTTTGAGCCCTAACCCTTGCTGTTTGTTCACAAATCATAAGCGCCGGATCTTGCGTGCGAATCTATTCTCACAGGGTAAAATATAGTTTATGCTGGATTTTTCGTCTCGTGAGATTGCACCTTGAGAGCGTGAACATCTCTCCCCCAGCGAATGGGCTGAGTTAACCTCCATTCCTTGGGTAACCACCTGTGCCCACAGGTCATCACGACTCAATCTCTTTCCGTTATAGGAAATGTGCCCATTTGAGCACAGTGGGAATTTTGATGGCTGGCTCCGATTCTGATGACCGCGTTTCCTTTGGAGGAAGGTGCTCTCTCTTGTTTTTCAAAGCCATCCTATCGGGAGTCCAAAGCTCAGGCTGCAACTCCAGTTTTAAAGTCCTTACGGGGATGGGCCGTCGGGAGCATATTACACCGCTGTTCCAGACTCTGCACTGGCTGCCAATAGCGAGCCGAGCCAGGTTCAAGGTTTTGGTGTTGATCTATAAGGCCCTTCACGGTCTGGGCCCTTCATACCTCAGGGACCGCCTCGCCCTCCGTGCCCCAGAATGGCTCCTGCGGTCGACCAGGAGTGCCTTCGTGGAGGTTCCCCGCGTAAAGCGGGGAGCCACAATGGAGAGGGCATTCTCGGTGGCCGGGCTGCGTATTTGGAACTCCCTTCCGGAGGAAGCTCGCCTGGCCCCAAGCCTACTGTCATTCCGGCGGTGTTGTAAAACCTGGCTGTTCGCCCAGACCTTGGGGGGTGGGTTAGGGTCTTTTTGCCCCTATCCTGTTTTACTGTTTTAATTTCCGGGGCCCTGTTTTAAACATTTTTATTGTTGATTATTTTTAATTGTTTTATATTGTTTTTATGTATTTATATTGTTGGAAACCGCCCCAAGCTGTTTACAGGAGGGGCGGGGTACAAGTGACAGAAATAAATAAATAAATAAAGCCTTTTTAATGACATTTACCTGGATAAGCAAACACGCAGCTTCCTGTCTGAGAGGCAGAAAGGTTGTTTCCAAGGAATCTTTGTGTTTCCTTAAGGGCCTGGGCATGGCAGGCACCGGCACGTGCTCTGAAATGGAGCCCTTGCAAAGGGATGTAGCTTTGATCTCAAATCATGTGAATTTGCCAAGCAAAATGAGGCTTGATGCTCGGCTCCAAGTGAGACCCACCAAGCCATTTAGATAAAATCCAGAAGTAGGAGTAACTGGGCAGCAGGGTGGAGGAATGGGGGAAAGGGAGATCCCAGCAGTGGGGAGCTGGTATGAGGCAGCTGAAAGCAACAGGAGCTTTAGTCAGAGAGGTGGAAAAGCTGCAGGGAGCCCAAACCCCTCCTCACTAGCTGTATCCTGCCCTGGCCCTCAGCGGCACATGTGGCCAGAACCAGGGGCAGGAGGGGACACAGCAGGAGACATGACATCTGTACCAGGCTCGGGGGGCCCCCTAGGCTACTCCAGGCCCCACTCCCATGCTTCCCCCAAGATTCACTTAAGATCCTCCTAGGATTTGTTGGCTGAGAACTGCTGCTTTGAATTACATGTGTGATCATTCCCAGCACTTCAGGGGCTGTTCTAGATGCCACCAAGCGGAACTCTAGTGATCTAAGTCAGCGCACCTGAAATACCTGTAGCCAGGACAGCTGCTGCCCTAGGTGCCCTGTCCCTTATCTTGGGCTTGACTAGTCCCTGAGCTTGGCTTAAATTCTTCACAAAGTCTGCAACTGCCTAGTAGTTCTTCTAGGATAAGTGGCCAACTTGCTTGTATCGCAGTCACTTTGTATGCTAGTGAAAAGCAGCTGCTTCTTGGGTGGCAGCTTTTTAAACATACACTGTGCCAACTATACCCAAATGGCAAAGGTGTGCGACTTGGACCTGGCAGACAAAGGGTCAACTCCCCTGTTAGCATGAACTCATCAGATGGCCTTGAGTACTCAATCTCTGCCTCAGGTTGGTGGCTTCACGCCCACAAAGCACTATGAGATCAGGGTGCTTCGTAGGAGTGGGGCTTTTTGCCCATGGCAACCCCGGACCAATCTTGAGGGGCTTGGGCAGGAAGGGTTCTTGAACTGATCAGTTTGGTATGCAGGGCTCTAAACTAAATTAAGAGGTAAAGCACGTAGAAAGTTATAGAAATTATTACTGATAAATTATAATTAAATCTTAAAGCTGCCAACGGTTGGCTTCAATCTGCTGCCACGGAAATCCTGGCTGGCAAAATGGCTGTTTGGCAAAGAAAGCAATAAATGTGAGGGGAACTTTTTTGTGTGTTCTCCTCCCCCCACCCGTCTAAATCCAAGCAACTGATAAAGAGAAAACCTAGGAAATTCCACCCATGTGATCCCTTGGCAGATAAAGCCCCAAATTTACAGAAGGTTCAGCTCTGCAAAGTTGGAGTCCTGATCTCCGAACAAACGGGGTTAATCTTAGGACAAGCAAACCCAATTACACAGGTGAATTCATTGGGCAAAGCAATCACGGAGCGTAGAGAATCCTTGTGCCTGTCCAGAGTCCAGACTGGGGGGGGTCAGCTCCAAATCTGCTGAGATGAGCACATGTGAAGCCCTCTGTGCTTTCATCCTTGACCACTCACTTTAATTTGCTTGTTGTGGGAGGCTAATCCTGGAAGAGAGGCTCACTGCTTTCTTGAAAGAGCTCGGTGTGGTTTGGCTCTTGGTACACTGGGACTTGGGGCCAGGAGACCTATGCCAAGACTTGGGCAGGTCAGTTCCCTCTCTCCCATGGTCCCCATGGTGGTCATTTGGTACAGAAACCACTCTCCTTATCACCCAGTATGCACCAGGCAGGCTGGCATGGTCATTTCCAGGGGTTATATATGAACACCCAAGGGTGTTCAGAAGCTTGGACCCTGAAACAGAATGGAGGGAACTAGAAGATGGAAGTCATAGGAGGTAGGTAATGGAGGGCTTAGCAGATGGGCTCTTATTAAGGAATTCTAGATTCTACATCTGAGGCCCATTGCCGATTCATGAACCCTCCCTGTCTGGCATAGGGGCCAACGCTAGAGGGAGACAGTGCACCATAGCCTCCGTGTGGTCCAAAGTCACCACTAGAGGACAGCAGAGCACCACAATTCTTCCCGAGTTACGATTGTATCACGAGTCTTCCAAAGTTCAGTTTGGGCTTTAGTTCCCCACCTCATGATAAAACCCATGAAAATCTCCACTTTCTTTTATTATTTTTCTTAAAGTGATTTTCTAGCCCTCATAGTTGTGGAGGAAAAGCTTTAAAAGGCAACTGCAGTGCATTCTTAAGGTTTGGAAATCAAATTAAAAATAATCACCAATTTGTTTTTTAGAAAGAAATTTTAGAAATAATGTTAAAGCCAGTCTTGTGATGCGTTGGGAAAGCCTGACACAATTTGTGAAATTGGGGGTTAATTAATTTTGAGACAGACTTAACATCAAGCTCGTTGTGTTAATTCTTGTTGATTTCTCCAGCAGGATAACAAAGATGGACCTAAAGCCGAGCACATGCTTCCCTGGGTTGTAGCTAGGATTGGTGTGGTTGGGCTGGGACTGAGCCACCATAACAGGAATAGTTTAAAGTGGTTTGTGTATGCTATTTGGAAGCCTCTTAAAGACCTTCAACCAATAGACGCCAAGCATGCAAATGAATGGGAGAAGAACAAAGGGGATTGGTTCAGCTGCTGGTGCTGTCGCAATGACTAGCTAGAGAGCCTAGTGGTCTGGCAGGGGTGTTTGTGGCTGGAAGGCATCTGATGGGGGGGGGTGGTGCTTGGGACTAGTGGGAGTCACAATGGGGGTCTGAAGGACAGGGGTGTCTAGTGCAGTGCTGGGAATTAGGTGGCCACTTGCAGTTTGGCCCTGAGCCTCCCATTTTGTCTCAGGGTTAAACCATGAGAGGTGACAACTCTTGGGGAGGGGAAGGGGGTGGGAATATCTCAGCCAGTCAATGCCTTTCTGCGGGTTCCGTTTCACAGATGCCTTGCTACTACTAACAATTGCTGATGACTTTGCCATGGTGGCAGTAGCTGTTCCTAGGATGCCGTATGGATTTGTGCAGCCAAGGGCACAGCCGTAAGAGGGACAGACGGTGCAGCTCCAGGGGCCTCCAGGGGGAAAAGGTGTTCATGCTTCTTGGTGCAGCTATGTTCCCTGATGCTGGGAGGAAGACCTCAGGAGACCCTATTCCAGCATAGCTACACCTCTGAGTACAGGGCAGGCTGTTAGGAGTTTATTCTGCTTCCTGTTCTAGGTTTACTCCTTCCTTGGAAGGAGATGGCACGGGTGACTTTAAACAATAGCTCAGGCTGGTCCAAGCCCGTCTGGCATGTCCTGAACACTTGTAGGTAGCCCCGTGACTCGTTTTGCATTCTGCGTGACTCAGCACCAGACAGCGTTCCTAAGAGCACCTATCCCTCCTGGCTTCTCGCAAAGATATTTCCAAAGGGGTCAGATTTGGGTACCTAATCCGTTTAAGCCTGGGGGAAAGGAAGCGGCTGCGCCTCATGAGCCAAACCCAGCCCATGGCTAGTTTTTATTTGGCCTCTTTCCAATGTCTGGATCTGGCCTGTGGATCCAGACCCTCCCCCGTCAGCACTGGAGGGAGTAGAGAGGAGGGCATGCACTGCACTCAGGGATAGAATTTAGCTCCATGGCATAGAGTCAGGGTCTTCAATCTTCCCCTTCCAGTCCCAACTCCGATCCTAATTTGCAAAGTGGCCCACAGCAGGGAAAAGATTCCCATCTGTGTATTAGGCCATAATTTCCGGGGGGGGCACGATGAAGAGGGTGTTCTCGGTGGCGGCTCCACAGCTGTGGAACTTTCTCCTGCTAGAGGCCTGCTTGTCTCCAGACCTTCCTTCCTTCTGCAAGAGGTGTAAGACCTGGCTGTTTCACCAGGTGTTTGGTAAGGGAGATGGGTAAGGTGGAGTTTAAAAAAAATCTTTTTTATCCTTGAGCCTTAGATGTATCTGAGTTGGGTTTTTATTGTAACTGTATTTTTGGGTTTTAATTGTAAGCCATCCCAAGCTGCTGTAGGCAGGATGGGGTGGGATATACTGTAATAAATAAATAAATAAATAAATATATCTTCAAGTCACTTACCCCAGAGCAGGCCTGATGAGAGGGGGTGGGGGTACCATTGTACTGGGCTCCAGGCTTGCCTCAACCCCAACACACCCCCCAAAAAAACCATGAATAAAATAATTGTTTCAATGTGTAAATAAAGTACCAGGATGATCTCCAGAAGCTGATACACCAGTAAATTAAGTATGTCTACCAGTAGGGTCTCTAGAAACTGGGAGGTTACCAGTAAATGAAGTACCAGCATTATCTCCAGAAAATGACTGGGAGACAGAAGGGCTCCCCCACATATATCTGGGTGTACTGTCCGGTTTTTCAGTGCTTGGGGACAGGAAGGTCTAGGGGCCAGATCCAGGAATTGGAAAGGGGCCAAATAAAATCTAACCACAAGCCACGTTTGGCTGAAGTTCCCCACCCCTGTTCTGTCCCATCCTCAGGGTTAGCCTATTTTAAATTTGCATAAACACATGCAAATCAACCTATCCCAGTTTTCTTCCCCAAGATGTGGCAATGGTGCGTTTTGTTTTGGGGTAGTGCTATAAATCGTTAAAGCGGCCTTCGAAGTTTGGGACTGACAACTGGGGCCCGATGCCTGACTGCTCTGAAATAAAAACCCCGACTGTTGAAAGGGAGGCAGAGCTTGGCATCTCTGAAGCACCTCGCTCCAGTGAGCTTAAAAGTTACGTTGACCTTTTAGCCTCGTTGGGTGCCAAGAAGGAGAGGTGGCTCCTCCTGAGAAACAACCTCTTTATCTGCAGGCTTCAACCTCCACTGCAACGATTAAGATCAGACCAGAATAAAATTAACCTCTGTAGAGCAGCAGTACCAGCTGCTGCTATAAATTTTAACAGGGGACTTTCAGCCAATGACTACAGATGTAATTAAAGTGTGATTGGGGTGCGGCTGTTAAGAGAGGCCTGAGTTTATTTCTTGGCTTCAGTCACCTGACAGATTAGGGGTGCCAAAGGTTAATACCTTGTCACATGACAGGAGGCAGGCCTTTCAACTTGTTTCCTGAAGTTTTGGTCCTGCACTGAGATGGATGAACAAGATTTTCAAAAAAAGAGGTGAATTATTTTCAGTGCCACAGTCTTTTTGAGTGCCTGTGATTGAAAACAAAAATGGTCCCGATGTTTGCAAAAAGTAGGGCTTTTGCAAAGGAGTCTAGCAGACATACCTGGAGCAGGCCTGTTGGGAGAAATCTGGGGGCCTGTGGAGATGTTTGGAGCTGTGGCGGGTGCCCTAACACTGGTATGCTATGGAGCTGCGGTGTTCAGGGGGAAATGGCCCTTATGAATCTATCCCAGAGGGGAGGAACCTTTTTCTTCCTAGAGGAAAGCACCCCCACGGCTCCATGGAACAGACCTCTCCCGCCTTCCCAGCTTCAAAGCACACACTCCATAGAGCCTCATAGAAAGCACCCCACCCAAAACACCATGCAACAGACATCTCCGCTCCAGCTGTTCTCTCTCCACTGCCTTCCATAATAGTGCATGGAACAGACATCCCTCCTGCTATAGCTCCATAGATCCCTATGGAATGCACACACCCCCGGCTCCATAGAACAGACAGCTCTAGAGACTCTCATGGACTGGTCATTCCAGCCCCAGAAGCCATTCCAAAGTCTGCACTGGTTGCCAGGAGTGTTCTGGCCATAATTCAAGGTTCTGCTTTTGACCTATAAAGCCCTAAACAGCTTGGGCTCTACGTATATAAAAGACTACCTTTCCCCTCTACGCTCCCTTAGGTCAGCAGGAAGAGCCCCTCTTGCTAGTTCCTTGCACCAGCTCCAGGCAACGCAGGCCCGCAGGGAGGCATTCTCTGTGCCTGCTCCACGGCTTGGGCACTCCCTTCCCTTGGAAGATCTAGGGGGCCGGATCCAGGAACTGGAAAGGGGCCAAATAAAAACTAACCACAAGCAACATTTGACTGAGGTTGCCTGCTGAGGTTCTGTTGCTTGAGCATCTTCTGGAGGCAACGTAAGTCCTGTTTATTTGGCTGGTCTTTTAGGTTGCAGGGATAGGGTTGTGGGGGAGAGAGTGGGTGTGGTTTTAACTGGTATTTTATACAGTTTAATATTTTTATTAGTTTTGTATATTTTTGTATGTTGTAAACTGCCCTGAGCCTACATGAAAGCATGGGATTTAAATTAAAATAAATAAAATAGCACTCCATAGGACAGACACCCTGCAAAACTGATTGCTGGATATTTGGTGTCCAGATCAGACACTGAACAAAGACTCCAATTCCCAAACAGCCTTTCGTTTTAGGTCTGGAGGGGCCCTGGTTCAGTCTCCGTGTCTGCCAGCTGAGACGGTCTCCTTCAGAATTCAGCCTCCGATAACACTAGACTGGCCTTATCAGAGACCGGCTTCTAGCGAGACCAGACAACAGCTCTGTTTGCTACAGCTAATCTTATAGGCTGTGGAGTTCCCTCCTTCCCAGCAGAGGCCCGGGTGGCCCCTCAACGTTTGTGGAAGACCTGACTGTTCCGCCAGGCTTTTGGGGGGGGGGCAGGGAGGTAGGGATTCTTTTCTGTATTTTATGCCATCCCCCTTTGGTCTGTTTTATCAATTTAAAAAATGTTATTTTTTAATGTTATATTTGTAAGCTGCCTGGAGCTGCGCCAGCAGGAGAGGCGGGATAAAATCAATTGAAATAAAATATAAATAAATAAACTTGAAGAGAAGGGAAAAGCTGCCTAGAGCGGCCAGATCAAAACTTCAAAAATAAGGGGCCCGATGGAGCTGTGGGGCTCTGGAATAAAGGATGTCCATTCAGGGGGGTAGCTAGGCTGAAATGGCCCCCCCACATCCCCTCCCAGTGGGATGGGACTCCATTGCAACAGGCTCCAATTTATTCATTTTTAAAATTAATTTATTTATTTAAAATTTCTATCCCGCCCCTCCTGCCCTCAGGGCAGCCCGGGGCGGCGAACAGCATTCAATTAAAACAATACAAAATTTTAAAAACAATTTAAAAATACAATATGTGGGGATATTTTCCTTTGAAAACAAGGAAAATCTGGCAATCGTATGCTTCTGATGCTCACGGTTTGGTTCTAGCAAGCAGGGAGAAGATGGTGGAGCAACGTCTCCCTCCCTGCCCTCGGTAAATATGGGCTCCGTCCCCTCCTTAACCGTGTCACCGTTCCCCCTAAGGCATGCCAGAGAAAGCGAGAGCCTGCAGCCACAGATCACCCTTGGGGAAGAATAATCTTTGAAACCAGAGGAGAGGATTTGAGGGGAGGTCAAGGGGGCACAGCTTCCCCCCTTGGATTGTTCTGCTTGTGCTGCCCCCTGGACATTCCTGTTGTCCTGGACCCCGGGAGCTCCTCTTTAAACAGCCAGCCTCTTGAGAGCCTGGCAAGATCAAACTGGGCTCCAGTGACTCAGCAGTTGGCCGGCCTCTGCTTTTGAAGCCATGCCAGCCCCACCTCACTTATCAGGTGCCTGGCAGCCTAGCTTAACTCTGCATTGCATTGCCATAGGAGAGAGAGCCAGGTTAGACAGATAAACAGGGATTTAAGAAATATTATCTAATCCAGCCATTCAATTTAGATAAGCAAAATACCCAGCTCCCTTGGATGACAAATTGCTGAGATGGAATGAGCTTCTCCGAAGTGGAGAGAAGGTTTGTTTTCATCCAGGAGCCATTCTCTCTTTTCTAGTGGTGCAGAAGGGTTTGTCGCCATTTTGTGCAATGCAGATAAGGTTACTGAGTCAACATTTAAAAAATAAGGGACACTATTAAGCTGTGGGGGGTCTGAAATAAGGGATGCTTGTTATATTCTGTAGAGCTGGGACTTTCTGAAATAAGAGATGCCTATTACTTAATTTGGATTCTTAGCTTGCTTTCCCCCAACATTTGTATACGTGTATAAAATATTATGCATACCCATATAAATGTAGTCTATATAAAATCCCCTGGTTGCTAAATGGCTGGCCAAATAAATAGCTCTTACCTTGCCTCCAGTCAGAAAATGTTTAAGCTCAGGCTTAGGCGAAACTCCTGTGGAAGGAAGTTCCAGAGCTGTGGAGCAGCCACCGAGAATGCCTCTCTACGTGCCCTTGCCATGTGGAATTTGCGCAGGGAAGGGACTTGCAAGTGGATGCCCCCAGATAACTTTAGGTATTGTGATGAGGATAGAGGAGAAAGCACTCTTTCTATATTCCATGGAGCTGTGGGATTCTGAAATAAGGAACACTTGTTCTGTGGGGCTGTTGGGTGCGGAAATAAGGTCTGTTCCCTTAAAACAAGGATCATCAGGCCACCTTAAATGCAGACTGGATCTTCAAGCACACAAGAATAGAATATTTATTTTTATTTTATTTCTTTGCATTTATTCGCCGCCCCCTCATGCCTACGGCATCTCGGGGTGGCTTACAAAACAAATAAAATACTAAAATTCAATAAAAGTCATAAACAGTTCCAACAATAATTAAAAATATCTTCCCCCAACTACCCCACCCTCCCACCCTTCCCTCCAAAGGCCTGGGCAAACAGCCAGGTTTTATAAGCTCTACGGAAAGCCAGCAAGCTTGGGGCCAGACGGGCTTCCTCTGGGAGGGAGTTCCAGAGTCGTGGCATGGCCACCGAGAATGCCCTCTCCATGGTGGCCCCCTTTTTTACACGGGGGACCTCCAGAAAGGCACCCCCGGCAGACTGAAGGGGTTGCCCTGGGACGCGGAGGGCGAAGCGGTCCCTGAGATATGAGGGCCTCAGACCGTGTAGGACTTTGTAGGCCAAAACCAACCCCTTGAATCTGGCTCGGCTCGCTATTGGCAGCCAGCGCAGAGTACGGAGCACAGGCATAATATGCTCCCGACGGCCCGTCCCCGTCAGGAGCCGGGCCGTCGCATTCTGCACTAGCTGCAGCCTCCGAACCAGCATCAAGGGAAGCCCCGCGTAGAGTGTGTTGCAGTAGTGTAGCCTAGAGCAGAGTTGGACCAACACCAGGACATGGAAATTGCCTTCCTCAGAGAAGTATTTCCCAACCTTTTTGCCTACACGACTCCATTTTGAACTTTAAATATAGTTCCATGACCCCAGACAACAACAAAGGCAATTCAAAGGATATTGGATCTCAATTGGGTTGCATCTTGCAACCCCACTTGACAGTTTGGGAACTCCTGGCTTAGGACGGTGCTGCTGCAAGCTGAGTAGCCAGAAACAGCCCTCTCTTTAGTCTTGGCTGAACAAAGTACTTACCCTGAGACTCTGAAGCAAACCTCCCAACGTTTCCAGTGGGCAAAGAGTGACAAGCCCCGCTCCTCAACCAATAAGCTCTGCTCCTCTGCAAATAAGCTCCACCCCTTATGCGCTTACTATGTTGTACACACCTTCCCATATTCCAAGTGCACAAAGAGGAACAGACGCTTTCCTGCTTCTCATTCCACTGAGTTTCTTGTCATCCCATCCTCTCCCCATTGCCCTCTCAAGTGCTTTTCCTGGGAGGCAACCAGGAGAGGGGTGCCTGGGAATTGAATACAGGACTTTTTGTGTCTCTCTCCTGAAAGAGGGACTCTGACCTCTGAAAGGGAATAGTGGGATTCAGCACAGGACTGTCCCTCCTAAGGAAGGGATGGTTGGGAGGTTTGCTTTAAAGGCAGAGTAGTCAGGCCACTGATCTGAAGATTTGAAGGATCTGGATTCTAGTCCCAGTTCTGTTGCTGTGTGACCTTGGAGGGTCATGTCACTTTGGTTTCTCCCTCTTGCTTTGTGTCTGTTTAAAACTGTACGCTCTTTAGGGCACGGCCGGCCTCTTACTTGATCTAGGGTGGCTATTGATCCTGTTTTTATATAGGATAGTTCTGTTTTTTGAAGGGTTTGACCATTGTCCTTTATTTACATGTTTTGACCTGATATTTTCCACACGCTACCGGTGCTGCCACTTTCTCACACACACACTCTACGCACACACACACACACACGGAAGTCATGATCTCATGATTTCTGGGCAGGAACAGCAGCATGGGCAGCATGTGGACTCCGAGGTGAGCCAGCGGTTCCAGCACTGGGCGGTGGGGCGGGGAGTGGTAGGGTTACCAGTGTGTCCAGATATTCCCAGACATGACCACTTTTTTGATCCACCCAACCCCATCCAGGTGGACTTTTAAAATATGCCCCCATGGTCGGGATTTTGCTAGTACCGTTGCATCCCCTTTCCAACCCCTCACCCAATGCTTGTTGCTCAGCCCTGACTGGGGGAAGGAGCCCTGAGCCAGCTGCGTTTTCCTCCTCCCTATGTCCTGTGTTCTCTCCCCCATGTCCTGTATTCTGGGGATGCATCAGTGTTCACCCTACTCGGATCTCTGCAATGCCAATTGCAAAGGGGCCCGCTACTGCAGTAACACTTCAAGGCCTCAAACAAACCCTATCTAGTATAGGAGCTGCTGTGGTGGATTACTCATTGTTCCAGCTGGTCTAATACGTTTCTCATTCTTGACAGCCTGGGCTTCACATCTGAAAACCTGCCTCCTCCCTCATGTCCCATCATGGCCTCTGTGGTCGGCCGGGAGCTCCCTCTTGTATGCACCATCTGTCCGTCGAACTTGCATGGCAAGGGCACACAGGGAGGCATTCTTGGCTGCTGCCCCAGAACTTAGGAATTCCCTCCCCTGGAGATGCGATTGAACCCAAGCCTGCTCATCTTGCGCAGAGTAATGCAAGCTATTTTTATTTAGCTAGGCATTTTGACAAGCAGAGATAGGGTTTGGGATAAGAGCTTTAAACTTGTTTTATTTTAGTCTAGTTTATTTTATTTTGTGTGGTTTAACCTGCCCTGAGCCCTTGGGATAGTATGGGATAATAAAATTAAATAATAGTGACTGGCATCCAGTGTTTGAGAAGAAGGCCTGAGACTTCTACCGTAGGTGGAGCAGGGAACAGTCTGTGCCCTAGAAAGGTCTCGTCTTAATCCATGAAGCATGAGGTATGAGAGCTTCTATCCCTTCCACAAAAGATTAGTCATCTCTGCCTCCTTGGCAAATTCTCCCTGATTCCGAGTCAAGCCTTTGCCCTCCTTCGCCGTTCTTTCCGTCTTGCGCCAGTTTCTCTGTGTCTCTCTTCACCGCTTCGTTCCTTCTCCCTCCCACGTTTTCACCTTGAAGGGACTGTCACATCCTTTCTAATGTCACCCCACCCCGTACAGAGTGTCAGGATGCTCCATTGGTGTGCGGTCACATTAGAAAATAGGCAGGAAATTCCTCAGAATCCAGAAACGCTGGATCAAAACCCAGAGTTTTCAGGTGAAACCCAGAGAAGTGGGAACCCTAACTTCACCTCTTCCTTTCAAGCTCTGGTCTTTAGCCATTCATTCCCATTGTCTTGGGTAGGCTGTTGGAGTCCCAGGGACAGGATTTATATGTGGGGCATCACCCCATTTCCATCAAACCCTCTGTTCACCAGCTCACTGACTAGGCCTGTCAGCAGTGCCCTAGGGTGCTACAAGATTGCTGAACCTGGGAGTCGGTGGCTTGGCCAAAGACGATCCACCATGCTGAGATTCAGACTTGGGGGTCTCGGGTCTAAAGCCAGCACACTATCCACTGGACCACACTGCCTGTCGCTAGTCTCTGCACTTGCAAATATAACTGTGGCCTTGCCTCTTTATATCACCAAACCATAATAGTCTTCCTTCCCGCATCTTGTCTGTGATGGGCACCACCCCGCTCTTCTCATTTCTTCCTTTCTGCTCTGCTCTTTCATTAGCCACTGCCTTTATTAATTAGGATAGCTCTGGGTATTCTCGGTGCCCCTTGCCCAGTCTGGACACCCAGGCTTCAGGGGTGTGGCGTGAATTCATGGACACCATGACAACCATGGGACTGTCTCAGATGGTTAGGGGCCCGACACACGAGGGGGCCATACCCTTGACCTGATATTCTGCACAGGCCTTGAGGCCGGGGATCCGGTGGTGGGGGATGTGACAATTCTCCCCCTGTCATGGACGGATCATTACCTCCTCCAGACTAGACTCTTGGCGAATGTCAGCCCCGGAAAGGTGTAGGACCGGTTTGTTGGGTCCGCCCCCGGAGACTTATGGAACCAGAAAGGTTCTGGAATGCTCATGGGGAATTACCTCCAGATCTCGATGACCGCTCGCTTGATGGCCTCATTGCTTTTTGGAACAGCTATTTGACTGAGGCCATTGACTGAACGGCCCCATAGCGTCCGCTTCCGGAATGCCAACGGCGCGGGTCATCGTGATTCATGGAGAACCTGCGCCGGATGAAGCAAGATGGACGGCGGTTGGAGCGATAGTGGCGTCGGACTCGCACTGAAGCCGACCGATTGCAGCATAAAGCTAGTTTAAAAGCGTATGCTGTGGCGGTACGGGCAGCAAAGAAAGAATTCTTTGCTGCCCTCATTGCGTCTGCAAAGTTACGTCCAGTGGACTTTTCCGGGTGGTGCAGCGGCTGGTCGGTCTGGCTTCCCTCTGCCTGGAACTGGAATCTTCCAGTGCCCGCTGTGACATGTTTGCTGACTTTTTTGCAGATAAAATTGCTCAGATCCATCACGACCTCGATGCTGCAGTTGGGACTGATAGCAAAAGTCCATACTCCGACCACCCAGGGTAGTGGTTCAGCAAGGGAGACACTAATACTTCCTCACGAAGCTGATCATGTAAATGACAAGTGAACAGGACATGTTCAGTTGTCTCGATTGCCTGATGGTCAAAAAGGGCAGATCCTTGAATCCATTGCTAAGCCGCAAATCCGTCCATCCATAAGTGCCGTGGGTAGGGCATTGAACCGTGCCCTCAAAAACAATAACCTCCCACGACTTGGGATAGAGGATGTCAGATAGGACGCCATAGATCCCCATGGCGGCAGCACAGAAAGGTAGCTAGCCATATGGGTTGAAGCCCTAATTTTGGAAATCTCTTCCTGTCTAGCCACATTCCTGAGTCTAAGCAGGAGCTGAGCCTTGGCCAAACACTGCTCCATACCCACGAAATAGTTACGCGAAAAGCCCAGGCTGGCAAGGAGCAATTCTACCGCCCTAACCCAACAACCCCAGTATGCATCCTCCAGCCAAAATTTGCACAGACCCGAGTGGCCAACTGCAGACAATCTGAGCCAAAACCTTAATATCAGACCACTAGCCACCTCCACCCAAAGATCATCTATTTTGATCTTGTTGGATCTGTCGGCAGCGTTTGATACCATTGATCACGAGATGTTGGTGACAAGGCTGTGGGACTGGGCCGGGGTGAGTGGGATTGTTCTTGAATGGTTCCGCTCATTCCTGGCAGGGAGAACTCAGCAGGTAGTCCTTGGGAAATATACATCTTCTCTCCAGGCCCTCACGTGTGGAGTCCCGCAGGGTTCTATTCTGTCCCCTCTCCTGTTCAGTGTGCATATCCAACCCTTGGAGGAGGTCTGAGATGGTTCGACATATGATGTCATCAGTACACCGATGATATACAACTCTACCTCTCGTTTTCTGAAGATCCAGGCCCAGCAGTCTCGGTGCTTACCTGGTGTTTGGCGGCTGTGGGGGGCTGGATGAGGGCAAATTGACTGAGGCTGAATCCCGATAAGATGGAGGTGATGTTGGTTGATAGGGCCGGGGTGTGTGTGGCTCCCGTTATTGATGGGCTCTGCCCCCCCTCTGGCCACTTGGGTCTGTAGTTTGGGGGTGCTCCTTGACCCACAGCTCCGCCTGGATTGTCAGGTGGAGGCTGTGGCGAGGGGAGCATTTCTCCAATTACATTTGGTGCAACGGCTTTGGCTGTATGTCTCCAACTCAGACCTGGCAACCATCATCCATGCTTTCATTACCTCTCGACTGGACTACTCTAACGCAGTCTACGTGGGGCTACCTTTGAAGACGGTTCGGAGGCTGCAGCTGGTGCAGAATGCGACGGCTCGTCTCCTAATGGGGACGGGTCGCCGTGAGCACATTACACCTGTGCTCTGTTCTCTGCACTGGCTGCCTATAGCCTACCAGCCCAATTCAGAGTGTTGGTAATGACCTTTAAAGCCCTAAACGGCTTGGGACCTGCGTATCTGTGAGACCGCCTCAGGCCCCGGGTCATTTCACGGCCCCTGCGGTCAGCCGGGGGCGCCCAACTCGAGGTCCCCCAGGTATTCCAGGTAGCAACGGCGGGGAGGGCGTTCTCAGTGGCCACACCTAGATTGATGGAGGCTCGTTAATCCCCGGACCTCCCCTCTTTCCAAAGATCATGTAAGACCTGGTTGTTCCGACGGGCCTTTGGGGAAGGGGGCCTGGGGGTTGAGAGGGTATTTCTGTTGCCTTTTAGTAATTTTAATATTATTATACTTTAGTTTTATGTATTTTATTGTATTTTTATATGTTGTTGCCGTGCCGAACAGCCATTGTGCGGGAGGATGCAGGGTAAAAATGTAATAAATAAATAACCGGTGCAGCAGGTGCAGTTGAACTGGGGCCTACAAGCCTGGGGGGACCACATGCATGCAGAATGCATATGCACACTGGAGTGGAGTACCTCAGAAGGGGGCCCATTCCATCTTCTGCACCAGAGCCCATTCCCACCTCCCTTGCCAGACGTTCTCTTAAGAACACTCTTAATTGCTTCACTGAGATGAGGCCTCTACAGGGTGGGAAACAGGGTTGGCCTTACACAGAGTGACCCAGGGTGACCGCTCTGGGCCCTGCTCTTTTGGGGGGCTCCACAGTGGCCTCTTATTTCCCCAGGGCTGGGTGTGGGGGCACCATTCCCTCCCAGCATGGCCCCAAACACAACCACCTTTAGGACCCCACAGAGGATGCCCCCAAGGGGGCAGGAACACCAGGGGTCCTGCATTTCTGTTATCCGGTGCTCCTGCCGCAGCTGCAGGACAGGACTTTGGCCTCGGCATCCACGAGTGCGCGGGCGCTCCCCCCCCCGACTCTGGCAGCGCAGTCGAACCCCCCTGTCAAGGATCCTGCGCAGGTGCTGCCTCCTGTCACGGTTGCCCAGCAACCCCAGCAATGGCGCAGAACCTAGGCGGAGCAAACTCTGATGCCGCAGGAGCGCCGCCACAGCTGGCGCGACGCTCTGCGCGGATTGTGGCACGTCAGGGAGGCGGGGCCACGGCAACATAAGGCCAGCGCTGGCTGGGCCGCAGCGCTGGTGAAGGAGTTGTGGAAACCGGCCGCTTGCAAGCTAAGTTGTTTGAGATTGCTATACTTGTACTTGATTGTGATACGTGATTGTTGTCTTCCTCCCCTGTTGTCCTTGAGCCTAGTGTGTGAGTGTGTGGATTGTGAGATTGCGAGCGTGTGTGGACCCCTTGCTTCCTCGCCCCCCCTCACCTGGGCATATTCTCACCAGTCCTGTGTGGTGTTCCTATCTCTACCCCCACCAGTGTGGTTCCTATTCCCTGGGTTCCCCCCACTCTCGTCCCACACTCACCCCCTTCCCCCCCCGCCTCCAGTGTGGGTAGTGGTTGTGGATGCGGTGTGTGGTGTGGGCCTTGTTCCCCCTCTACCTCCTGCGCCCTATGATGATAGGGGCCTGGTCTCAGTGAGACCTTTAGAGCCCACATACTATCCTGACGGGCATTTTCTGAGCGCATCATTAAGACAGGCGGCGAGGGCAGGTCAACAAGGGTGTGAGACAGAGAGCGCGTGTGATTCCTCCCTTATCCCCCATACAATTTCATCCTTGCCCTGGGCCCTACAAATTCTAAGGCCGGGCCAGGTTGGAGAAAACTAGCCGATGGGCTAAATCTGGCCCAAGACCATTTTTTTATTTGACCCTCTTCCAATTCTTGGATCTGGTCCATGGATGCAGCCCTGACGTGCAAGCTCTGAAAGAGTGAACTTGGGGGAAGGAAGTGGAGATGAGGACACGCACTTAAGGAGAGGGAATGGATCCATGACCTAGATCCATGGTCTAGACCCTTTCTGCCTTTCCGCATCCTGAGCACATCCCTTAAGTGTCTCTGCCCACAACTGCTACTCGGCCCACAGAGCCTGGACTCCTTTTCAAAGTGGCCCATGGCAGGAGAAAGGTTTCCCACCTCTGCTCTGGAGCATGGTGCCAAGCGAGTTCTGATTCATGCTTTCGCTGCCTTGTCTGTTGGGCTAGTTGTATGTTAATCAACGGACAGTCACTGATTAACTTATTCATGCTGATAAAGCTGCTGATCCCAGCAGAAGCCAGAGGTCAGATGATGGTAGGAGAGAAGGGCAGTGGATGGTTTAGGACTTTCAAAATGTCACCTAGATCATCTCCGGGAATAGATGCCATTCAGGATCAGTGGACCCTGTTGTCAACGGATGTGTACAGCCATTGGTCATGATAATGGCAGTCACTCATGTGTTTTAATGGGACTGGGCACATGGAGAAAGCCCAGCAGGAAAGTGTTCAGGGTGAGAGAATCTGGCATTTTGCAATCTATTCCATGAGCCCTGTTCTGAAAGGACATGCTCAAGAAAACAGAGAGGTGCAGGCTTGGGGCTTTTTTTTTTTTTTTTAATGGTTTTAGACATTTCTGAAGATAAAACTTTTTGCAGACTTCTAAAAAAATTAAAAAATAAGTAGGAATGCCAACTTTGGGAGTAAGTTAGGACAAGGGTGAAATGCATATTATGGTTGTATTATTATTACTACTTAAGAACATAAGAAGTGCCATACTGAGTCAGATCGATGGTCCATCAAGCCCAGCATCCTGTCTCCACCAGTGGCCAATTTCGGTCGCATAGGAGACATGTCAGCAGTCACAATGGGCAATTCACTCCCTGCTCCCGACAGTAAGAAGTTCTAATCTTGTAATCTACTCGGCTAATAGCCATTAATGGACCTATTCTCCAAAAACATATCCAGTCCTTTTTTAAATGCAGCTATACTACTAGCCTTGATAACCTCCTCTGGCAACAGATTCCACAATTTAACTGTGCATTGAGTGGGAAAAATACTTTTATTTGTTTTTAAATCCGCCACCAGTTAGTTTCATGGTGTACTACTAGAGATGTACGCCCAAATATTTGGCCAGTTATTTTGAAACAAGTCTCTACCTTTCTCTACTTCCCATTCCACCACCTCTTTACTGAATGTTCTGTGATCTTTCTCTTCCTTCAGAGCAGTTTGAATGATTCTGAATGTTCTGCAACATTAGAGTAACTCAGCCAGTCATAACAATGGGCTTGAAGGCAGTTTTAAGGCTGCATTACAAAGACATTATATATGACTGCATTATATATGACTGCATTACAAAGACTAACAAGGAAAGACTGGTCTGAAATTAAGTCAGGAGGAGAGGAGGAAGGTTAGCTATTAGGCACCATAGACAGTGTAACTTAGGGTATTTTCAGACGTTACGCGGTCCCGATTCACCACAGTGGATCCCCAGCGGGGGTGAACCGAACAACCCCCCCCCCCCCCCCCGTGATCCTGAACAGACATGACGGGACCGGGACCACGGCAGGGAATCGGCCCGACAGATCACGGCCTGGGGCAGTGCAGCAAACGTTATGCCGATCCCGGCCCGGGCCATGGTCAAAGCACCCGGAAGGCGCCGGGGCGGCTCGTCCCGGCTGCTGCTGTGTGCCCTGTAAATCTCCCTCCCCGGCCTGTGTTGTTGCCCGTTGCCTGGCAGCAACGCTGCGTGCTTTGTCCCTGACTGGGAATAATTTCCTTTGATTCCGGCCGGTGATTGCCGTCCAGACGTTACTTTTTGTTGTTTCCCGGTGGCAATCTCTTTGACCACGCTTTCGGAGATTGTCCCGCGGGGAACTCCGGAAGTGTGGTTGATTTTGACCCCATGTGGGTATTGACCGTGGTGAACATCTGGCGGCTGCCGAACAGACGTTCAGGGCGCTTTGGCCCCGCCGCAGGATTGACTGTGGTTGACTGTGATCTCGTAACGTCTGAAAATACCCTTAGTGGATAAGGTGTTGAGCCTAGGGTTCAAATTCCATCTTTACCATGAATTCACTGGGTGGCCTTCGGCAAGTCTTTGGGTATTTTCAGATGTTACGAGATCACAGTCAACCACAGTGAACCACTGTCAATCCCCCGGCGAGGCCAAAGCGCCCTGAATGTCTGGTTCAGCGGCCGCCAGATGTTCACCACAGTCAATACGCACATGGGGTCAAAATCAAAATCAACCACGCTTCCGGAGCTCCCCGCCAGACCATCTCTGAAAGCGTGATCAAAGAGATTCCCAGCGGGAAACAACAAAAAGTAACGTCTGGACAGCAATCACCGGCTGGAATAAAAGAAAATGATTCCCAGCTGGGGACAAAGCACACAGCGTCGCTGCCAGGCAACCAGCAACAACACAGGCAGCGGAGGAGATTTAAAGGGCACACGGCAGCAGGGGGATGGGGCGGGATGGAGTGAGGCGGAAGGGAGAGGCAAGCGGAGGGCAAGAGAGCAAGTGGAGGAGGCGGCGGTAGAAGCACGGGCAGGGGAGGAGGCGGTCGTGCTGCACCTGGAGGCAGTGGAGGGATAGCAGCAGCAGCCGGGACAGGCTGACCCAGCGCCTTCTGGGTGTTTTGACCACGGCCGGGAATCGGCGTCACGTCTGTTGCACTGCCCCGGCCTGTGATCTGCCGGCCCGATTCCCTGCCGTGGTCCCGGTCCCGTCACATCTGTTCGGGGCTTTTTTTGACCACGGGGGGTGGCTGTTCGGTTCACCCCTGCCGGGAATCCACTGTGGTAAATCGGGACCGCGTAACGTCTGAAAATACCCTTTATCTCTCAGCCTCAGTTCCTCATCTATAAAATGGGGATAACAATGACTTTCCTCACAGGGTGGTTGTGAGGGTGAATTAGATAAGGAGTGTAAAGTACTTTGAACAGTGAAAGCACTACGTAATTGATAACCAGACAAGCTGAGGGAATGAAGCGTGATGACTTGGGTACATAGAAAGGTTTAGATGCGGTGAGAAAGGGCATGGAGAACTGTGGATTGACCAGAAGATCTGGAACAAGATAGCTAAGAATGGAAAAGGGAAACCAGGGCAAACCCCTAGTAGAAGAAATTGCCAAAGAGAAGAATAATTGCTGCATTTCAAATAAAGCAAAAACTCAGTGTGCCGTTCACACATTAACGTTTCTTGGGTAGCAACACAGCAAGTAGCTTGGGGTTTCACACATACATGACTACATGGTGAGCAACTGCTCTTGTGGCCCCGCCCACGTTTGTATCCCCAGATATTGTTCCAGGGTGCATTGTTTCTGACTGGAAGGCAGTGCAGAATGCTCTTTCTTCTGTGGTCATTGAAGGACTGAAAGTTGGACCCAGGCTATTGTTAGCGTTTATACATTATCTGGGCTCCATGTTAGTAAGTCATATAAAGCGTAGCCCCTCAACTGAGGCTGAGAAGCATGAGTTTAGTGTGTGTCCTGGGGGAGAGTTTATTTTTTTACAAACTACAATAAGAAAGTTGGTTTGGTAACTGCTTGAAAAATGTGATGTGTAAAAGGGTCTTTTTGTGCACAAAGAGCTGGGTTAATCACTGAATATTGTATGAGTCTCTCCTTATAGTGTGTGTTTTGTTTTTTATCCTGCCCTATTCCTGAAGGCTCAAGTCACACATAAAATACAAAATAAAACCCATAAAACCCCATAAACTGCTTATAAGACCCTACCCACCCCAGAATCTGCTCCTGCCTGTTGAATGCCTAGCAAAATAAATACATCTTGCACTGCCTCTGGAAGCTGCCCAAGATAAGGCTTAGACAAACCTCCAAGGGAAGGCCCTGGCCTGGAGGGTGTGGCAGGAGGCGTCATTTGGGACAGGCTGAGTCAGTAACCATGAGGATCAGTCTGAGGGGTTGTCAAGCTGCGACGGATGAGCCATGCATAGGTCAGAAACATGCAGGGTCAAGCCAGGAGGTCAAAAGATGGAAACTGAGCCAAATCAAGAACCTGGAATCCATAGTCAGTAGCTGGAGTCAGGTAAGTAACCAGGGAGTCAGGGGGGATGGGAGGAATGATAGGCCGTCAACGAGGGAGTGGGTCAGGAGGAAGAGATTGGAAAGCTGGTCAAGGCAAGAGGTGAGTGAGGCGAAGGGCAGGGCTGGAAGGTAGGTCAAGGTGGGAGATGAGAAAAATGGCTGGAATGTTGGTCAAAGTGGGAGAATAGAAGCAAAGCTCGAGGGTGAGTAGCCAGGCAGGAAGGTTGGTCAAGGTGGGAGGTGAGTAGCCAGGCTGGAAGGTAGGAGGTGAGGAACCAGGCTGGAAGGTTGGTCAAGGTGGGAGGTGAGGAACCAGGCTGGAAGGTTGGTCAAGGCAAAACGGCAGGGCTGGAAGGCTGGCTAAGGTGGGAGGTAGGTGAGGTGAAGAGAAGGGCTGGGAAGATGGTCAAGGCGGCAAGGAATAGGGCGGAAAGCTGGTAGTGGATGAGGCAAGGCAGGTTATGGCAAGGCCTCAAGATTGGGTGAGGGAAGAGTTCAGAAGAGCTGTAGGCAGGTGTCTACCTCGTTGCTCTGAACAGGAAAGAGCACAAGCATTGCCATATTAAAAGTAAAACATTAATAAGGCAGGCCAAAAGAGAATTTGAAGAGTGACTTGCAAAAGATGCAAAAACTAATAAAAACATTTCCAAGGACACTGGAAGCAAGAAGCCTACTAGAGAATCAGTTGGCTCATTATATGTCCAAGAGGTGAAAGAAGCACTCTGGGAGAATAAGGCCATTGCAGAGAAGCTATATTTATTCTTTGCTTTGGTCTTCACTGCAGAAGATGTTGGGGAGATAGCCACGCCAAAACTGTTCTTTGTAGGTGATTAATCGGAAGAACTGTCACAAATCAACATGACTAGAAGAGGTTCTAGAGTAATTGACAAACTAAATTGTAACCAAAAATTCACCAGGACTAGATGGTATTCACCCCAGAGTTCTGAAAGAACTGAAATATGAAATCGTAGCCCTACTATTGGTAATTTGTAACCTATCACTAAAATCTGCCACTGTACCCGTGGACTGGAGGGTAGCGAATGTAATGCCAGTATTTAAAAAGGGCTCCAGAGGCGATACAGATCCATGAGCCTGATTTTGATGCTGGGCAAACTGGTGGAAACAGTTGTTAAGAACAAAATTACTGGGCATATGGATAAACATTGCACAATGTGGAAGAGTCAGCATGGATTTAGCAAAGGGAAGTCATGCCTCACTAATCTATTGGAACTTTTTGAGGGTGTTAATGAGCATGTGGATAAGGGTGACTCTGAGCTAGTCGATATAGTGTATTTAGATATTCAGAAAGATCCCTCACAAGAAACTCTTGACAAAATTAATTAGTCATGGGATAGGAGGCAGTGTCTTTTTGTGGATCGGTAACTGGTTGAAGGATAGGAAGCAAAGGGTTGGACTAAATGGTCAGTTTTCACAATAAAGAGAAGTAAGTAGTGGAGTGCCCCAAGGATTTGCACTGGGGTTGGTGTTGTTTAATATAGTAATTAACCAAAACAAAAAACTTAACAGTTTAAAAAAACCTTAAATGCACAAGAGTTTTCTTAAAATACAAAAAAAGCCACAAACTCAGTAGTTACAATTCAAAAAACCTTCCACTCCATACATTGCAACAAAACATAAACACCCAAAAACATAGAAATTATTTCAGAATTTGAGCAGTATTTAATATTTTAGGACATCAACATACATGTAATATATGTACTTAATTCCTTAACATACATAATTTTATTCATTTTAATCAATAACTAAACTTTCACATTTTTCCATTATTAAACTTTAATTTATTATTCGACAAGGAACAATTTTTTCAGAGTGCATTAAGTCTGTTTCTACAGAACTTCATTCTGTAGAATGAATTGTATAATGTTGTCTACACTCACATTCTTAACTTCATTGTATGAGCTGTATACAGTTTGTATACATGTAAATAACAGACTTAATGCACTCTGAAAAAATTGTTCCTTGTC
>QEPC01007512.1:5574937-5640991 GCA_003113815.1 Sphenodon punctatus | reverse complement strand
GGGACTCAGAATGTTGCAGGGGGCAGGTCGGGGTTCGTGATGTTGCGGGGGGGCAGCTCGGGGCTCGGGATGTTGCGGGGGGTGGGAGCTAGGGGTTGGGGGGTTAGGTCGGGGCTAGGGAGGGCAGGATCTTGCTCCCCTGTGCACCTGGTTGCAGGAGCCTGCCACCCCTTGGCATTGAGCAACTGCACCAGCTGCAGCCTCAGAATCAGAACCAAGGGAAGCCCCACGTAGAGCACATTGCAGTAGTCTAGCCTCGAGGTGATGAGGGCGTGAATAAGAGTGGCCAGGTCGGGCCCGGAGATGTATGGGTGCAGCCTCCGCACCAGATACAGCTGGCGAAAGGCGGCTTTAGCCACCGCCTCCACCTGCCTATCCAGACGAAGGCCCGGATCCAAAACCACCCCCAGACTCCGAACCTGCTGAGCTATGGGAGGGCAGACCCCCACCACCACCACCAGAGGGGTCGGCACCTCCCTCGCCCTACCCACCACCATCACCTCCGTCTTATCAGGACTGAGCTTCAGTCTGCTCTGCTGCATCCAATCCGCCACAGCCTCCAAACATTGGGAAAGCAACAAGACAGCGGGACCTGGGTTGGTCGAAAACGAGAGGTACAGCTGAGTATCATCGGCATATTGGTGACATCGCACCCCAAACCCTCTCACGATCTCCCCCAGGGGCTGCATATATACATTAAACAAAAGCGGAGACAGAATCAAACCCTCCATAACCTCACGCTCCTCTCCTACTGCATTCAACCCGGTGTCGAAGTTACTCTGGATCTGGGCGATCTTGTCTGCAAAGTAGGTGGCAAACTCCTCACAGCGGGCCTGGGACAAGTCCCCGTCCAGACGGAGGGAGGCTGGACTGACCAGCACCCGGAACAGCTCCGCTGGACGCGACTTTGCAGACGCTATGAGGGCAGCAAAGAATTCCTTATAATGGAGCGTGGTTGTGCATTTAAGTTTCAGGCAGCTATTGCTGCCTGAAAATGAATGATCTGGAAAAGGGAGTAAGAGTGAGGTGATCAAATTCAAGATAGTTAAAACCTGAGTGGACTGTGTGGAATTGCAGGAGGATCTTGCAAGACTGGGTGACTGGGCAACTAAATAGCAGGTGAGATCTAATGTTGACAAGTGAAAACTGATGCACATAGGGAAAAATAATTCAAACTATAGGTACACAATGCTGGGTTCTAAATTGGGTTACCATTCAGGAAAAGGATCTTGAAATCATTGTGAACAATGCATCGAAATCCTCAGCTCAAAGTGTAGCAGCAGTCAAAAAAGCAAACAAAATGTTAGGAATTATTTGTAAAGGGATAGAGAATAAAACTGAGACTACCATAATGCCTCTATAGAAATCGATGGTGCGACCACACCTTGAATGTTGTGTGTAGTTCTGGTTGCCCCATCTCAAAAAAGATCTAGTCGAACTATAAAAGGTACAGGGGGGGTGGGGGGAATGTTAATGGTTAGGGAACAGTTTCTGTACAAGGAGAAGCTCGATAGGTTAGGGCTGTTCAGTTTGGAGAAGAGATGACTGAGCAGGGATATGATGGAAGTTCATAAAATTATGGATGGTGTGAAACAAGTAAATAGAAGTGGTTATTTACCCTCTCAAATAGTACTAGAACTAGGGGACACCCCATGAAACTAACTGGCAGTAGATTTAAAACAAAATATTTTTTCACTTAACGCACAATTAAGTTGTGGCATTTGTTGCCAGAGGATGTGGTCAAGGCCAGAAGCATAGGTGGGTTTCCATTAAAAAGGGATTGGATAAATTCTTGGAGGGTAGGTCCATTACTGGCTGTTAGCGAAGTAGCTTTGTAGGACGTAAGCTCCGAGTGTTGGGAGTGAACAACAGGGATTGGATCGCCCCATTACCTGTTGGGTACTTCTCCCAAGTGACTGGGATTGGCCGCTTGTGGAGACAGAATGATCGGCCATTGATCTGACCCAGTATGGCGCTACCTATGTTCATAACAAAGGCCTGTGAATGCCCCATGAAGTTATACAGAGGTTTAGAGCCAGTCGGGTCACAGCTTCCCTTCCCCAATCAGTGAATTTGCTGGCCAGCAAGGGCTAGCTATACTTAGGGTGCATTCAGATGTGCGTTTAAATCGCACAGTGGCGGCGGCATCGTGCGATTTAAAGCAACACGCACTTCCGGGTTGGTGTGAATGCACCAATTCAGCTGCTCGGAGCAGCTTTTAAAACCGCACTCCAGCAGTTCGCGTTAAGCTGAAATGTGTGCACTCAATGTGTGCATTCACACCAACCCGGAAGTGCGCGTTGCTTTCAATCGCATGATGCCGCCGCCGCTGCTGTGCGATTTAAACACACATCTGAATGCAGCCTTAGCCACCAGGGGCAGCGTGCCAGTCTCCTTACCTGGTTAAAGACTGCACAGAGGCCACAGCTCCTGACACCTCACACCTGTACCACTCCAATAGTATTAATGGAGTTGCTCCTGATTTACACCAAGACAAAAGGGCACTTGTTCCCTTGCTTTGGGGTCCCTCCCTTCCCACAGTTCAATATCAGGAAGACATAGGCACCAAGAAAGCCATCTAACACCCCACTCTGCTCCCAGGAAGGAGCATGATGAAAACTGGTAAGACCGCAATAAGTACATATAATCCCATACAGCCCGAGTTTATTACCCTGGAGAATTTCAATGACCCAAACAAAAAACTTTTAAAGCCATTCAGCTGCTCAGAACAAAGTGATCCAAAGAAGAACAGCGCATTTGCTTTGATAAGTAAAGTAGGTCATACAATATGGGAAGACAAGCTTGCCGGGAAGCCACTGTTTGACCCCTGCTGAGAAACCAAGGAATGCCCATAAATGCACACACACCCCTCCCACCCAAATGGGCTGGCCATTCTATGGAGAGGTGTGAGGAAAGGCTGAAGGAGCAGCGTATGTTTAATCTACAGCAGGGGTGCTGTGGGGAACCTTAGGCCCAGAGGCCCAAAGTAGCCTGTGGCTAGTTTTTATGTGGCCATTCTCAGTTCCTCAATCCAGTTTCTCTACCCTCAAGCACTGAAAACCTGAACTTGGGTTAAGGGAGCAGAGATGAGGACATGCACACAATAGGAGACAGATCCATGATCTGGACCCTCCTCTTTCTGAGCGTACCCCTTAAACACCCCCAACGTCTGCCCTCCGAGCTTATATTAATGTTCAAAGTGATCCCTGGGAAGTGAAAGGTTCCCTCCTCCTCCGCCAGTCGAGAGGGGGGGGGGGGGGATGTAGCTGTTTTCTTCCCAAGAACTAATAGGTGGAGACAAAATAGTCCCGATAATCTTTTATTGGACAACTTCTATTGGGAACAGATCCAAGGCACAGAGCCATGATCTGGACCCTCCTTTTTCTCAGTGCACCCTTTACACACCCCTGCCCCCAACTTCTGTGCGGCCCCCAGAGCTTGTACTCATTTTCAAAGTGACCCCTGGAAGGGAACAGGTTTCCCACCCCTACCCTAGTGAAAAGAAGATTAAGGAATGACATGTTGACAGTTTTCAAATATCTAAAAGGATGTTGCCATTAAAAAGATGAAGAACATGTATTATTCTCCTCTGCCACTGACGAGAGCCCAAGTAGCAATGGGTTTAAATTGCAGCAAAGTAGTTTAGTCTAAATTGGGTTGCCAGCTAAGCATATATTTAGAGGACACTTCTGAGAAATATAGGTTGCAGGGCTGCTCCAATGCAACCCTGCAATCTGTATTTCTCATAAGTGTCCTCTAAAAGTTGCACCTACGGCAACCCTAGATCTAAACATGTTCCAGCTGTTAACTGTTCAACGGTGGAACAGGCTGCCGAGGGAAGTTGTGGGCGCTCTTTCCCTGGAAGGGTTCAAAGCTCTTGGGCAGGGACCATGTCTGTCTTATTCTTTGTAAAGTGCCAGGTACATCGCTGGCACTATATCAATGCTTATAATAATTAATAATAAAGAAAGACTGAGCGGGGCATCTATCTGCCTGGGATCATTCTCCTCTTCCCTCCTGGCCTATCTTGGAAGGGTAGCAGAGTGACAACTGCCCCACCCAGCAGCCAATTAGGCCATGTGACCCGGTTCTGTGTGGTGGATCAAAAATGGCTGCATCTGTCAACTACTGGGGACATGTTACTTGGGTTATTGCCTCCTTCTGGGCTTTCATCCAGAGAGGGATAAGATGATGATGGTGAGGCCTCAGCAAAGAGATTGCCACGCCTAGGATTGTCAGATACGCACATTTGTTCCGGGACACTTATGAAAAAGGCATGTTGCATGAGCTGCATTGGTGCCTTAGGCCCTGCAACATGGCTTTTTTTCCATAAGTGTCCTGGGCAAATGTGCATATCTAGCAACCCTGGCCACGTCCCCTTGTGATGTAACGCTGCCCCTTATGGCATGGCGTGTTGTTTCCCAGTCAGTGGGACCACACGTGGTAAAGAAGTTGTTGCATCCCTTTTAGGCTATAACCCTGCCCCTCACAGAGTGCCATGATACTCCAGAGGGTGGGAAAGTCCTTGTGACCCACCCTCTTTTTGACATGGCCACCCCCGGACACCCAGTTCCTCTAGATTACTGAGACTGGCTGACCTGGGGAAACTGGGGCTTTCCCCAGCGACTGAGAGTGGTGACTGGGCAACACCCAGAGAGATGGCAGCCCTACACATCACCCCATTATAGAGCTGCTGCATGTGCGATTGCTCAGCACAGAGGCACTTACAAAGCCTCATGACTCATGCTAGCCATTCCGGGTTTGGCAGGTCAAGACCCAGGATCTGAGCCACCAGAACACTCTGCAGTAGAACCAAGCCAGCTCGTATAGCCCCCCAAGGGTGTAGCTAGCTATAGTAGCAGGGATTGGGGAATGGTGCACGCTGCACCGGAGCCCACAAGCTAGAGGAGCTACACTCCCTGGTGCAGCTTCGTCATCGGACCCAGGAACCAAATGCAGCCTGTGGCTTTTCCCATTTCCTACTCTCAAGCATTGAAAAACTGAGCTCCGATCAAGGGAGCAGAGACGAGGGCATGCACCAAATTATAGAGGACCGATTCATGATCTGGACACCCCCAACTTCGGCTCTCGGAGGGAGCTAGGGGGCACTCCAGGCACTGCACCAGGCCCCAATTCAACCTAGCTACACCTCCAGACCCCCATTCAATTACTGTCTGCAGTCCCTGATGCTTTGAAATGAGCAGTTGCTCCAGTGAAACGGAATGACTGCATGTGATGATCGCTTCCTTAGACACTAGGTGGTGCCACTTCCAAATGATCTGCCCTCATTTTTCTCTCCATAAAGTATCACACTTTTTGGGCTAATTTTTAGCTCCCCTCAAGTTTCTCTTATCACAGTTTGTCATTCTATTGCAGATCCCCCTCCAAAACGTACATCCTACAAATCTCACACACAGACCGTGTGCATTTCTAATTCCAAGAATGTAAAACCCCATTTATCATATGTAAGGAATATCTTTTCAGTTTCAATCATAGAAATATAATTGGAAAATGAGTAGCAAGAAATTATTGTAGTGCCACATTATGTCCAACACCCCCCCCCCCTCTTATCACAAAGTGTCACAACTTTGCTATTCTCCCCCCCCCCCCCCCCTTGTGTGAGATACTTCATGGATAGTCTCCTCCTCTTCTCACCCTGTTTAATTTGTAACCACTGGAAATGGAAGAGCATTTAGGAGCAAAATTACCAAATGGTAGATGGACAAAGTTAAATCACTGCATCCTCCTTAACCTCCTAGTAAGGCAGGCTTAGCTGAGGGGTCAGGCACCAATATTGGTTCCTTCCAGAATAAATGTTTTAGGCTGAAGTTAAGGATGCCAATTTGTGTTGTTTTGTATTGCTGCATTGTTGTTGCTTTTCTCAGCTCCTGTGCTGTGAGGATTGTGTTGCAAATTGAAAAACTTGCCAAGTTGGGTAGGAGTCTCTAATAACCACTAACTGTTGCAAGGTGAGAATGAATGATCGGGGACAGAGTATTATTATGTGTATAGCTCTGGCAATGTGCCTGGTGCTGAACAGTTGTGGCTAAAGACAGGTCCCTGCCCCGAGGGGCTTACAGTCTAGGATATCATTCCATCTATGCCTTGGTTTTGTGTGCTTCCTCTAAAACATCCATTGTCGGCCACTGCCAGAAACGGGATACTGGGCTAGACGGACCATTAGTCAGACTCAGTATGGCAGTGGTCATGTCTTTTAAAAATAAATGCTAGTGTGAGATGGGTAATGCTCAGGGCCAGGTTTAGAATTGGGGCCTAGGGTGAGAGTTGGCAGGTTTGCTGAGAGGATGGTTGTGGGGATGGTAGCTAGGTAATTGCCTGACCTGGGAGCCTCCGCAGTGATAGCAGCACAGCACTGCTCATGAGAGATATTCCGTATGGGGAGGGCTGCTTCTGCTGCTGCTGCTTGGCAGTTGATGAGTGAAAGTTACTGAGGCCACGTTCCAACAAACTGAGGTAAACTGAATGCCATGGATTTAATTCAATCTAAGTATCTATCCCCCTTTGGCTGCATTCAAATGAACAGTGTAACTGAAGCAGTACTGAGTCCATTTGCCCCCAGCTGAGAGAGAATGATCAATGAACCGAAGTTCCTACCCTCACACCAATAAGTAGTATTAGTCACATGAATTAGTTACTTTGAAATATGAACCAATTGGGGGAGTATTTTCCGGGGTACATACTTCTCTTCCTACTGCCGAATAGTGTTGGTTTAGCGCTCCTCTTGGTGCGAATGCGTCCGGGCTAAATGACAGGGCCCAACTACATTGACTGAACTGTTCTTCAGAGTGAGAGTTGGCCCCGAGGAGAGCGGAAACGAGGCTCCCAAGGGAAGGAGGCTTGAAGAAGCTGGTTCTGAGGAAAGGAGGCCCTTGTCAATCAGAGGAAGTCCTTTCCTGGAGCATCGAGGCCATGCCACGGCGTGACAGGGAGACAGACCCAAGGACAAAGCTTGATGCAGAGTCTCCCTCAGGGATCTGAAAGCCTGAGGAAAGAGAGAGTTGTAGGCTTGACTGCTCGAACCTGTCAAAAAAAGTCAGCCTAGCATAGAAACCTAGTGAAGTAATAAGAGGTTAATTGTTTTAACCTGGTATTATTCTGTCTCCTTTAAGGTTTCCTGTTCCCCCCCCCCACCCTCTTTTCCCAATATCCTTATTAAGTTATGCTGTTATATTTAAATAAAGACTCACTCCCTCTTTCTCCCCCCCCCCAATTCTGGCAGCTTGTACATCAAAAATCTCTCAAGGTAACCTGAGGTAACTTCGCCACCTCAAGAGCCTAGATTAGTGAGGTCCAAAGCCCTGGGGCTCCATCACCGCATCACACCAGGGCAGCCACTAAAGCGTCCGTCAATTGATTATGTGCTAAATCATGTTTTGTGCAGATTAGGGGAAGCCCTGTCCATGCACCTGTTGACACCTTGTGTCAAACCTCTTTGCTTTGACAAGGTAGGAATTGCTTCTTAGCAGAGGCCAAAGTAAGCCAAAATCTTGGTTGAGGGGTGAGACCCTCATGCCCCCATCTTCCTTCAGCTATGCTATGGGCCTACTTGGTGCCATATTTTTTAATGAGACAGCGAGTGATATTTGTATCTGTAGGATTATCACTCACCTAGACCCACTCATTCATCTGCTTCTCTCTCACACACATACCCCTGCTATTTTTTTCCCCTCTTTTGACAGCATCCTGAGCTAGGCCGTTGATTTATTGGATGACAGCAGACCCTGGCTTACCAGCATGGAGGAGGCAATTACAGGCAAATGTACTTCTGGGATGAGAAGGACTCCCTCGTCCTCTTGGCGGCAGTTCAAAGCTTTCCTGAGCTCTCCCGAGTATAACAGCGGAGCCCAGCCTGGAAGCTGTGGGTGAGTGGAGCCGCTGGCAGCGTTTCATAGAAAGAGCAAGCAGGAGCTCTGAATTTTGCGACTAAAATGGTGGTTTAGAAAACGTGAGATGACTCTAAGCACAAGTGGCACTGACACTGATTCGCTTTGTAGCCAGGGGGAAATCCCAAATGGATAAGGCCAGTCTTGTAGCTAGGATAGTGTCACGTTGGACTGAGGGACAACGGGGCAGTTACTTCAGATGTAAGAAACTGTGGGGAAAACCTGGAACACTTCTTACTTTTACAGTGGCTGTCTGTCTCCCCTTAGTTATCAGCCTGGCTAAGACTATGCCACCAGGGTTGCCATCATCCTTTGGCCAACAATTCTCAGGATCAGTCAACTCTCGCCTTCTATCTTACCTGCCTTTGCCTGCGCTGGAGGAGAGCGAGCGAGCGAGCGAGCGATCTGGGAAGCATTATCCAGACCCAACTTCATAGGGGAAGTTCTGCTTTGGTTTCAGTCAGAGCAGAGACCCTTACCTGGGATCTCCTCTGTTTCCGGGTTGTGGGGGTGCCCATCTACCCTTGCACGCCCATGCCTCTGCATCCAGCCCTTACACCATGTCTCCTGCCCATCTTTTTTATTAGCCAAGTAGAAATTTAAATGTTCCTTTAAATGTGCATAATTTACATAAACCAAATGCATACAAATCTATGCAAATCAGCACTGACAGGGTTTCTTCCCTGGGAGAGGTGGTGGCAACCCTACTCCGCCACTAGGAGCCAATTTCTTAGCACCTCCATGAAGGGTAGGGGCAGGCCCATAGCTAAGGAGGGGCCTGGCTGTGCAGTGCCCCCACTGTAGATTCCTACCCCTTTCGTTGAACTAAGATATATTCCAGGTTTTCCCCCTCAGTTCCTTAGGGTGAACTCATATGTAACTCTGCTAAACACCAGTGCCCCTGGATCGCTATTGCATGTGAGTGAGGCACTCCAAGTTCCAGCCCCGCTTTAAACTCTGATCTGATGTTTAGATCTGATCTGTTTGTCAGATCCGAGTTTAAAACAGGGCTGGAACTTAGTGTCTCGCTCACATGAAATAGCGATCCAGGGATGATGATACAGCTTCCAGAGCCCCGCAAACATTGAAGTTTAGCAGACTTACGTGTGAGTTCATCCTTAGACTGAATAAGTTGCCTCCTTTTCATGGAGTCTGCCCCCCGACCCTCCCCCCACCCCACCCCCCACGTGCCAATGTCCTTTTATCTATGAGCCTGGGGGCAGATTATGAATCTTGTTTTGAGCCCAATCCTGATGATTTATTTTGGTGCCTAAAGGGAACTAGGCCCCAAGAAAAGTCAGGAGACTGGGTACACTTTACCAGGGCCTGGAGGTCTAAGTCCATCATCACAAGAAAAAGATTCAAGGTAAAAGACAGACATTTAGGTTATGTGTATAATCTTATCTCAGTCAATGTGTTTGTTCCTGTGTAACTTGCTGCGTCCAGATCTTACATGGCTTATCTGAACTAATTAGAAACAGTGTTAGAACAAAAGGGGCATTCCAAACAATGAACTGGTCCTTCAGAGTGCCTAGAAGGACTAAGACCAGATCTCAGAGATGGGGGACAGTGAGCTGATCCTCCATGATGACTAGAAGGGCTGAGACCAGATCTCAGAGGCTGGGGGCAGTGAGCTGGTCCTCCAGGATGACTAGAAGGGCTGAGACCAGAAATCCCATGAATAGGGAATATTTAGCTGGTCCTGCAGAGTGCCTAGAGGGGCTAAGACCAGATCCTGGGGACAGGAAACAATGAGTTGATGGATAATTACTATATCTGTGTGAAAAGGGATGAGGGACTGCATTGAATCCCGAGGGGAGTTTTTTAAACTCTTTTTTTCCCAAGTCTGGCCTTCTGGTTTAAAGGAAGTGAGCAGTGAGCGCTATGATGTAATCGGACTGAGAGACATACTAATGGCTGTCTGGTTTCTCTTTATGAATGGTGCCTTTTGACTTTAGGTGGGGTAGTGATTTTGTTTGTGGTGGATTCCCAGTTCTCCAAGCTGTCCTGTCTCAGACACCAGGTGACAGAGGTTATCTGATCTGCTGGGGGTAGCTGGCAAGCCAGGTGGGTCTGGTATTTGAGTCTATACATGGATTTTAGGAAGCCAAATTTTCTTGATTGCACAAAGACAAGTTCTGATCCTGATCACAGCCGGAAAAAACAAGGAAATAAATATGCTCCACTAATTAAATGCAGAGACACGCAACAGAGGTTGTCAAACCGTATCCTCTGACACCACGCAGAGTAACGTCCTGCTGCACTTTGGGCACAACTGAAGTCAGTAATGTAAAACTCCCATTGGGGCCAATCCCATGGCTGAGCACAAGTCCATAGGGGAGACATTATGCCACGTTGATCCTGTGCGGAGGGGTTTGAGATTGCGACCATTGACTTGAACGGTGGAGGATTGTCCAAAGTCAATGTGTGTCTTTGGTGCTGTCTGGGGTCATAGGCTTTGTTTGTTTGTTTGTTTATTTATAAAAGTCATGATTATAGAGACAGGTCCTTGCCCCGAAGGGCTTACAATCTAGAATGGACACGGGAGGGGGAAACAAAGTGAGGCGCATATAAGAGGGAACCAGCTTGTGATCCATCAGTGGATCATGATCTACCTGTTGACTGCCCATGTTCTGTTAGAGCAGTAGGACTCTGAAATAAGGGATGTTCTTTTAAAAGAAGAGAGATCCTTTAAAGTAATACATGGAGACAAAGAATTCCAATGATATCTTTTATTGAATCAAATTCTGTTGGTCTTTGTTTGAAGAGGTCTGAAACAATAATGATTTTTATTCTCGTGAGAATTTCAAGCATTTAGTGAGATCTCAGGAAGATCTTGCTAACAGTACAAGTTCTCGCTGAGAATCTCATTTAAAAATAATAAAGCAACTACACATGAGCAAAATGGCCTCTGGGCCATTCTGTGCATGCACAGCCCTTTTCCAAAATGGCACCAGCAGCATCGCCGCCATTTTGGAAAAGGGCAGCTGGTCTGCACAGGCACAAAATGGCTGCCACGCATGTGCAGATTGGCTACCCTTTTCCAAAATGGTAGTGATGCTTCTGGCAGCTTTCATATGTGCTTTGGGAGGGAGTTCTAAGTAAAGGGGGCAGCATTGTCAAAAGGCCCAAAATGGTCCAAGAATGGACTGTGATGAGCAATGGACATGAGGGAACCAAGCCCTAGCATGAGGCCTGACCCTATCCAGGATGGGTCATACCTGCTCCAGGGCGATCCCAGAGGACTCTGCCCCTTTTTGCTTTGGTCACACATGTATCATTCAGAGCTGGCTTGAAGGGTAGGTAGGAAGAAGCCTAGAGCAGAAAAGTAAACTAATAATAATAATTTTATTTGTATAGTGTTCCCTTGCCTTTAAGTGGTACTTGGAGCACTTTTCAGTCATAAAATTCAACATAAAAACAATATAAAATCAATTTTAAATAATTTAAAAGGGGAAGGACCGACTACGTTAAGGGGAACTGGCAATGGATCCTAAAAGCACCTGGAGAATGAATAAGTCTGTGGGGCTCACCAAAGCAAAGGCCTGATCGCCTGCCGACTTAAGATGCGATGGCAGAACTCCAAACAGTGGGTGGTTTCTGAGTGCAGATAACCATCAGGGTGACGCACCAGGAGCAGGTCTCTGGGCCTATACTGTTCAGATCTCTGAAAACCAGCAGTGCCATTTTAAATTCAATCTGTTGCTCTATAGGCAGGCAGGGGAATGGGTGTAATATGATTACAACTGCCCATACCAGTAAGCAGGAGCGCTTTCACCCCTGTCCACCATGCAAGCCCTGAGCTTGGAGAAGAAAACCCTCCTGGACCATTTTGCTACAAGTTTAAGTTCTGAAAGTTTGCAGTGCAACGGGGGAGATCTGCTGCTTTCCTGACAAATGGCGGATGAATGGGGAATGAGGAGCCGTCCCTCCTCTGGCCTCGCAGAGCACGCCCCCTAGTTAGATATTTTGCCTGGGCAGAGAAATGTGGAAAGCCAGCCTGGTCCCTGATATCAATTAATTGAATAGACCATGTGTAGGCTGGCTTAAAGTATAGTGGAATCTTATCTTTGACACTTATGTCAAACTTGCATAACTCAAAGTTCTGGATACGTTTGAAGAAAAAAAAAAAAGTTTTTTCCCCAGGTCTAGTCAATGTATTTCTTCTTGAATAGGATAATTCAATTTCTGTACCCTGATGACTACGCTACTGACGTGCATTTTAAGGGGTCTAGAGTACACGCATCTAACTAAAAATATCAGTACTTTTGAGTGTATTCGTGATTTCTTGGCCACCTGCGGTTAAAATACTGTGGTAATGTGCAAGCCCTCCTGATCAGGTGAGTTACAGAATACGGGAATGTTTTTGCTTTGCACTACAAGTCTGGAGGGTATAGACTATATTTTCATCTGAGGCCGGTTTTAGACGATCGCGGCCGTGCTCGCGGTTGTTGTGAAAAAATGCCGGGAGCCGGGATCAGATGATACACTCGTGGCAATCACGCGCCCGGAAGGGGGACGGGCATGCTTTTCCGGCCGCTATTTGACCGGGTTGAAAGTGTATCGCCTGATCCCGGCATTTTTCCAAAACAAGCGTGAGCCCGGCTGCGATCGTCTAAAAACGGCCACATATCACCAAGAACATAATTCATTTACACAACGGTACTGATATTTTTAGCAGGGAGAGCATACCTCCTAACAGCTGTATGTAGGAAGAACAGTCCCTCTTTGGATGCTGAATCCCACTGTCCCTCTTTCAGGGGGGTTACAGCCACTCTTTTTTATTTATTTATTCATATTTTTATCTCTCCCTTCCCTAAAAAAGTCTCAAGACGGCTTATGACATATATAAAAACATATGCAAAACAATCCATAAAAACAGTTCAAATGCAAAAACAACCCACAAAACTCACAAGCCCCCACAAAGCCCACCCAATACCACCTCCCCATTTCCCACATCCCCCCCCAGCCCACTCACCAAGCCCCCCATCCCCTGTCCCTGCCTGCCAAACGCATTTACAAACAGGAAAGTCTTACACCGCCTCCGGAAGATGCTTGGGCTCAAGCAAAGTTCCATAGCATCGGGGCAGCAACCGAGAATGTCCCCCTGTGAGCCCTTGTCATACAGACATGACTAACAAACAATACCCACAAGGAGACAAGGGGAGACACAGGGACAAGATTGTAAGCTCTCGGGCAGGGACCGTGTCTAGCGTATTTTTTTGTAAAGCGCCAGGTACATCGCTGGCGCTATATAAATGCTTATAATAATAATAATTAATAATAAAAAGACCAGTATTCAAGCCTCATGCACCTCTTTCCTGGTTGCCTCCCAGGAAAAGCATTTAGAAGGGACAGTGACAGGTACCAAGAATTTGTGGCCAATAGTTTCCCTGTGTGAACAGTATACAAGGGACTACATTAAATGAAGATGCCAAATCCTACATATTGGACTTTGCAGCGTAAGGAATTTTGAAAATGTGAACTGTGTTAACCTGTGTAACAAAACTGGTATACTTGTTAAATATGTTAATTTGTGTTATGTTACATTTGGGTGAGTTTATATTTTGACCCAACGGATGTAAAGTCTATATATATAAATGAGATATTCTTTATTAAATAAAAAAAAGTTTTAAAAAGGGAGAATGGCCCCAATCCCTTGCTCTGTGAATCCTGCGTGGAGCTGCATGTACGTGCAGCCGTGCGGGCTCCATGCATATCCAGATTGCCGGCACATTGTGCTGTGCGCAAACCGCATGCAGGTTGCACATGGGGATCTGCAGAGCATGGGATTGCGGCCAATGGGAAGATGATGGAATGACAAGAAACGAAGTGTCAAGAAACTAGGCAGGAGAACATCTGTCCCTCTTTATGCTCTTGGAATCTTAGAGGAGGCCTATATCTGCATGTAAGTGTGAGCAAGGGCGGAGCTTATTTGCTGAGGGGTAGAATTTATTGGCTGAGGGGCAGGCCGGTCTTGTCCTCTGGCTACTCCAAATGTTGGGAGGTATGGGGTCAAGTAGTGTTTGAGGGACACGTATACTGCCCCAGTTATTTAACTTAACTCTCTGCATGAGTTGAATTTCTGATAAGTTGGACTTTCATGGAGGGTCCCACGAAATTTGACTTAACAGGACTGTACTGTACTGTATTGGAATAAGCATCTCCTGTTGTTTTGGATTTTGAAGAATCCATCTGTATGCTTCCATTTAGGATGATAAAGGTGGTACGTGGAGTGTTGTGGAATTTCCGACGTGCTGAGCTTCAGGTTAAAACTTCAGCTTCACTCATCCGAGTGAAATATAGATTGAACCCGATGTACTGGCTTTGGGGATGTGTGCGTGGGATGTTGACTTTGCAAAGCAAACTGATCCTCCCCCACAGCCTGACCAGCTGTTCCCTTTGGAGAACATCTGCGCAAGCTCCCCACAGCCTGGACGACATCAGGAGGCTCAGGGGATTGAGGCAGAAACAGCTCAACAGCATCAGTGATAATAAGTCATTGATTTATTTTGCTTCCCCCATCCCTCTGCTCTCACCTGAACCCACAGGGTCTTTATAAACAGACTTGGCCAGTCCTAGTGAATCAAAGCCATATTAGACTAGGCCATTGTCCTACTCGCAGCTAGCAGAAACGTTCCCGCCAAAACAGAGCAGCAGTAGTGTCTGACAGAAAAGGCACCAAAAGACAATAAAGCATTGCCACCTTGGGAGCCTCGTAGAACCCTGCTCTTATTTCAGAATTCCACAACTCTGGCATAGAGCATAATGGACATCCCTTATTTCAGAACTCCATAAGTCCACAGAGCAGATATGGCATCTGTTATGTCCGACATGTCACTCAGTGGCTTCACAGAACATAATTGTCTAGAGAAGAGTGTGGCAACTGTCCCAAGAGACCCTAAAAATGGAGACAAAGTGATCCGGATTATTTCTTTTATTAGATCAACTACTGTAGAGTGAGCAAGCTTTTGGACCACATGGCCCTTCTCATTCTTTTATTTCAGTCTGTGCAGCATCTTTTACTTTTTGAAATTTTTATCTGACCACTGTAGTCTACACAACAAAATCCTCCTTTCCTGCCAACAAGGGCTCATTGGGCCTTCCTGAGATCGTAAACCAGCCTGAGCAATGGACAGCTCTTTCTTTCCTTCTCCCATTGCCACCTTGTGCTTGAGCTCCGCTCAGGAACAGAGTTAGGTGGCTCTGAGGCCCTCTCAGCCTATGGAAAAGGAGCGAATGGCAGACCCAGGAATGTAGGTGAAGGTGTAGACAGTCACATCCATAACCAGCTGGGCTTCAGCCCTTACTGGTAAAACTTGTATGCTTTCAGGGGCCTTCTGCCAGAATCCTCAACCACCCGCAAAACAATTTGTTCCCTGCAAGACAAATGTCACCTTCTCCTGCAGGCTGAGGGAGACCTATGAAGGGACAAAGGCGTCTTCTATGAGGGTATTGCTGTTGGGGCCCTTGGCAAGGCCCCAGGGTGTTGCCTGGGCAGTCTGTGTGACTCCTGGCTCAGAAATGTGTGAATTTTAACTTCTTTTTTTCTCCCTCTCTCTCGTGCTGGTTTTTTCCTCAAGCGGAACTGTTCTCAGAGAAACATTCCATTTCACAAGCTCTAATGGCTTTCCTCTGTGCCGTTGCATTAATGAGCCCTAAGCCTAGCCTAATCAGAGGGAAGCCATGCAAGTAATTGCCTGAATTTTTAATTCAGGGTTATGATAGGGGAATCAAAGTCACACTGCAGTTGCTGAGGCTGACTACTGTTACGGACCATTGACTTTTGCAATTTTCTTTGATTTTTGCCCTCCCTCCACCTCTCTCCTTCTCTGTCTCTTTCTCTCCCTCTCTCTCTCTCAGTCCAAATGGCCTGGCAGAGACCTTGTCAGTTTCAGAGCCTCAGGGCTCAGCCAAAGGAGTAGAGTCCACCCCCGGCCCCAACAAGTGATACAGGAGCATCCTGCACCTGTGTCTCTGGCTGGGTTCTGGGAGAGTGCCTCTGTCGATGCCCTCCCCAGATTGAGTTCTCTGGGCAGAAGGAGTTGACAAAAGCAGGAAATGGACCCAAGAAAGGGGACCCTGCTTCCAATTTCTCCCTGCTTCCCGGTGAGGTGGTTAGTGTCTTCTTGGGAAGGGGAAGAGACCAGATGAGAATCTCTCTTGGAAGGGTCACTAGCTGGATTAACTGCTGTGACCTACAGCTTGTGGGAAAAGCAGCTGAAGGAATCCCAAAGCCATTCCTTTTGCATCTAGAACAGGTGTGGGGAGCCTACAGCCCGAGGGCCAAATCTGGCCCATGGTTGGTGTTTGTGTGGCCTCTTTCCCATGTGGCAGTTCCAACCTTCAAGACCTCAAAGAATGAGTTCAGGGGGAAAGGAGCGGAGATGAGGACATGCACACAAGGCTAGGGGGCAGATCCATGTCCTAGATCCCTGAACTGGATCCTTCCTTTCTCCATCTTGAGCATACCACTTAAGTACCCCCACCCCCAGCTCCTATGCGGCCTGCAGAACTTGTACTAATTTTCAGAGTGGTCCGTGGGAGAGAAAAGGTTCTCACCCTTTGATCTAGTGGATGAGGTTTTATGGAACTGAAGCCCTGATTGGTTATAATGGGCTGTAAATATGACACTACTTGGGTAACTTCCAGGAACAAAGTGAGTTTCCTTACACTGTGCTGTTAGGTAGAAAATTTTCAGAGTGGGTGGAGTCCCTCTTTTGCACACTTGGAAAAATTCCTAGTGGTGTTCAAGCTGCTTGCAAAGGGACCCCCTAGAGTCCAGGACCATGACTCAGCTGAGGTCCCAACACTCCATGGTAGTTACGCCTCCCAATTCTGTTCAGAAAAGCATTAAAACCTATCTGCAGGAGCAAATAAATACATTGAATTTGTGCTATTCAAACCAAACCTGACAAACCTGAGAATATTTGCTATTCATATAACCATAAAACTGGAGAGATAGAAGGTACCTCAAGGACCATGTAGACCAACCCACTGCTTTGATGCAGGAAGGAACTCCCACGGCTGCAGCATCCCTGACAGATGGCCACGCAGCCTCTGTTTGAAAACCTCCAGGTGCGACAGAGAGCCTACAACCTCCCTAGGCAACTTTTTCCACAGCGCTGAAACATATCTGCAGGATCTTACTGCACATAAGACTTTCCTGATATTTAATCTTCCTTCTCATAAACTGAACCCATTATTTCTTGTCCTGCCGTCTGTGGCCATGCAGAACTGTTCCTTGCCATTTTCTTGGTGGCAGCTCTGTAGAGCTTTGAAGACTGCTCTCATGCCTTCAGTTATTAAATAAAAGAAATAGTGAAATAACCAAACTAAATATCCAAAACAGGTAAAGTAATTGACAGGAGGATCAGAATAAACAGATATGTGAATACCTGCTTCGGATGTGGATATTATCTGGATATTCAGAGGATTATCTGTAAATGCAATTAATATCTGCAAATATTTATTTCTGCTCTAGATTAGAAGCATCTGTGAAATCCTGCATGGCCTCCTAGACCATTGCAGTGTTCCTGCAAAGATGTTTCTTTGGTGCTTGATTATTACCCCACTCTGCTAACAGCAGTTACGTGGCTTTTATTTTTAAAGAAGCCATTCCCGTAATACCCTGTTCTGCATTTTATTACGTTGCCTACGGTGCTTTCCTTTCTTTGGGAATGAATGTTGCCATAACGCTGTCTGCTGCCCACAGCCATTAGTCATTTCCTGCATCTGAAATGAAGAGGGGGCGCACTGCAGGATGGAGCAGAGCAGGTACCTTGGAACATGCAGGACTGGTACCTGTGGGAAGGGTAGGGATTTTGTTGTGTCCTATTCAGAAAGAAATGCAATTAATCTGCTCTGTAAATCATTGGAAGGGCAGGTTCTATGGAGCCACCCCTAGTTCCGTTCTTCATGCATTGAGCAAGCTGCCACTTCTCACCAGAGCCAGCTTGACAATAGGTGGAGTCAGGGCAAAGGGATTGTGACCAGGGCAGAGCCCAGTGGGGCTGGGGCAGGACCAAAACAGTGGGGGGGACACAGTCCAGAAATTAGGGTCGGCACTGGAGGGAGGGTGAGTAGCGGGTCTCACAGGAAGTGCCCTTTTTGCCACTCCTGAAAAGTACCATATCACCCCCTGCCACGGCTCCTGAGGGAGCCTCACTGGCCTACTGCCACGGCTCCTGAGGGGGCCTCACTGTCCTACTGCCATTGCTCCTGAGGGGCCTCACTGTCCTACTGCCATTGCTCCTGAGGGGCCTCACTGCCCTACTGCCATTGCTCCTGAGAGGGCCTCACTGCTCTACAGTCACTGCTCCTGAGAGAGCCCTGCTGCCAGCTCCAGAAGTCTCAGAAGTAGCAGCACCTCCAAGGCTCCCTCAAGTAGCAGCAGGGGGCTTCCTGAGAGCACCCCACAAAAGTGTGGCCTGGGGTGGCTGCCCCACCTTAAGGCCAGTCATGATTTTCCCTGTCTGAGTAACTAGCTTGACCAGTCACATCACAGCAGGCACTAAGCTTTGTGGTTTCCTTAGTTACTTCTATGGAGTGACCAAAGTCCTGACTGGGAGTATGAAAGTGGGAAGTATTTCTCAGGGACTTGGCACTGGTCAATTCAGGCTGTCTCTGAAGCTAGCACCCTTGAGACCGCCGTTAATATGGAGGGAGTTGTTCACGCTGGCAAGTGTATCTGAGTGCAAGATATCCTTTGCAACATGTAGCCCAGAGCAAACCCTTGCATGGTAGTACGGTACAAATGTTGCATTGTTTGCAATTGTATACAGTTGCAAAATGACATTTTTTAGAACACAAACGAGTGTCTTCCAAGGCAACAGAAAGTCTTTTCAAAGTGTTCGCTCCAACCAGTTTGCCTTTTCCTTGCATTTCCTCTTAAAAATTAACAGAACGCTATCAAGTGAGCGGGTGCTTAATAGAGCAGAATGGGGTGTGCAAAGTACAGGTGTCTTGTGCAAGGAGTGGGTTGCTTCAGAAGGGGCAACTCTGGAAGATGCATCTTATTTTCTCAGTGTCTTCCATGCACTGTGCCATGTTCTGCCACCAAAGTTTATTCTCAGTGAACCTTGAAAGTAAAAAGAAGCAAGCAAAAAATACTAAAGCCCTTGGACCAGGTTCAATGCACCGTTGGAATGTGGTTTCCGTGTTGGTCTCAAATATGAGAGACACAAGGGCCAAGGTAGATGTATTAGACCATCTTCTGTTGGTGTGTGCAAATTTTCCTGCTTAAGGAGCAGGGGCACGGTGTGTCTGGGCTCTCATGAGTAGGGAGGGCTCATCTCAGCTGTGGATAGGCCTGGGGGTGGCACTTACTCCATGCATGCAGCAGCCCCTTGTAAACCCAGGGTGACTGATGTGAGAGCAGGACCCCCACCACTGGAAGGCAGTAGCCAGCAGATCCTTCTGATGCCGCTGCAGCATGGCAGAATATGCTACCTTGGTGCAGAGGGGTTGAGGGGGGAATCACAGCCTGGCCATGGAGGGACCTCCTACTGGAAAGTCTGCCATGGGCCATAAAGAGAGATGGAGCAACGGAGGAGACTGGGGCAGCATGGTAAATGTCTGGCCTCTAATAAAGAGCAAAGGAAGGTGGGTAGGGCAGACAAACCGTGTGTAGGTTTAAGGGGACAGAGCCCTATGGCCGGAGGGCCCTTAATCATGAGTGAGGACAAACCCTCTATAGCCTTGCTTTGCCACTGTCAAGAAGATCTCTGTGACATAATGGGGAAGAGCCAACATGGTTTTGCCTCGCTAATCTATTGGGATTTTTGGAGGGCGTGGATAAGGGTGAGCCTGTCGACATAGCATATCTGGGTTTTCAGAAAGCGTTTGATGATGTCCCTCGTAAGAGACTCTTGAGGAACTGAAATAGTCATGGGACAGGATGCAGTGTCCTAATGTGGCTCAGTAACTGGTTAAAGGATAGGAAACAAAGGTGGGGGGGATGGGTGTGCCCCGGCAGTGGGTGGAAGTGGGTGTGTTCCCACGGGTGCATATCCATCGCCACACACAGAGCAACCGGTTCCAATTACTCCGTGCGTGGGTGATGGGTAGAGGTGAGTGGAGCGTGAGAGCACGCATGCACACCCACCCACCGCCAGCAGTGTTCCCACAGGCACCCACCACCACCGCCGGCGACCCATGGTGTTTCTACGGATGCCCTCCCCACTTGTGCGAGGGAGGGGGGGTGCGCCCATTTGAAAAGGGCCAAAGAGTAGGACGAAATGGCTGGTTTTCATAACGGGGAGAAGTAAATAGTAAACTGCGCCAGGGATCTGTACTCGGACCAGTGTTGTTTAATATATTAATTAATGCTCTGGAAAAGGGAATAAAAAGTGAGGTGATCAAATCTGCAGATCAAATTTATTCAAGGTAGTTAAAACCCGAGTGGACTGTGAAGAATTACAGGAGTATCTTGCAAGACTGGGTGCCTGGGCATCTAAATGGCAGATGAAATGTATTGTTGACAAGTGCAAAGTGATGCACATAGGGAAAAATAATCCAAACTATATGTATGCGATGCTTGGTTCTAAATTAGGGGTTACCATTCAGGGGGAGGATCCTGGCGTCACTGTGGCCAATATATTGAAATCCTCACCTCCGTGTGCAGCAGCGGTCAAGAAAAGCAAACAGCATGTTAGGAATTATTCATAAAGGGATAGAGAATAAAACTGAAAATATAATGCCTCTATCTAAATCTATGGTGTGACTGCACTTTGAATATTATGTGCAGTTTTGGTCGCCCCATCTCAAAAATATATAGTAGAAGTAGAAAAGGTACAGAGAAGGGCAACGAAAACAATAACAGGTATGGAACAGCCTCTGTAGGAAGGCTTGATAGGTTCTGTAAGAGGCTTGATAGGTTAGGGCTCTTCAGCTTGGAAAAGAGATGATTGAGTGGGAATGTGATAGAAGTTTATGAAATCATGAACGGTGTGGAATGAGTAAATAGGGAGCGGTTATTTACCCTCTCAAGTAGTACTAGAACTAGGGGACACTCCATGAAACTAACTGTCGGAAGATTTAAAACAAACAAAAGTATTTTTTTCACTCAATGTGAAATTAACTTGTGGAATTTGTTGCCAGAAGATGTGTTCAAGACCAGTAGTATAACTGGGCTTTAAAAAGGATTGGACAAGTTCTTGGAGGGTAAGTCCATTAATAATAATAATAATAATAAAATAATAATTAATATATAATAAATTTATTATTGCATGACCAAAGGCCATTGCAAAAGGGAGAAAGACAAAGGAAACACAAAGAAATTGATACAGCACAATATAAAACAATGTAAAGCAATATCAAACCAAAACATTGCCCACAGTTTCCGCGATTGATTAAATAAAAATAGCATAACTAGTGTCCATCCAAACCTTATCCATAGGTTAGTGCGACCCGGTAATTGCCATAACTACCTTTTAAAAATCCTCAATGAATGAGAAATAATCAGCAAACCCTCATCCTCCGTAAGAGTGGGTTCCACGCTTGCTAAGTTGTAGTGCCAAATTAGCCACTTTATGCAATAATATATCAGAATTAGATGACGCCCATTAATGGCTATTAGCCAAGTATCTATGGAGGACATAGCCTCTGCCTGTCAGGAGCTGGGAGTGAACAACAGGGAATAAATTGCCCCATTGTGACCTGTTGGGTATTTCTCCCAAGCAACGGAGATTGACCACTGGGCTTGATGGACTGTTGGTCTGAACCATTATGGCACTACATAGGTTTTTATGACGCTCAAAGGCTTGAACACACTCACCAACAGAGCTTTGCCCAATGAAAGCAGCACTGAATTTGTGCCAGAGCTGAGCCCCAGTCTGTGCCACTGCTGCTACTCTGCGAGGTCCCATCCATGGGTGGATGCAAAAGCAAGGGCACTAGCAGAATTACATTGTGGAGGGGGGCAGGGAGCAGGCGAACTGCTTGCCCCCATCCCTTTCTGACATGATCATGCCCCTTTTTTGAGTTTCATGACATCATGATTCTCAGAAGGAGCAGGGCCAGGTGGGAGCCAAGGTGAGCAAATACATCTCCTTGTGCGCCAATTTTGTCACCCATGTGCAGAATCACCAGTCTCAGGTGCAATCTCTCCCCTGATAAGGTTGAGGGTTGGTCAGTGGTATCAAAACAGGGGATTGGCAGCAGCAGCTCTTGCACCCATCAAAAAATCTGACCCTAAGCAAGTGCTGGCAAAGGAGGGGCAGGAACAGGGAATGGGGGAACAGTGGGGTGTGCCACAGTGACCCAACTGGCCCCTTTTGAATAGCCCCATACTTTTGAGGTCAAGCAGTGAGACTTCTAGGACAGGCATTATTTTATTTTTCTAAGCACAAATTAAGCACCAAGTCAAAGGTATAATCGTAGCTACATTTTCTCTTGTCTCTTTTACAATTTTCCACATGGACTTAGGAACTAGAAAATTCAAACCAGAAATGTGTCTACTCTCAGCAGGTACAATGGCAATGGATCTAAACAAAGCAGCAAGGAGCTCTCTATGTGAGTTTGAAGATACACACACTGATTTTTCCATTGGCCACTCTTAATATTAACTGCCTGCTAAAATATGGTCTTGTGATTCCTTGTTTGGGGTGTTGCTTGCTGTTGTATTGTTCTTTCTCCTGTGATTTTTCAGATAATAGTATTGTTTGCAGTTACACCTAATGACAGTTGGCAACAGTGAGATTAGGATATCATAAATAGCTTCCACCATTCACAATTTTATTATTATTATTTATTATTATTATTAATTTTATTATAGAGGCACAATCGCCTCTATAATAAAAATTAGTTAAAGCAAGAAGGCATTTTAATTCAATCCCCGCCTATCTTTAACATGGGAGTTTTGAGTCACTTTACTTGTGGTGTTGCAGCTAAAACTGCGACTATGGCTGGCGGGGGGAAGCCGATTTAAATGTCCCCCAGGTGGCTGGATCCACTAGAGTGCATCCATCTGCTGCAGGGAGGATTAAATCTTTGGCCGTGCTTCCCTGGATCCCAGCTGGGGTGCACTGGGGCAAATCCCCCTTCCCCACTGATCCACAGCCCCTCCACATCCCTGCCTCCCCATTAATCCCCAAACGGCCCCTTCCTCCCCTACTCACCCCAGCCCCCCATAGCCCCATTTCCCCCATTAACCTCCAAACACAACACCCAACTCAATAAAATTCCAACATTTAAAAAACAAGGTTTTAAATGCATAGTTAAGGCAAATTAATCATTTGTAATATTTTCACATTTCCCTAATCTAATATCACCATGCCTTAAGTCCTATACTTTCAACTTATTACTTCACCACATCACTATATCCTTGCCCCCTCAAAATGATCACCCCCTCATCTTTAAAGAACATGACAATTCTGTCATAACGCATGTTACATAGCTTCACACACTCTAAAATTAAAGAAATTAATTACTTATTATTCACATGCCTGAACTAGTTAATCAATGTATTGATGTTTTTTACTCTGGGTAATTTCAGATGTACCAGGCTGCCAGGCCCACCATGCTGAACCACGGACCGGGATCCATTTCGGATCCCAGTCAGGAATCAGTCCAGACATCCTTTAGACGTGCCGGCCTGATTCCTAAAGGGGATCGGGGGGAGGGCGGGGCTGCGCAGCACGACGTGCGGCCGCACAGCCCTGCGCTGTCCCGGCTGCCCACCCTCCAGGAGATGGGCGGGCACAGCGGCCAATGTGGCCGCTTCATCCGATCCTGTCCCATGGTCGGGACCATGATCCGGCCGGGCCGAAGGTTACAGATGTAACCTTCAACCATCCCGGATCGTGGCCAATCCAACCATGGTTGGGGCCCGATCCCTCCACGATTCTAGACCTCCGGACGGCCAGAGGTTCAGAATTGTGGTCATTGTGATTCCCGCCAGAGATTCACTGGGGTGAACATCTGTCGGGAAACACAATAGATGTAATGGGATCAGTGGCCACCACAGGGGATTCGCTGTGGTTGACCATGGTATCGTTACTTCTGAAATTACCCTCTGTATCTGAAATTTTAAAGTCAATATTAGTGTGATATGTAGTATGTATAAACTTGAGCACTGGTTGCATGTGCTCCTGGTGGACTGTCCCTGTAAGCAGACGGGCCGCAGCATTCTGCACTAGCTGTAGCTTCCAGACTATCACCATGAGCAGCCCCACGTAGAGGGCATTACAGTAATCCAGCCTCGAGGTGACAAATGCATGGATGATGGTGGCAAGATCAGAGTCCAAGACATAAGGACAGAACTACGGCACCAGAGGTAATTGATGAAAAGCACTCTTGGCCACAACTGACACCTGGACATCCATGTGCAGCTGTGGATCCAGGAGCACTCCGAGGTTCTGAACGTAAGATGCCAAAACCGGGCAGACCCCATCAATGATGGAAGATCCCCCCTCCCTCCCTCAGATCACCGATCTCCCCCCCCATCGAACATCGTCTCTGTCTTGTCAGGATTCACCTTCAGTCGGATAGTCCTCATCCCGGTCCCCCGCAGCCGCCAAACGTCGGGAAAGCACCAAGACTGCCGCACCTGGGTCTAATGAAAAGGAGAGGTACAGCCGAGTATCATCAGCATATTGATGACAACGTACGCCCCCCCCACACACACACACACATGCACAACCTCCCCCAGCGGCTGCATAGACACATTGAACTAGATCAGAATTTTGTATTGCAGTGAAACTTGGATGAAAAATACAATCTCAGACTACACCAATTTTATTTTTAAATTCTAAAAAACAAAAAAAAAAGTGTGAAAATTCTCAGCTTAAGATTTTCATTTTGACATCCGATATATTGCATGGAGAGAATGTGGTTGCTGTGTTGATCCCAAATGTGAGAGATGGAGACAAAGTAGTTCGGGTCTTTTATTGGACTGTATTTTGGCAGGGATCACTACACACCAGCCTTGTAACTGTGGTGCTTGTTGGTTCAAAAAAAGAGTCCTGAGACAGGGCTAAAAGACAAATTTTGCCTGGTTCTGATTTTGATCAGAACCAGGTGTTTCATTCTATCTGAACAAAATTGGAACAAATGATTAGTCCGATCATTCATTGGAGCTGCCCATACCCAAAATGGTGGTCGTGCAAATGGTCTTTTAAAATTATTATTATTTTGATCAGGATGCTGATCGGAATTTTGATCAGAATCAGAATTCCTGCTGAAATACCAAACAAGTGATCCATTTTCATGGAAATATCCATGAAAATAGAACAGTTGTTCCAAACCACCAACCATAACTTGAGACAAAACTCAAGCGAGATTGGTATTTATGAGAGAGTTTACAAAGACTATACCTCTTGACTGTCTCTATCATCTGAACAAGACTGCTTCTCCATGGTCGGTGTAACAACTTACGTACCTGAGCAAGGCTAGTCTGAGCTGACTAACAAGCAGGCTCTTAAAGGGGCATCATTCTCACACTAACATCAATTTCTTTATAAGAAATGGGGATTCAGTCATTCAGATCTCTTTTACTGGACCAACTTCTATTGGTGAGAGTATGCAAGCTTTTGGGCCACATATTCCAAAAGGTATCACCTGGACTAGTTTGTCTCCATTTCTTACATTGGCTCTCACAGCAACCACACCCTCTAGAGAACAGGTTGGTTTTTTTTTAGGCCATAATGATTGGTATAACAAAACAACTTGATGTGCCCCACCAGACAAATGAGCATCCTCTTTTCAATTAATTGCTGTGGGTCTCCATTCCCTCTTTTCTTTCCTGCTTCTACAGTGAACAAATTCCATTATGTTCACTCTACACCTGCATAATAAAAGTCTCTGGAAAGCATATCCTATGAGGAAAAGTTGAAGAACCTGGGCATGTTTAGCCTAGTAAAGATTAAAGGGAAACATGAGAGCAGTCTTCAAATCTCTAAAGAGTTGTCACCAAGAAGATGGGAAGGAACCATTCTCCATTGCCACAGAGGGCAAGACTAGAAGTAATTTTATTTAGTTATTTTTCTGATCTTTACCCCACCCTTCCCGAATGGCTCAGGACAGCTAATGGATTCAAATCATAAGAAGGTAGATTTTGACTAAATATCAGAAAAAACTTCCTGAATCTTAAATTCTGCAACCAGTGAAGCCAAATTCTGCAAATTCACCGCAAGCATTAATATTTGCATAATTAACTTGCTTTGCATAACGATGCATCCTGGGAAGCAAATTTGCAACAGGTTTGACATAGAATCACAACTTTGCTAATCAAACACGACTCCAATCCTCTGGAATTTCAGCATCCCAGAATTCCCACCTCATATTAAAACCCCAGACCTCCCTCACCCAAACATAGGGCCTTCAGACCCCACCCACCCACAATTCATCTCCCAGGGGCCTATTTACCCTTGGGTCATAGTCACACTTCCCGGACAGACGGCAGCTGCAGCAGCAGTTTTAATTTAGGGTCAGGCGACAAGTTTATGCCTGAACCAGGATTTAAAGATCCTGTAGATGGCCCCCACTGCAGTTTCAGCCTGGCACTGCGAGGCTTGGTTGATTCTGCACAGATCACTGCAAATTGCAGCAACGCAGTCAACCTGGGTCCCTGCTGTTTGGCAACGGAATAAGTTGCCTAGGGAGGTTGTACGAGGCTCTCGCGTAGGCTCTCTGTCACTGCAGCTTTGCAAGAAGAGGCTAGACAGCCACCTGTCAGGGATGATGTAGCTGCCGACCTTTTGCATCAACTATTTTATTTATTCAAATTGATGTCACCCTTCCCATAGAGGCTCAGGGCAGCTCACAAAATATCAGGATGGCTCACAATTAGATGTCCCTTGAGATCCCTACCAAAACGGAGTCTAAATGATTATTACTTGTATTGTCAAGACTCCATTGTGTCATCAAGTGCTGTGATGAATCATGGGGAGAACCATCTGAGGAAAAATTGCTCTCTTTTTAATAAACCCTGATTTGTGGATATTAAACCCCTTCACAGAGGACAGGGGGTTGAGGGTGGATTCTGGAGGCCTTTGCTTTGCTTTTTGAGAAAGGAGAACTTCAAAGGGGCTATTCATCACTTCACAAAGCAAGACTTGGGATGTGTTTGCAAATGTGAGGAAAGAGGTATTAATTATCTGCGTGACAGAAAGTTAAATTCTCTGGGTGCCCCCTCCACAGTGCCTTCCCCACCCCCTAAAGTGTGTGCAAACACTCATCTCTGGCTGTGTTTTCAAAGCAGGCTGTGAGAGAGCAAGAGCTCAGAGCGAAAAGGAGGGTCCAAGGTTTCAAATGTGTGACCCGAGTTCAATTCCTCCACCCACAGGTTTACTGTGTCACCTTGGGCAAGCTATTTAGACTGCAATCCACAAACCCCTCTCTCCAGAATAGTCCCACTACAGCCCAGTGGTGCATAGATCGTGGCCTTAAATGTCTCCGTTCCTCATTTTCTCTATTTGTACGGTCAGGATAACAGCGCTGCATCACAGCTGGGCAGTAGGGGGTAAGTGCTATCAGAGGGTGTGAGACTCTCAGATGGGGCAGAGGAGTAGAAGTATCAGCCATGCACCATTTGGCAGGAATACTACTAAATGTAGGGGGGAAATTATTGTTTTTGTTGTTTGTTTATTCATATAGCACCAGCAATGTGCCTGGTGCTGAACTAGGGTGGCCATACCTCCCCTTTAAAAGAGGACACTTATGAAAAATACACTGTGCAGGACTGCACTGGAAACAATGCAGTCCTGCAACATGTATTTTTTTTATAAGAATCCCCTTTTAAAGGAGAGGTATGATGGCCACCTTATGCTGAACAGTCGTGATTATAGAGACAGGTCCCTGTCCCAAGGAGCTTACAATCTAGAATAGACAAGGGATGGGCAGGAAGGGATACTTTCATGAAGCTGAGAAACTGCATGAGTTTAGTTACAAAGGAGGAAGGGGGAACCTGAAGGATGATGGGACAGTGTAAGGAAACGCATAAATGAACGGCTTGTGGGGGTGAGGAGTTAGGGAAGGCTTACAAGAAGAAGTAGGTTTTTAGGAAGGATTTGAAGGATGCAAGGGAGGGAGCAGAGTGTGTGTGTTTAGGGAGGGAGTTCCAAGTATAGTCAGCAGCATGGGGGACGGGTTATGCATTATTTTTACGGTATTGCCAACTCCAACTGTTCAAAAATCACAAGCTCTTTTGATATTCATGAGCTCTCTTTTTTTTAAAAAAAAAAATGAAATTGGAGTTTATTTGTGTATTTTGTTCTTGTGCTTTGAGGCTTCATGTTTTGGAGCTTGATCCCCAAATATGATGTCTAGAAATGTATTCCAAACAAAAGACAAGATTCTCAAGTGATCACATTACTCCAGGAGCCAGGAATTTAAGGGGAGAAAAAAGCAAAAACAGAGTTTTATGACTAGTAAGGGTTTTTAAAATACAATTCTGTTTGAAATTTGGTCTTAGCAGGAATTTAACATTTAGGGCTATACCCCTAAGCACACTTTTTGTAGTTAAATGGTCTGTGCTGTCCTGTGAATTTTGTAGAATCCTGCCGTTGTTGTAAATAATGGTACACTCTGTGGGAGGTTAAAACAGCATTGGAATCTTTGATCGTGCGAGAATTTGTTCTCCACCTGCAACTTAAAAGGCACATCCTCCAATGTTGCAGTGTATACAAGAAAGTCTGGACTGGAACTCATCCCACTAACCTCTCCATGATGCAAATTGTATGGCTAACCTTACCCACCAGGGAGGGAAGCCGAGTGGTTCACATGTTATCTTTTATTGGACCAACTGCTGTTGGTGAAAATAAGCAAGCATTCAGGCCACATGGAGCCCTTCCTCAGGCATGGAGCGTAGCCAGTCAAAAATATATACACTGAACAGATATAGGGCAGTATATAATGAGTCAGGAAAGGGTGGGGCTAGATCAAACAAGGTGACTAGTGGGGGGGGGGGGATTATGCTTCCAGCAGGCAAAAAAGGATATTATGGTGCATAATTAAAGGGACACAGGCAGATTAAGATGACAAATTAGTTTTTTACATTTTTAAAACTAGGCTGTCATAGATATGTTTTGCATTAATTTAAATGCCACCCGCCCCCATCTGATCTCCAAATGCTACAGGATTCTGTTGCTTGTGCAATATTATTGTTACGTATTCATTATTTAATATAGAATAGAAACAGAAAGCAGAAACTGACAAGATGAGTTTTATTGTTCCAAATAAGTGAACTATGCAAAATAAAAGGAAACTAACTGTGCTGAAGAATAATTATCTAACCTGGCATTTGTGGTGAGAGTAAGATATATTTTTTTTAAATGAATTTAAGATAACTGTGTCTCATTGCAACAGGTTAGTAAAACATTTAACCAAAAGGGCTATCCTAAGAAAGAGAAAAAATGTGAATGGAGTAGTTAATCAGATAGTTGAGCAAAGGGGGTAAGTTTCACAGTCTTTTCTCTTGCTCTTATTAACAAATTGAAAGACTCTGCAGAGCAGACACACACATTTTTAAAACGTATCTTTTATTTGACCAACGTCTGTTGGGGGAGAGTATGCAAGCTTTCAGGCCACACAGGGCTCTTCCTCAGGCAAGTAAAAAGTCAGAACAGATGCTTTGTCTCAAACATCCTGCTTCCCAGTTAGAAACCCCCCCTGCTTTTCAGAAACTTAGGTGGTGAGCAAGGGACCTCAGCATTGTTTTTGGTGATAGATTCTTAACCAGTGGCTTATCAAAACACCCCACTGAAGCAATTTCCATCTTTGTTTATCCTTATTGGTGGGATTACATTGATGAAGTGAGTGAAGATGACTCTTGTGCTCACACAACTTTGTATGTGCAAGTGGTTGCACACATGCTTCTCCATGCTTGTTGCATGTCAACCACCTCCATGGTCCTGAGAAGACCACTGGAGTCCTCCATTGGCTTCATTAGAACTACTTCAGGATAAGTGGTTTGTGTACTGCAGCTAGGGTTACCTTACCACCTCCCTATGGCTCCAGGTTTTAACTCCCGAGTGTCCAGGCTCTGGGGAAATCTCTGATTTCTCTAGATTAGCAGGATGTTGCCAATAATCTTGAGAAATCAGGACTTCCAGGGGTGGCAAGGGCAATCACGGTAGAAAGGAGGCAGGCCATAGAGGCTTTCCTGTCTTTTTCCAACATAGCCATTCCCTTATCAAGCGTCAGTATGCTCTGTAAGGGATGGGATTACATCAGAAAGGGGCATGACAGACCTCTTTCTTCATGCTGCTGACATGGCCCCACCCCCTCCAGATTAAAGCCCATAGGGTGGTGGTAGCCACAAGTGACCAAGGTCCCACAGGAAACCAGGGACAGGTTAATACAGCAGTGGGGGACCAATCCGCTTCCACTGGGCCCATTGTAGAATGACACGGCCTGTCAGTGGCCCCTCATGTGAGAGCCAGGGATCTGAAGTTGGGAGAGAGAAGCAGCTTGGTCAGGGTCATCCAGTGAGCCCAGGATTGGAATGCAATTCAGGATGCCCCATTCCAAGTCCCACTGGACAGCACTGACACCTGTTTGCATGCATAAGTGGAGTAATTGTGGTATAAACAGTATTTCCTTTCCCGTCCCCCTAGTCTTTATTTCCTTCCCATCTCCCTAGCCTTTGGACACAATTCCAACTTTGGTGGGGAGGAGAGTCACTGAAAGGTCTCCAGTACTTCAACACTGCTTCAGAATTGCCTCCGCTCCCCCAAAGGTGGGGGACGGCAGGCTCCTTGCCACGCCCGCATGGAACAGGAGGCAGGACACGGCAGGGAGCTCTGGATGCGCCACTGGGACTGCAAGCCCCCGGGGCAGTGAAGCGGGAAAGTGCAGGAAAGTTTAGAACCCTGCTGGAGTTGCTACGCCCCACCTGCGTTGGTTCTCCCTCCCGTGACCGTGGTGCCCCTGGTGCCCAAGCCGGTCAGGCAGCGCCCCCCCAGTTGTGGGTGGTGGTGGTACATGGATGTCTCCACCCCAATAGGTGACCACCTCTTTCCCATCGCCAGGGAGCGGATATGGAGAGGCGAATACATCGACATTTTTGCCCTCCTGTTTAGTGATCCCATAGTGGATCCCGCTGGGCAGGATGACAAGAAAGAAAAGGAGCGGTTCAAGTGCCCAAAAGTGGAAAGGAACTGGTCCAATTGGACGGCTGCCTTTTTGATCTACCAGGGGGTTATGATCCAGACATTTCCGAGGCGCGTGGCCGACTAACTTAAATACGCTGACATCGTGCGACGGGCATATGAGGCAGGCCCCGCCAGGGCCTGGCTTAGGCATGATGAGGCGTTCAGACACCGGGCCGCTTATACCTCGGGGCTTAGATGGGACTTGCACGGAAATGACTTATAGCTAAACTGTATGAGTGGCTTGGGCAACGTCCCGCGTTCAGATAGCGGTCACTTGCTGGCTAAAGGAGGGGCATCCTCCGCAGTTGAGTCCTTTCGGGAGGAAGGGAAAAAGAGCCTGGCTGGCATGAGAGCCTAGTGCTGGGAGTATAGCCGGACAGGTAGGTGCTCCCGGGCGGCTTGCAGGTTTCAACACACTTGCTCTAACTCTGCAGGTTTCCATCCTGCTGCAGTCTGTTCCTGGGGAAGATCAGGGGCAAAAGGTAAACCCCTGCCTGGGGGGACTGAGAGGGGTGGAACGGGAGGGGGCAGCAATGGCGGCCCAGGCAAGGGCCCCCACGCCAGTTAGGCCAGACAGACTCGAGGCTGCCCTCCTGAGATACCCCGACCGGGAAGAAGTAGCCTATGTGGTTGAAGGTTTTAGGTTAGGATTTAGGATTCCAGCAGGGAACATCCAGCAGCGGAGGGTCGCCCCGAATCTAAAATCAGTAGTGGGGTTGGAAACAGTAGTCCAGAAGAAAGTTGATAAGGAGCGAGTTGAGGGCCAGGTGTCAGGTCCTTTCCAACCCACCCACCCCCTTTTTCCAACATGATTATCTCACCATTGGGTGTGGTACCAAAGAAGGCCCTGGGTGAGTTCCGGTTGATTCACCAACTGTCCCACCCGCGGGGTGCCTCGGTAAACAGTTCCATCCCGAGGGAGCTTGTCTCGGTCCAGTACATTTCATTTGACTCTCGCACTGGTCCGGCAGTATGGACTGGGTGCCATGCTAATTAAGTGCGAAGTCAAGTCAGCTTTTTGTCTGCTGCCGGTCCACCCTGAGAGTTTTCCTCTCCTGGGGTTCCATTTTAAAGGGTGATGTTATTATGATAAGACCATGCCGATGGGGTGTTCCATCTCTTGCTCAGCATTTGAGAGGTTCAGCACCCTCATCGAGTGGATTGTACGGCGACGGGCTGATGCGGGGGAGGTTACAAAATATCTTGATGACTTCCTCTTCATCGGACAGGCTGGAACTAACGAGCGTGTGGAGCTGTTGCGGATTTTCCAAAGGACGGCAGACAAACTGGGAATCCCCTTGGCTCCAGAGAAGACCGAAGGGCCAGCCACAAGACTGACCTATCTGGGGACAGAGCTGGACACGATAGCATCCGTGTCTCGCCTACCTCAGGACAAGCTCAGCTCATTGAGGGAAAAGGTGGGGGAGTGCCTACTGGCCACCAAGGTGCCACCACAATCGCTAATTGGGAGCCTTAATTTTGCATGTCGGGTGGTGGCACCGGGCCGGGCCTTTTTGTCACGCTTGTACGCGAAATTGCGTGGGCCCCCCCTTACCACATTAGGCTTACCAGAGAGATGAAGGAGGACTTGGGGACTTGGGCATCATTTTTAGCAAATTTCAACTGCGTCAACTTTTGGTGAGAACAGCTGTTGCTCAAAGCAGAGCTGTAGGTGCACTCCGATGTGGTGGGCGGCTCCAAGTTTGGGGTGTTCTTCAGGGGCAGGTGGGCGGCGCCCCCTTGGCCCGATGAGTGGACTGACTCTGGAGTCACAAAGGGCCTTGCATTCCTCGAGCTATTCCCCATCGGACTCGCAGTGCACCTGTGGCCACAGGAGTTGGCAAATCACACGGTGCTGTTCTGGTGTGACAAGTTAGCTGTTGTGCATGTCATAAACACCTTGTCCTCCCACTCCCTGCGAGTAATGAAGCTGGTGAGGGCGTTGGTGCTCACCTGTCTAAACTACAATATTATTTTCCGGGACAGACACGTGCCCAGTATTGACAATGGTGTAGCCGACGCCCTCTCTCGTTTCCAGCTGGAGCGTTTCCATCTGCTGGCCCCCCGAGCCAGGGCGAACCCAGAGCCGTTGCCACCATCGGTGTGGAGCCTTGAGTCCTAGAACTCCACTCTGCAGTCTGGGGATCACTGCCCCATGAACAAGGGCAGCATACGACCGGGTGTTTTGCCAGTTTCAGGAATTTCGGCAGGTGCAAGGGTGTGAATTAGGTTTCCCGATCCTTGAGTTGCAAATGCTCCAGTTTACCCTCCAGCTCAGGCGGAACGGGGCGACACCGGGCACCATAGCTAGGAAATTGGTGGTGTTGGGTTTCATGAGCAGCCTGATGGGGCACACACCCCCTGACAGGGGTTTCTTTGCCAGGCACCTCTTGGAGAGCTGGGCCTGGGAGCACGGCCAGACCCATGATCAAAGGGCACCCATCACACCGGCGGTCCTACTGGACTTCTGTGGTATTTTACCCCATGTTCGTTATGATAACGGAAGTTTCTTTGTTCAGCACAGCATTTAAATTAGCATTCTTCAGGGCCTTCCGTGTGAGCGAACTCGTGTCCGAGTCAGCCAGGGACAATACAGGTAGGGCGCTTAATGTCACAGATGTGCGCATAAACTCTGCACGTATGTCCCTACTGATCCGCCTCTCCAAAACAGACCAGAGGGCGAGGGGACAAGGGCTAGGGGCGAGGGGCTTACCCAGTCCGAGAGATCCAATCTCTGCCCAGTACAAGCGATGGAGGCATACTTGGCCATACGCCCAAGGGTCCCTGGCCCCCTTTTTCGGCATGCGGGCGGGCAGCTGCTAACAAGGTACCAGTTTGCGTCTATCATGTGGACTGCTGTAGCTCGAGTGAGCCTGCCAGGTGAGCAATATGGAACCCATTCCTTCTGCATAGGGGCTGCCAGCTTTGCGGCAGCCACTGGACTGTCAGACCACAATACAAGAACAATAGGCAGATGGCGGTCCGGTGCCTTCTGGTCTTACATCCGCCAGCCCCACCACCACACCCAGCTCTAAACTTGTCATCTTGTTCCCAGGTGAACCCCCGTGGTGACGGAAGCAGATTTGGATTGTGGGACACAGTTTGGTGCGATGGGCCGGCAAGGAGGCCAGTCAGACCAGATGGGGAACACAGCTTGGCTTGTTGGCATACGCGGAGATCCACTGGATGGGTCGGGCGGCATGAGATGGCATCACCTTCTGCCAACACTCAGTAGGCCTTATAAGGGGCAACCTCCCGACATCATCGTCTTGCATTTAGGCGAGAATGACTTAACCCAAGTCAACGGGGTACACCTCAGGAGATTTGTGTGAGGTAAAGCAGCAGTTCCCATCAGCTTTAATGATATGGACAGATCTGGTAGAACGAATCTCCTGGGGAAATGGGGTTCACCCTAGAAAGATAGATAAGGCCCGGAAGAGCAGTAATAAGGATGTGGGGAGGTGGTTAGTAAATTTGGGAGGTGATCGGATTGGCAGCTATGCCCTGACCCATAAACGACCGGAGTTGTTCCACCGAGAGGGGTACATTTGTCACCCGAGGGAAACAAGCACTACCTGAAGGCCCTGAAAGAAAAGCTAGAGCAGGTTTTAGAGAGTTGGTAGAGTAAGTTGTAGAAATAGTTTGGAAGGTGTGGGTCGGGTTCGTCCGGGTACACTCGGTGATCCCTTAGTGGCAGGGGTCCAGTACTGAGGGTTAAATCATAGGTTAGAATTTTATAAGCACGAGTCATCTCCTTAAGAGATGGGGAGGTCACACCTGCCGGAAAAGCAGGGGTAAGGTAGGGTGGAATCCCTGGAAGCGAGGGGGCAGCGAGGGCGGTAGGGAGACATACAGTCCCCCGCCTGCAGGCCCATTCCTCCTTACTCAACTCCGCAAGGAGCTTGGTCCTCCTCGCATGCGGCAAGTGCCACGACGAGGGGGAGACGTTGTTTGGTTTGAGGGGTGGTAATCGATGGTACATCAAAACCACCCCTGTTTAGTTGATGTTAGGATGATGCTCAAGTACTGGACCCACATCGTACTTGGCGATTTCCCCCACCTAATTGCAATTCATACAATTTGGTTTAATAAAGAGCGCGGCCGTTTAAACCCAACACTTGGTGTCCTGACTCCTTTTGGTGCGTCGGCAAATGACAGCGGTATTGTGATGTCGTGATACCCCTTCCATTTTAACACTAGGCAAAGCCAGAGGGAGATGGGAGAGTTCTGTGAACTGGCCACCCCTTAAACCTGGAGGGTTCTGTAGAAGTCTCCTCCTCAACACAAAAGTGGGAGGGAACACATCCATCCCATCCACGTCCTATCCCCCCGTTTTTGCAGCCATGGATAAAACCTACACTACAGACGCCAGTAGCGCTTGGTGTACAATCTCTGCATGTACACACACCTTCAGAAGCTACCAGTCCCTTGTAGACATAGAAAGATACAGGGGAGTGTTGTTCCATCATTTCACAACTTGTCCTTCATGTTCCCCTCCGCCTCTTGTACCTATATTAAGCAACTCCTCAGCGTTGTGAATGTATCCCTCTCTCTCATGATCTTCCCCTCCCATCCTTTGTCCATGCTAGATTGTAAGCCCCTCAGAGCAGGGACCTGTCTCTCTAATTGTGACTGCTCAGCATCAAGCACATTGCTGATTAAATAATAATTATTAATAACCTGCAACCCCCTTCCCTACCCTGCCACCATCATGAGTTTAAATGGACCTAATTAAAATTCCCCTATTCCAAAAGGGGGGTCAGTTTACTCCCACCCCAGGCAAAATTCCAGCAGTCGCTCCTCCGTTCATAAAAGCACCGCTTGTTCCATTGTCCCCATCAGCTCTGACACCTCCATGCCAGCCACACTTGCGACTGTAAATATTAGGATTTGAACTTCCCTAATGCATGTGTACACCACTCCCTCACTACCTGTTGACTAAGCCCCAGGGGAAAATGGTTCTGAGATCTCTTTCATGTTTGATCCTTTCAGAAACCACAGCTTCCCTTCGGCTGAGGCGCTGGGATCAAATGCAGGTCATATTTAATAAAGGTGGAGATGGGAGAGGGCTTCAAAATATGTTACATCACTCTGTGTGCGTGTGTGTCTCTGTGTGTGCATGTGTTTGGAAGGGGGAAAGAGAACATAAATAGCACGAAGAATGTGAGCTCCATCGGCCTTCTCTGTGGGAAATATTTTACCCATGGACTGAAAGGTCAAGTGCCACACGTCTGCTTGCACCGAGGCATGAAACGAAATTGCAAAAATAGAAGCTTCATTAAAATTGTGTATGTTTATCCTTCAGTGTACGTTCCCTCCTCCCCACCAACTCTGCAAACAGAAACCCATGTGGGATCCAAGACACTCTTTGTTGGTCAAGGATGAGGTTTAGAGCATGCGCAACTGCACAGAAGAGCAGAACAAATCCTCGCTGCCTTTGCCCCATATTTCAAACTCCAGGAAATTGTTTTCAGCAACAGAAACACACAGCTCCTCATGGCGGAACCAGAGCAAGCAGGAAATGAATTAAATCCCAGAGTAGTCACCGAACTGCCTGTTGGCTTGTGCCAGAGGCATCATCCTACACACTCAGCAGGCATGATGACCTCATGCCCCCCACCCCTAAACAAGCACCAAGGAGACTTATTAGAGTGATACTTCCTCATCTAAAATTCAAGGTTCCCCATCCTGCCTCCTTCCCATGGGGCCGGACTGGAGGGATCACAGATAGGAAGATATGAGGTCGAGAGCTCCATGGAGTGCTGACGTTGCCCTGCTTAAGTCTTTGGAAACTGTACAGCCTGCAAGAAAGATGGGGCTATGTGGCCTGATCTGGTGGAGCCTATGGATTAGAGATAAATGGGTACCTCATTTGGGGTAATCCCCAAAACTTTTGGGCAGCCTTTCGGGTGGTATCTGATTTCCAAAATGTGTACTCAAATACCTGAAATGCCAGGTACTGCTGTTACCAAATAACCAATTTTCATTTCAGTTACTTACTCTGGTTTACTATTTAATTGTTTTAGTGTGTTTCTGGATGTACTTAACCATTTTTGTGTCTTGGTAAGTGGCACAAAATGGAAAAACAGTCATAGAAAATCAGAAACTTGGTAACAGTGATTTCAGTAACTCACCAGGTACTAAACAAGTACCATTTACTAATGCCCAATCTACCTGAAGCGGGCAGGGTACCACAAATTGAATAGGTATATTCATTTTTTGCAGGTACCCGTTTTAGCTCTAGGATGCATGGTTTTACAGATGCAATCCATAAACAATTGCATGCAGGCCTGCATGTGAGGAAATGGCTGCCATGCATGCGCAGTGGCGCGCAAGCTTACGCAATGCACTAAAGTGTCATAACCATGCAAAGCAGTGCATAACAACAGCAGGAACTAAGCATATTCTAATGATAGCCCACACAGAGCCAGGGCCTGTCCTGTATGTGAAGCAACTGTCTACTGGGCATGCAAACTTGAGTGGCAAGGGAGAAGACCCTTGTGCAACACTACATGGGCATCTCTGTGATGCTGCACATGGAGTTTGTGAATTGCAGCCTACAGGACCCAATGTGTCAGTCAAGATGGCCGCTCTTGCTGTAGTATATAGTAGGCATTACCGCAAAATTGCAGTCCTATCAACTCTTGTGATTTTATTATCATAACAAGGTGGCCCTTGAATATATATCATATAAGGACCACCAGTCAGGCCAGTTTTATCTATTCACCTGGATTGACCACCCGATGAGAGTGGCATTCATGCGTCTAAGATGTAACTCTTTTCCATCGGCCTATCTGGAGGGTCGTTTCAGGGGCACGCCATATGCGCAGAGAATGTGCGCCCTCTGTGATGAGGAGACCCTGGATACTGTGCCTCATAATCTGCTGTGGTGCTCAGCCCTGGATGCACTCAGATGTAAATATTTGGGGAGCTCACTGTTTCAGTCACAGAGGGAACCAGAATTTAATCTGCTACAGAGGCTCTTAAGCTCAGTCGATTCGGATCTTAGGAGGAAGGTGGCTGGCTTTGCGAGGAGGGCTATATTGTTCAGACAGAGGGCAGTGCAGGGAAATATCGAGGTCAATCCCCGGACTACGGCCTGAGCCCGGAGGGGAGAGGAGAGATATGGTGGGTGGCCGTTCCCTGATGATTCAGGGAATTAGGGTATACTGTGTGGACCACAGTTAAGACCCTGAGTGATAGGGTAAAATAGATACAGTATTTCCCCCCCCCCCGGGTCGTAAGTATGGGCTGGTTTTTCGTATCGGCAGAAGCCCAAGATGTGCCTATTGAAGGGCCTCTTTATCTTTCTAGAGGCTGCTTGCTTATGAGCTGGTGTTACTCTCCTTTTTTGTTTCGACCATGTGATTGTTGGGAAATGAATGTATTATTTTGGCTCAAGCGGGGATTGGCCACGGCAACTTGGGGCTGTTTTAAAATAATTTGCTTAGTACTAGAATTATGTGAATTCTAGAATTTTGGTTGTTGTATTATGTATGGTAGTTCCAATTTTGTTATATTTATTTATATTGTTTGTTTGTGACTTGCAACAGCCTTTTGCTATGCAAATAAAGATTTATTATTATTATTATTTATTTTATTATCATAACCCTTATGTTTCCTGGGCTTTTTTTCCTTAAGGCCTCAGCTCCTGGAGCCACGTATTTGCCCAAGGTTTATAAAAGTCCTAACATGGCTCTGCATGAATAAAGACAAGAACCTATGTTCTTTCAGCAGGGGTCTATGAAACAGCCAGCTTCCCCCTCCCCTCCCCTCTGCCAAACCACCCAAAAGTCCCTCCAGTTATTAAGCTCTTCCTATGATATGCCTTGTTCTTCTCTGGTAACTGGAGGGCTAATATTTATTTTATTTTTATTTTAAAACATTTATTACACCGCCCCTGCTGCCAAAAACAGTTCAGGGCAGCTTACAAGATAAAAACACATATTAAAATCGATCACAAAACCCTGCAAAAAAGGAGTGCAAAAGAGGAATAAAAAGGGAGCATAACCTCCTCACAATTGGGGGAAATATTAATATATATATATATATATACACACAAATAAGAACCCCAAACTTAACACCCCCAATATAAAAATAATAAACCCACCCTCACCCATCCCCCGCGCCAAAAGCCTGGCGAAACAGCCAAGTCTTACATTGACGTCAAAAGGAGGGAAGATCTGGGGCCTCCGCCAGGAGGGAGTTGCACAGCCGCAGAGCGGCCCCCGAGAACACGCTCTCCATAGTAGTGGGATACCCAGGGACCCTCGAGAAGGGCGCTCCCGAATGACCACAGGGGCCGATCAAGGGCACAGGAAGTGAGGCGGTCCCGTAGGTAAGTGGGGCCTAAGCTGTGTAGGGCTTTATAGGTGAGAACCAGCACTTTGAATCGGACCCAACTATACTCAGACAGTGCAGAGAACGGAGCACTGGTGTTATGTGCTCCCGGTGCCATTAGGAGGCGGGTCGCCGCATTCTGCACCAGCTGCAGTCACTAAATCGTCACCATGGGCAACCCCACGTAGAACACGTTACAATAGTCCAATCTTGAGGTAATTAAAGCATGAATGATAGTGGTCAGGTAAGAATCTGAGACATATGACCAAAGCCGACTCACCAGATATAATTGGTGGAAAGCGCTCCTCGCTACAGCCCCAACCTGGGCATTTAGGTGGAGCTGCGAATCAAGGAGCACTCCCAGGCTCCTAACCTGAGGGACCAGTGGGGGACTGGTCCCTCAATGATGGGGGACGCCACACCCACAGCCTTCCCCACTAGCATCACCTCCATCTTGGTGGGATTCAGCCTGTCGACTCACCTTCATCCAGTCTCCCACAGCTGCCAGACATCGTGTAAGCACCAAGACTGTGGGGCCCGGGTCTGATGAAAAAGAGACATAGAGTTGGGTGTCGTCAGCATATTGATGACACCAAACTCCAGAGCTCCAGACGATCTCGCCCAACAGCTGCATACACACGTTGAACAGGAGAAGGGACAAGATAGAACCCTGCGAGACTCCACACAAGAGGTCCCAGGGAGATGAAAAAATGTTCCCCAAGCACCACTCACTGAGTTCTTCCAGTGAGGAATGAACGGAACCATTCAAGTCCCACCCACCCCGGCTCGATCCCGCAGATGAGTTACCAACAACTCGTGGTCAACGGTATCAAAAGCAGCCAACAGATCTAACGAAATCAACAGGGTTGAATGACCCTGATCTAACTCCCAGCGAAAGTCATTGACCAAGGCCACAAACGCAGTCTCAGTGCCATAGCCCGGATGAAAGCCAAACTGTGAGGGATCTTGAAAATGATCCAGATGCCCCTGTAGCTACCGAACCACTACCCGTTCAATAACCTTCCCTGTTGAAGAATATAAGAACTCTATGGAATTCAGCTCCTCTCTCTACCTAACTTGAGCAATCTGTAGAGTTGACTTTGTTCTCCTTCAGAGGTACTGATCTATCAGTGCTGGTGAACAGTGCCGCACTGACAGCACAGCCCTAGGGAACAAGCATAACTTGGCCTATAGGCCAGTGGTGTAGCAGGGCTATGGCAGGCTGGGACTCATGTCCCAGTTATGCCCCCCTCCTAGGGTAAGGGGGCAGGACCTCCACGGAGGGGTGAATCTCTGGGGTTGGTGCTTACCCATAAAGGTGGCACCACCTCAGCTCCCAGCACCCTGCCCCCAGAGTGTCAGCAACTGCACCAAGAAGGTAGTTTTCAGAGTGGAAGGGGATGTGGCACTCTGGAAACTTCCTTCTTGTCAGGCCCTTTGAGAGTGAACTGAACACCACTAGGGCATTTTCCGAGTGGGCAGGGGCTGGGGCAGACTCAGAGTGCTGATCCCACTTCCTCCCATGAGATCAGCAGTCTGTTCCAGTCCCTGCCCACTTGGAAAATGTCCTAGTGGTGCTCAGGGCATTTGCAAACACCCACACCCTCAATGGAGGCGGAGTCCCCTCACTCCATTGGTAGCTATGCCCCTGCTATTGGCTGTATTAGGGCAAGCATTTCAGCATCTTGGGAGCTGCCTCAGCCATTTGCTACCATGAGTGCCAGCAACAGACCCAACTAGTACTAGTTGTATTGGGTGATATGGGCACTGCACCTCCAGAAAGAAAGGAAGATGAAGAGGCCAGAGGAAAGAGGCCAGCTCTCAGATGTAGCTGAGCTGAATTAAAACCAGTGACCTTAGAATGAGGTGTTCTGTATTCTCATTCTGCAGTAGTGATTCCCTCTTCTTTCAAAGTTGCAATGTTTGGCCTTGTGTTCTGGGTCGCGACTAAAATGGCTCTCTTCAGCTGACTCCTAGGAGAAAGAGAATTCCTGAGGCCAGAGTTTCTGGGAAACTATGCATCTCTCCACCCTCCGCGAAGAACCAGTCAGCTTTTCTAAAACATAATGACCATGATCTTATGCTGAGGAGAATTAATGAGGTGTGTAGGACAGTGATGGGAAAAGGCCAGTCGCAATATAAACTCCTGACACCGCTGCTAAGTGAGGAGCGCAGAGAGGGGAGGGAATGGCCAGGCAATGGCAATAGGGTGAGAGAGATGGACCAGAAAACAATATCCACTTAATTAGTTGGATGGCTCAAAATATGTGGAAACAGGCCAAGGTCCAAGTTACCAACTGTGACAGAACATTATTATAATGCGATGCCATGAACCTGTGCAAAGGCCAAGCCAGCGCTTCTTAGCAAGTTCTCTCTTTCAAATAGATGCCTGTTTTAAAACAATTCAGTGGAGATCTTATAAGGATTGTATAGCTTTATCATCCTGCTAATTTGTTCGCTCAGTCTAGCCTTGCAGAGGTACACAAGTTGTTACATTTACTCTGAAAGGGAAGTCTCCACTGGACACATTCTGTGCCTTCCTTAAGAACCTACTAAACACCACAGATCTGCCTCCTTCTCTAGCTATTTTCTTTCTGATTCCAAGCCATGTCTGGAATCAGACATGTAGCATTCAGTTAAAATTTGGCTGTTTTCTTTGATAGGTTTACAAAATCATTGGACTAAGCACCAGAGAAATGAATTCAGTTCTTCAAAAAACCCTGTGGAAAATTCACCATCCTTCAACTAGGAAGTCAACTTGCCCACCTTCTTACCAGCATGATTATTGTTGAGCAAGGGTTCAAAATACTGAAGCGACAGCTGGACATGGTCTGTACCTGAAGACTGAATTTTACAAATAGCCAAATGAGAGAGAGAGAGAGAGAATTAGAGCTGAGTCAAATTAAAATAGAGGCTAAGTGCATAAAAAAGCTATTATTTATTTGTTTTTTATTGTTTTAATTTAGATTTATATTTTGCCATATCCCTAGGGCTCAGGGCAGGTTACAGCGTATTAAAAGCATATAAAATTAAAATACATAAAAAGACCAATTTAAAATCCCCTTCCCCCAACCTCCCCAAGCCCTTTTCCTACCTGCCAAATGCTTGGCTAAATAAAAAAAAGTCTTACATTGCCTCCAGAAAATGCCCAGACTCAGGCTTTGGTGACTCTCCAGGGGAAGGGAGTTCCAGAAATGTGGAGCAGGCGCTGAGAATGCCTCCCTGCACGTCCTTGCTGTATAGACTTGGCATGTCAATGGTACGTGGAAGAGGGTGCTCCCAGCTGACCTCAGGGGTTGCAATGGGTCTTTGGGGAGGGGGGTGGTCTTTCAAATATGTTGGACCCAGGCTGTTTGGTTGGTTGGGGGATGAAACCTCTGGGAAATGGGAATGAATGAGAAAGAATCGATCACTCCATTATGACTTCTTATGCACTTCTCTAAAACAATTGAGACTGCCACTGTCGGAGACAGGACGCTGGGCTAGACAGATCATTGTTCTGACCCACTATGGCACTTCTTATGTTCTAAAAGTATGAGATGGAAAATCCAGTTTCAATTGGACAGAATTTGGGAGGGGAGTCAAAATTGTGATGGTTCTTTTCTTTTTTTTTTTACAAATGTTTTCAACAAATTTTAAAATGGAGGGAAACTGCAAAATTGGAATTCGTTGGTGATGGGAATATTGGAATAGCTTTGGTGTTCTCTAATTCAATAGATTAAAATGTGAATAAATAAATTTCACAAGCAACGTTTTTCTAGGCCCAAGGCAAACTCAGAACACAGGCCCACATCCCATGCGGGTAGATGGCATGCTAATTAATGAAGTGTTCTTTCATTTAACATGGAATTTCAGGTCTCAGCTCTTCTAGGCACCTAGTTGGAGGTTGCTCTCTGTCCAGGGGTGTAGCTTGTTGGGAACTGGGTCCCCCCTGCTGGAGCAATCTACTGCAGAATGCATATGTATTCTACATGCATGTGGGGGCCCCCGTGCTCATGAGCCCCTGTATGACTGCACTTGCTGCACCGATTGCTCTGTCCCTCTCCCTGAGATCTCCAGACCAGTCTTAGCCCTTATAGACACCAGGCTGGAGGACCAGCTTGCTGTTTCCTGCTGTCTGTGGGACCTCCTGTCTCAGCTCTTCTAGGAACCCTAGAGGATCAGCTCATTGTTTTATTTATTTGTTTGTTTATATATATATATAAAATATCCTGCCTCTCCCGCCCAAGGCGGCTTGAAGCGGCTAACAATTAAACAAAATTTAAAATATTAAATACAAAAAATGGAATACAATAATAAAAAATCAAATATTAACAATAAAATGGGGAAGTTCAAGAAAATACATTTAAAACCCGTACCACCCTATCCTTCATCCCCCCTCCCTTCACCCACCTCCCTCGCCAAAAGCCTGGCAGAACAGCCGGGTCTTGCATAGTTATCAAAAATAGGAGAGGACCGGGGCCATCTGGGTCTCTCCTGGAAGGGAAGGGAGTTCCACAGCCTAGGTGCGACTACCAAGAATGTTTTAGAACGTTGCTTCTGTTTAGGGCTGGATCGAGAACTGTTGCTGGTTCTCGCAAGGTTCTTACAATAATCGAAAAATGTTACTGAGAACTTGACAAGATCGGTAATGTTCTGAGATCTCATGAGGATCTTGAGAAAATTCAAAAACGGGTCTGTGCATGTGCAAATGGCCACCGCAGCTGTTCTGCGCATGCATGGTCCGTTTCCAAAATGGCCACCACAGTGATGGCACCATTTTGAAAAAAGGCAGCCGTTCTGTGCATGCACAGTGCCCTGTTCGCACATGCACAGAACAGTTGCCCTTTTCTAAAATGGTGCCAATGCTGCTGGCACCATTTTGGAAAAGGGCTGCACATGGACAGGACAGCTCCAGTGGCCATTTTGTATATGTGCAGTAGTGTTTTTTTTGTTTTGTTTTTAATTGTTCGCTGTGAGGTGGCTGCCTCCTCGCCTGTCCTTGCAGAGAAGAGGAGAGGGTGGCGAGCCGGCGAGAAGTCACAGAGCAGCCCCGGGCCCGGAGAGAAGCATCCAGGTGAATACAAAGTTGGTTGGGTTTTTTAAAAAAGTGCTGGGGGAGGGTAAGATTCTCCCTTTTCTCAGTGAGACCCAAGGTAATTCTTGGCTCGTTCTCATTTGCATGAACGAGCCGAGACCCCTGATTCATGTAAAAAAACCAAAAGCAAACAGGAATCCGAGAAGCGAGTATCAGCCCTACTAACGCAGCTTCTGATCGGCTCAGCTAAATCTCTCAAGATCTTGCGAGATCTGTACACCAGAGATAAAGAGGTACGCGCATAGTAATTGAACTAAGATTATACAAATAACTGAAACATCCACAACTTAACCTGATTTTATTTTCTTATGATAATGGGCTTGTGTGCCTGTTGGATCACCAGTCCCTAGTAAAGTGTACCCATTATCTCCCTCTTTATTCATGGCCTAGATTTCTATCAATTCATCAGTAGGCTTCAGCTTTTAACTTGAATGTCAAAACTAGGAATGATTTGTTTCAATTTTGTTTACATTTCTAAAGGCAACAGGGGAAAATGTCAAAATCTGCCATTGTGAATATTATTTATTTTTTATTGATTGATTTTTTTTTTGGTGCTGGATTCCACTGTTTGTTTTTCCTGATAGCAGGTGTAATGTTTGTGTTGGTCCAAAAGATAAGAGATGGAGACAGACTAGCTCAGACGATCTCTTTTATTGGACCAACGACTGCCAAAGTGACCACAAGCTTTCAGACCACTCAGGACCTTCCTCAGGCATATAAGGAGTCCAGCGCTGGTTATATGAACTCCATTTGGTGAGAAGGCTGCAACCCTTTTTATCGGAGGGTGTTAACAAATGTAACAGCGAACCATCACATTTGTTATGGGGCATCCAGATGTTTGCCCCAGAGTTTCTCTCGGCGTGGGCCTGATGCTCGGCTTCAGAGACCTTTGGAGTCGCAGCCTAGGCTAGCTGCTACCACGCCCGGGAAAAGGCCTGGCAGACTGGGCTACAGTGGGCTATCACATGTGGTAGACTGCTGTTCCCGGCCTGGTCCAGAGTGGTCCATATGACCTAAATGTCTTGGGCCCAATCTCTCTGAAAGACCACCTTCTTGGGTTACCATACCTGCCTTTAAAAGAGGACACTTATGAAAAGTACATGGTGCAGGGCTGCATTAGTTCCAGTGTAGCCCTGCAACATGTATTTTTCATAAGCATTCTCTTTGAAAGGGGAGGTATGGTAACCCTACTGCCTTCCCCACTATGTTTTCTGCCATCCCATATGTTTTCAGCCAGAGCCAGACTGGCCGCCATCATCCGTGCATCATCTATGCCTTCATACCTTCAGGACCAGACTACTGCAATGTGCTTTATACAGGGCTGCTCCGGAAGACTGCTGGGGAGCTGCAGCTGGTGCAGAATGCGGCAGCCCACCCTCTGATGTGGCGGGGGTGAACAGCCAGGAGCGTATTACACCTGTGCTTTGGACTCTGCACTGGCTGCTAGTAGCTTTCCAGACTCAATTCAAGGTGCTGGTTTTGAGCCCCACCCCAGGGAGTGGGGTGCCCAGTGAGCCCCCATCCCAGGGAGAGGCAGCAACCGCACCAGGAAGGAAGTTTTAAGAGTGGGCACTAGGCAGAGCCAGTAATTGGCAGGGCTCCTTGCAAGTGGCCTGAGTGCTGCTAGAAAATCTTCAGAGTCCTAAATCTGCTAAGCTCTAAATGGGCCCAATCTCTCTGAAAGACCAGCCTTCCTGCTGTGTTCCATCACGATCCCTATGATCAGTAAGTAGAAAACAGCCTCCTGCTAATTCCATCATGCCACCAAGTGTGTACAGCCAAAGCCTGCAGTGAGGCTTTAATGGTGGCTGTCCCACAGCTTTGGAACTCCCTTCCCTTGGAAATTTACCCAAGCCTGAACATTTGACCTGGCACTTGGTGGGTGGAGATAGGCTCTAGGGAAGTGGTGCTTTGTGGAGCAGGGGTTACGTATATGGTGGGTATTTTCAGATGTTACGAGATCACGCTCAACCACAGTGAACCACGGTCAATCCCGCGGTGGGGCCAAAGCGCCCTGAACGTCTGTTTCGTGGGCGCCAGATGTTCACCACGGTCAATACCCACATGGGGTCAAAATCAACCACACTTCCGGAGCTCCCCCCCGGACCATCTCCGAAAGCGTGGTCAAAGAGATTCCTGACGGGAACCAAGAAAAAGTAACGTCTGGCCAGCAACCACCAGCCGGAATCAAAGGAAATTATTCCCAGCCGGAGACAAAGCACGCAGCATCGCTGCCAGGCAGCCAGCAACAACACAGGCCGGGGAGGGAGATTTAAAGGGCACACAGCAGCAGCCGGGACAAGCCGATTCCCTCCCGTGGTCCTGGTCCCGTCATGTCTCTTCGGGGCTTTTTTTGACCACGGGGGTGGGGGGTTGTTCGGTTCACCCCTGCCAGGAATCCACTGTGGTGAATCGGGACCGCATAACGTCTGAAATCACCCATTGTTGGTTTGGTTGCATTTTGTAATCTGCCCTGAGCCCTTGGGATAGGGTGGAATATCAATCCAATTAAATATTAATTGAGGGTGAAAAAAGGATTGGAGGAATGGAACCAAACATTTACATAGGTGAAGGTATATACATGTCTTGACAGAGGTGTTTGCTGCTTAACATTAAAAGCAGCAAAAGCAGAAAACACCGATGGTATGAGAAGGAAAATAATATTGACTCTCCACACTCAGTATAGACATTTGTCCAGGCATTTGGGGATAGGATTTGGGGAAATTTGTGGTAGGGGATTTTAATTGTTTTTTATGTGTGTACTACTTTTAAATATGTTTTATGCATTGTAAACTGCCCTGAGCGTTTGGACAATGGGGAGATGGTGGGATGACAAGAAACTAAGTGGAAATTATACCCAGGAGAGCTTTGCTCTGTCCCTCTCTCTGCACTTGGAATGCTGGGCGGTGTGTGTAAGTGCATGAGGGGGTAGAGCTTATTCACTCAGGGGTGGCGCTTACTGGCCAAGGGGGCGGGGGGTTGTCCCTCTTTGCTTGCTGAAAATGTTGGAAGTTCTGGACTCGATCCATCCGTTCAGTGCCAATGGGGATGAAGGATGGCATTCGGCGGACTTCAGTGGTGATGGTGTTATTTGCGTCAGCAAAGTGCCTGGCACTGACCAGTTGTAATTGGAGCTTACGGTCTAGAACGGACAAGGAAAGGGGTGTCAAGGAGAGGGGCATGTCGAAAGAGACAGGGAAACATTAATGAAGCTGAGACGTTGCAGAGGCATACTTTTGTTATGTCCCTGGTCTGAGGTAGCCAGTTGTTTGATTACAACTCCTTGGCCAGTGGCATGCACATCTGTGGGGCAGCTGGTCAGGGATCATATCTCAATTATGGGCACTCCTAAGGGCAAGGGGGCAGGTTTTCCCTAAGTGGCAGCCCTCCCAAGGGGGCTCCTGGCCAGCCTCAGCTTCCCCTGCAAAGGTGGTGGAGCTGCCCTGGTTCCCAGTGAGCCCCCACCCCATGGAGTGGCAGGAACCCCACCAGGAAGGACGTTTTAAGAGTGGGTGCTTGGCAGAGCCAGTAATCCACCCCTGCCTACTCTGAAAACTTCCTTTGTGGCAGGGACCTTTGCAAGTGGCCTGTGCGCTGCTAGAAAATCTTTTGAGTGGGAAGGTGCAAAGTGTTGACTCCACCCCTCTTCCCCACCCACTCTGAACATTTCCTAGTGGTGCTCAACAGCTTGCAAAGGGCTCCCCTAGCATCCAGGGCCTGGGTTTAACCGAGCATCTTCACTCCATGGTAGTAAGACCCCATCCCCGGGAGGAACTCACCCAAGGTCAATCTGTGTATCCATTGTTGAGGCAGAACTTGAACTGAGCAATGAAACAAATATTCATTAATATTATTCATATGTTTGGCCAATACTCCAGATAGCCACCCTGAGCCTTAGGTAAAGGGTGGGGTAGTCGATTGAATGAACAAACGAAAGAATGAATGAATATTCTGAACAAGGATTCGCACTGGAAAGAATATTTGTTTGGATATTTAGTTATTCAACTATTTATTTGAAACAAAATGACCCAGGGGTTGGGGGGAATAGGAAAAAACCCACCCGAAACCCCCAAAGCAAATAGGAACACAGCAGGTCCAATTAGTGTTTTATACAGTTTCAGCAGATCCAAATCAAAGGGGATGAATTCAATGAATATAGTATTCACAGTGAATATTCAATTCAGCTATCCTTGAAACAAGCCCTCCCAACTCTAAGTGCCATACTTGCTGTAGCAAAATATTACTTGCAAAATTCTCATGATTTTTAAAACCAGACTCATCATTTTGGAGGGGCCCTGCCCCTGACACTGTGATTTTTAACCTTTGGGGTTGACAGCCTTGCATCTGCTTTGGTCTGCAGAGGGTTTGAGGTCTCGTCTTGCCGCCGTAAGGGTGGGCAAGCTGTAGCTCGGGGATCGTGGGCAGTTTGGGGGCAGTTCCTGGTCAGGGTAGCTGGTCCTTAGTGGTCCTGTCGGACTATGCACCCATGTCTCAGTGGCTATGACGGCCAATTATGAAACAGAGGAGGTTTGTGTGCGCACATGCATGTGTCTCTGGTGGCCCTTGGCCATATGAAGCTTTTGGTATGCGACTCTTGCAGTTAGGAACTTTATCCACCCCTTTTCTATTGCTTTCTTCTAAGGTTTCTTCTGGTTTCTACTGGGGTGGAGGTGAGGATGAACTGTTGAGAAGAAAATAGATTCTGCCCACAGTCTCTTCCTCGCCTCAAAGCATTTCCATAAGCAAGACCCCAATATCAAGATAGTTTCATATTGATAATCTTGGGGACTACAAATTCTCCAGGCCTTAAAATATCCTAGAATCTCCAGCTCATCTAAAGGGAGGCTTTGGGATTCTGGATGCAGGGCTGGCCTTACCACAGGGTAACCTGGGGTGACTTCTCCGGGCCTTGCTCTTTTGGAGCCCCCCACAGTGGCTCCTGTTTTCACCAGGGCAGGGTATAGGGGCCCTGTGGAGGGTACCCCCAAGAAGGTGGGGGTCACCAGGGGTGCTGCATTTTTTCTTCAACCTGGGCCCTGCAAATTCTAAGGCCAGTCCTGTCTGGAAGTCTAAATTAAAAACACTTCGGGCAATTATTTGGAGCTAATGCAGTCTAAAGGGTACCAAACTGTCCTTGAGTTCAAATCCAAGTATTACTGGGGGATCTTGTATATGTTATTTCTCTCTTAGACTCAACTCCTTAGCTGCCAAATGGGTTGGCAGGCCTGGCCAACCAGGTAGTAGCAGGTGGATTCAATGGAAGTGGTGTGGTGCCACCGGAGGCACCAGTGATTTTATGGGGCAAAAATTTTAAATGGTCCCTTTCATTTTACACTAGTAGTATCTCCGTATACACAGCCAGATCAGCCTGAGCTGCTGAAGTTTGAGTTTAGACTCACCCACTTCTGCTCTCCCTCCCTTCCAGGCTAGGAAGGGAAGAGACGGAGAAGAGCTAAACTCACCTCTGATTGGCGAGGTGGTAAGCCCTGCCCCTTCCTCTTCCTTCTCTTGAGCTAAGCCATGATGGTGGTTGAGTCTCAGCGAAGGGCCTTAGAAAGAGGAGGGCTGTTCCTGTCTTGGCTCACTGCGGTCAGGAGGGAGAAGGGGAGTATTAACCTCCTGAAGAGTGAGTATGAGGGAAACATAACGTAGCAGTTTGTGCGTGCATGTGCATCTATGAATGGGGTGAGGGAGGGATAATCATCTTGGCATAGCACTGATCGAGTATGTGAGTGAGGTGGGGGAGTCCTCATCATGGCATGGGTGTGTGTGTGTGTGAGAGAGAGAGAGAGAGTATCATTGGACCCCATGTAGCTGAAAGACCACCTCCTTCCCTATGTTTCATTGTGGCCCCTGAGGTCAACTGTGTACCATCAGTGATTATTTCCGTACAGTATGGGCCAGAAGAGAGGTGTTCTTGGGGACTGCTCCACAGATGTGGAATTCCCTTTTCTTGGAAATTTCAGGAATTTCCTCAACCAGAGCCCAAGCCTGAGCACTTTCTGGAGGCAGCGTAAGACCTTTTTATCTGGCCACGCATTTGGCGGGCAGAGAGAGGGTTTGGGGAGGTTGGGGGATTTGTGGCAGCCCTGCTTTAATCGTTCATCACCTATGCTTAAAGCCAGGGACATAACTACCGACCATGGAGCAAGGGGGCTCGGCTCGTTGAACTCTGGGTGGGGGAAGGGGAGAGCTTTGCAAGTGGCTTGAGAGCCACTAGGAAATGTTTAGAGTGGGTGGGGGTGGAGTGCTGGCCCTGTCCCCTCTGAAAATGTCCTAGCAATGCTCAGACTGTTTGTGCGTGTCGGTGACTTGCAGTGGGATTCCTTCCTGCTGGGGCCCCTCTAGAATGGTGGCAGCCTGATGTGGGGGCTCTCCACCCCCACCCTGGACACTCCACCACCTTACCGCTTGGGCCCCCCCATCATTGGGACATGAGCCTTGGCCTTGCTACACCGCTGCCTAAAGCCGCCTCTGGGTGCCTCAGTATTGCGTTAGCCTTCAGTGCTGCCAGTGGAACTCCCTCAGTCTTCTCAAGACTCCAACAAGCAGCTATTCTCTTCTGGAAATGACACCAGCCAGCATCTCAGTTCAGCCTCATGGCACAACAGCAGGACGAGCAAGAGGAGATGAAACTGCAACAGAAGCTTGTCAATGCATTAAAGCCAATCTCTATTGGGAAAAGCTCCCAGAAAGGATACTGTGCAGCAAAAGGCCACTCCTGCACCATCACAAACGGATTTTGCCTGGGAGGCCGTAAGCATAGATAGGGGTTGATCCACTGTCTTCCTTTGACTTCAGTGAGCTGTGGGGGCTGGTCTTTAGGGTCCCATCCTCCATCATTCGAGTAAATGGGAGCTGAGTCCTTTGGTGCAGCCACCCGAGCTGGGGCAGGTCCGATCCCCCGCACAGCCCGTGCCATGGGCCGTCACAGCCGCCACACTGTGGAGAGGCCGGGGGGGGGGGGCACCATTGGAGGTTCTGCCGTGCCTCAGGGCAGGTCGAAGCACCAGGCACACGTTCAGGTGCCCCGCCCTGCCACACCCACCCTCTCCCAGCTGGCCCACTATCCTGCTCCCAGCTGTGGTGTGGCCACGTGAGAATGGAGCCAGTGCCAGCCACTCCGTGCGGTGGGGCAGACGGGGACTGGGCCCATGAGTGGTGGCGCACTATGTGCATTGAGCAGCTTCACCCTGCTTTGGGTAAGGCTACTATGCTCTGCGTTCCTGGCCTATTAGGGCATGACAGACAGCTGTGCGCCCTGCCCCGCGATGGGGTGAAACATCTGGCAGCCACCAGGCACACAGTGCACTGCATCCCATGGCAATGGTGACCAATGGGGGCTAAGGCTGCCCAAACTGCAGTAGGCATCTCATGGCTGTACCCACTGACAACACTAGGGCCAGGATTGGGCCTGGGTTTCAGAGGAACTGCAGCTGCTACAATTGATGAGACCTTTGAATACTAAGGTCCATGATCCACAAACTATTTACTTTGGATCAGAACCATGGAAGCCAGGTCTACTCTGGAGTAAGTGGTGTGTGGATTCTGAGCCAAAGGTTTAAAAACCAAGCGGTTTGTCAGTACAAAGATGGAATCCAGCAGCTTAGTTGTCCAGCTCTTATTTCAGTTTATTTCCCCTCATCTCTGGAAATTCAGGAGGGATGAATCCAGCAAACCATTTAATTTTCCAATTTCTGCAGCTCAAATTTAGTTAAAACATTTTTGGTGCAAAGTGCAACACCATGTCCAGTGCCGCCCAGTTGGCTGACACTTGCAGGTCCCTTCATAATTCCTGTTTTGCAAAGCAATGGTTCCTATCTGGCCTGTAGTTAAGACATTGGCAAAGGGGGTGTGGGTGGGAGGCATATTGCATGGCAAAGAGGACAATTTCTTCAGACTTAGAAACGGAGGGGAAAAACATGCTACATATCTTATGTCTGGGGGTAAGGGAAGAAGGGCAACATTTTTAAAGGGGGCAGTGCCCTCCCAAAGGCATAGTTATAATAATAGATGCAGGCAATGCAGCTGCACTGGGGCCCACAGCCCATGTAGAATGTGTGCATAGGCAAATGGGTGATTAGCACCAATTGAAAACTTGCCAAGTGCCTCAGACTGCAGTGGGGATCTAGAAGAGATGGGGAATAGGCTGCCAGCTTATAGGATGCCAGCTTTGGGGAAGAGGGATGCTCCAGCAAGAATGGGGGGGGAGAGGAGGTTCTCCAGGTAAGGGGGGCTGTTCCATTTTACCAGGATCTACACCGCTCTCTCTTCTCCCCCACCCCCAAGCCTGGTTTGTGTTGATTTATTTTTTTATTAAGCACACAAAAAAAACACCAGATGGATTTCTAATGTTTTCTCTTTGAGGCAGTATGACTGTTTGTTCAGTCTTTGAATTCAGCTGCAAAGGGGTTATTTATAAATTTCATTTTGTATCCCTCCCTTCCCTGAAGGTTCAGAGCTGCTTACAACATTAAAAAAAAATCCCCCCAAAATATAAAAATCCTGTAAAAATATCACACTCTATAAAATCCCAAGTAAACTCAGACTTGCCCCACCCCCTGAACCTTATCCCCACCTGCATAAAGCCTGGCCAGATAATTAGGTCATATACATTGCCTCCAGGAAATGCTCGGGCTCAATGGGCACAATGCAGGCAAGGTGAGCAGAGAGGAAATCCACATCTACAAGAAGCGCAGTGACAGAACAGGCTGCTTTAATTCCTTTTAGGATGAAATCTGGGCTCAGAGATAGCAGAATGGAGTGAAATCCTAACTTCGTTCAATTACTCCCCCCTCCCCTTCAATAGAATCCAGAGTTCACATTTACCTGTTTCCCCTCTTCCCAGTTCCGTTTTTCTCAACTGCATTAAAACAAGCCGGGAAGCTGGAAACTTTGGTTAGATGGATCTGCTAGACCCTCCCTCTGTTTATAACAATCCTTGCTAACCTAACTCCATCACTGTTTAAGGAGCTCTCCCTAAATCTTGTTTTTGCCTAACCTGCTTGTTTTGATTGAGAAACTAATCTTAGGCGAGGTAAGTCGACTGGTTTCCTGATTTAGTATCATCTTATTAAACAGACTCGTTACAAAAAAATACTCTGCCATCGAAAAAAGTTGGGAATTTTGTTTTTAAACCCTGTTCAATTCACTACATTGGCTGCGCGGAGTTAACTTGCCTCACGGGGGGTGATCGCAGGTAGCCCAACGAAATGGTGGGACTTTTCATACTTTATTTTATTTAGTCAATGAGCTCATTTTCAAAAAGATCCCTCCCTCCCAGTTCGTTTATTTAATTCCACACTCATTTTGTCGCGAATGTTTCAGTCTTTCATAATATTTAATGATTTCACAAGATGGATCTTTTTAACAACAGAAAAATGCAGCTAGTGTGTCTGATGTCGCTTTGATGGAAGAGAAATGCACATTGCAAACGAATGTCTTTTAGCTTCGAACCAGAAGTCAAAAGCAGAATAAAAATTGCAATTTAAAAAAAGCAATACATTGATAGTAGAGTACAGGAAAGTGTAACATTTGAAATCGAAACTTTCAACAAAGTATAATACATTAGAGCACAAGACTTGTCAAATCGAAATTTACAACAGACTTTTAAAAAACGTTGTTTGTTGAATGCCAGAAAATCCCATTTTCCTCCCAAACGTTTTTGACATTTCGCAGTGCAAGAAAGCATTAATTAGAAGTAAATACATTTAAAAATATGGTGGGAGAAAAAAAATCACAGGAAGTTTATTAAAGAAGGAAATGCGTTCAATACCAAACCTTGCATTCCTGTCTTTTGTTCTCACAAAGTCAACCCTGCTTATTATCATTTTGAGTTTCTTTCTCCCTTTATTCCGAAAAGTAAATTGTGCTTTAGGGACAGAGCTTGGGAAGGAAAGCTCCTCGAGACGTTTTAGAAAGGTGGGAAAGTATTGACTGTAGAAAGTTTTCGCACAAGACAAACACCTGTGCTGAGCAAATAAATCCTACCGACACATACGGGAAAAAAGCACTGGTTGCATCCGATCCAGCCTGTGATCCACAGAAAGAGAACCACTTTTGGAGTCTCTCGCCAGAATCTTTATAGCTGCAAGACTAGGAGCTAAATATCCTGAAGGAAACCCAACACTTACACCTTTGGTTTTTGGCTGACTTTTGTTGCTCTTCGTGATGATTGTTTGGGTTTTTTTTTTTTTTTGTTTTTGTTTTTGGCCTGAAACAACGTTGAGATTTCTCTTCCCGCGATGAAGTTTCATTGAAAATATAAATCAACACAGCCTCAGAAACCTCTACCTTGCAGAACGCTACATTTTTGTTCTCCTCATTCCTTCCCCCACCTTCCTTCCCTCTAAACGCTCACCTAGCCTCCACCCCGCGTCTAAAAAAAAATCACGTAAATTTATTGCTTAAAATAGGAAATTAAAATAGACAATTTTACAGACTTATTTTCCTATGGATCTAATCAGCAGTTAGCTCCACAATATAACCCTCCGCCTCACCTTTCCTGGACGGGAGGGGCTGGGATAACTCAATCTACCACCAGCTGCTGGGTTTTTTTGTCTGGTTTCCCAGAATTGTTTGGGTATCTATATTTTGGGGGGGGCTGCAGTTGACCTGATTCTTCTCCATTGGCTTGCAAAGCCCTCCAAGGCGGCTAGAGAAATCCTTGTTGTTACACTTGACGGCTTCCCCTCTTTGCCTAACAAGTCCAAAGTTCAGCTAAAGTTTGGCTGATAAAACAGAACCAATAAAAGAAGGGGTTTTGCAGGCACAACTATGACCACAATGAACTCAGTCCAACCCCAGGCTCGGAGCGGCTGCCTCTCTCTTACATCTCCCCCCCCCCCACTACTCCCCCCATACCATTTGCATCCTGCAGGAATGTCCCTGCCTCCCCACTGATTTGCATGTCTTATATTGCCTAATGGAGAACATGGCAAGGTAGAGGTCTGCAGAGCCCTCCTCTAAGGAGATTCTCCAAGGGACCCGAGGAGAAACAGGTGGCTGGAGCTCAAGGGGGGAGCATCCCAGGCTTTATTTTGATTTACCTTTCTCCCCCCCTACCCCACCCCGCTCCCCCTTCCCCTGCTCACTCTCGGTAAAATGGTGTCCAAGCTGAGCCCTCTTCAGCAAGAACTTCTCAGCGCTCTGCTCAGCTCCGGAGTCACCAAGGAGGCATTAATCCAAGCCTTGGAGGAGATGGTGCCCACCACTGCCAGCAGCTTCGGGGTGAAGCTGGAGAATTTGCAGATGTCCCCAGGGAGCGGGGACGAGGCGGACAGCAAACCCGTCTTTCACACCCTCACCAACGGGCACAGCAAAGGCAAGCTCTCTGGGGACGAGGGCTCGGAAGACGGGGATGATTTTGACACGCCACAAATTCTCCGGGAGCTTCAGGCGCTCAACACCGAGGAAGCGGTGGAGCAAAGAGCCGAGGTGGACAGGATGATCAGGTAAACCGGGGCATAGCACCTTCCTTGCGCCCCAAGACCCAACAATAGTGGTCACTAGGCAAGTCAGCCATTGAAAGCTGAAATCCAAGCCTAACCAGCCTACAGACCCCCACGAAAAGGTGCCCTAACAACCCTTCGCTTCCTTATTGCCCCATTATGCAATAATAATAATAATAATAATAATAATAAGGTTTACAATTCCTTCATTTTGATTGGGGTGGGTAACTGTTCCTTTAACTTCTCTGTTATAGGGCATCTGGCTTAGCAATGAGTTTGATTGGATTATGCCAGAAGGCGTTCACTTCCAATAAGTTCAAGAAGAAACAAAATGTAGGCTTTGTATCCAAGTATTAATTTGGCCTTGCTGCCCCACGAAGAGAAATTCGTTCTTGCATCTTGGGGACTTCTTCAAGTTTTTGTAGAAAAGTGAAAGAAACGTCTGTCCGTCAGGGCTTGTTAAAAATATCTTAGAGCAACCACGGCAAAAAAAAAGTCAATCAGTCTCCCAATGAAAAAGTTATGAGCATTTTCCATGGGAGAAAAATTAGAAAACTTTTAAATTTCACAAACATTTTTTTTTTTAAAGTGATATATTTTAAAGGATCTTTATTCATTTATTTTTTTAAAACATTCCTGTCAATTCTTGCATTAAAAAATAACACAACCCCCCCCCCCCCAACCCCAGTAAGGGGCAAATCCGTGGATTCGACTCCTTTGAAATCTAGCCGTCGTGGTGGTGTCAATCGACAGGTCGAGATTTATGACTGATTAAAAGAAGAACGTAATAATTAACTCCCAGTAAAGCCATTCGCTTCCCAAAGGGTTTTAAGGCTTTGGCTCAGAAAGGAATCGAACAATTGAATTTTACCTTGGAACCCCTCACTTTCCAGAGCCCGTTTCCCCTTTCCTGCTTGCTAAAGGCTAAAGTTTAGTATGCCCAAACGGCAGCGCGCTCTTGCTCTCTGACAAAGCGTGGTTACTAATTATCTCGCGGAGTTTGCGATTTCTTTTTTTCTCTAGCAAAATATCAACTAAATACAGCCCTGCAATTTATTAACTACCGCCGAGGGACTTTAATAGAGCAGGGACTTTGCAAGGGGCTGACTCTTGTCAGCCTGGCAGCCAACAGGGGAAATGAGTTTTGCTCCAAGGGTAACAAGATTTTCTTTTTTAATTCTCCATTTATTCTGATTACTTAAATTATTGGAATGTACGGGGAACCGGATTTAAACAGGGATCAATCGCAGTGGAAGGGGCGCGTCAATAATATTGACTGGATCTATAGCTCGATGTCGTTATTTGAGTATTGAATATTATGATCTTCTTTCTTAAAAGGAGTTTGCTTAGAATTTGAAGCTGATAACTGTTTGGAGAGTTGGTTTCTTGCAAGTGGTAGGAGTGCATTTCAGTACTGAATCAGGTGGAAATTGCATGGCTGTCCCTTCCACGCCCCCCCCCCTTTAAACACCCAGAAGGAGGTTTCTTTAAGAAAAGAGCAGCGACCTTTCTACTTGGCAATTGTGTAAGTCACAGTGGGGGAAAGGCTTGATCCTATTGGAATCAGTAGCTTTGGCAGCCGATTTCACCCAGAATCTATGGAAAAGTTTATTTTGCCATTAAGGTGTTATCCAGAGCTGGGCATTAATGAAAATACGGGGGAAAGGTGTGCGTGTGTGCGTCTCTGTGGGTTTTCTAAAGCTAAACCGTCTGGTCAATTTTTGTGTGCATTATCCGCGCCTGCATCCTCTTCTCTGTATCAGATGGATGTGTGTCAAAAACCTAGCAAGTCCGTCTGTCTGTCCTGAAACCCATGCCGTGGAGATGTAAAAACAAACATAAAGTGCAGCACGTGGAGCTTGGGGTGTTATTAATTTATTTCTATAAATCATCAACAGAAAGATACACAAAGGGCTGCGATTAGGTCTCAAGAGAGAGGCGGGTTATTCATTGGCGAAAAATTGTAAAGCCGGGTGAAGGGAGGGGAGAGAAGGAAATCCCCAAACATTTTTTTTATTTTTATTTTTGGTCCAGGGAAGCATTTTGCTGGTTAAATAAACAGAAGCAAGGGCCTAGGGCTCTTCTATACCGCGCTCGCCTATGTCACCTCCTTGCACAGGAGGGAAATACAGTCACTAATCGTAATCACAGTCCAAAGTGTGTGTTTGGCAGGGAAGGCAGATCAGCGTCCCCGATCCACCCCCGTAGGGCCCCAGATCGAAAAAGCGGCTAGTCCCTGCTTCTTGTGTCCCGGCCCGAAAGGAGGAATCTGTTAGTACTTTACTTGCATTATTATTCTGATTAGACAGGCTGGCTCTTCAGGGCGCTAGGGGTGCGATCTGGCCGCTTCCTACTACGGAATCTCTTTCCCTCTCCATCCAGACTGGCCCCTGCCAAGCTGGGGACCTGGCACTAGAAGGTGGGAGTTGAGACTCCAAGAATAGCCTGGGGGTTTTATATTTATCGATCTTGCCATTTGCTTATCTCCTTGCCTTGGATCCGGCTCAGGCGACCCTCCTAGCCTTCCATGGATGAGCTGCAGGACCTGGCTCTAACTCTTGCCCCCAAGAAAATGAAGGGGAACCCCCTCTCTGCACCTTTTAGCAAGAGGGTAATTCATCAGGTGCAGGGCATGCGAGGCCTCCTGTGATGGCTGGAGCTATTAGCAGATCATAACTCACTGTTGTAGAGGGGACAAATCCCAGTAGCAGGAGGTTCTGTGCTGAAAAGTGTCTGTGGGCAAATGTCCCCCTTATGCAGGCCCAATGAGCGCTCCTCTATAGGGGCTGTATTTGAGGGCTGCTTCTTCCATGTATTTGAGCATACCGAATTTGGAGGCATCATCCAGAAGTACTTTTTTGGAGTCACTCCTGGCAGGAATGGCTTGGGAAGATCTGGAGAGGTAGAGGAAATCCAGCGATGGCAAGAAAACCAGTGCTATCAAGCAAAATCTGGCCTCAGACTGGGAAAGAAACCTAAAGGAATAAAGTCCAGACCTTCCATGAGTTTTGCCAGGGACTGCATTAGGGCTAGTGGCTTGGTTTCATAAGATCAAGGTGTGGGGAAGCCTTTTCAGTGGTTTTAATTTTACCTGTGCAGGTAATATTGCACAGCATACAAATAGTGTGTTTCTGATGTAACCATCATCACAGTACCTGTAGGTACTAAGATATGAAGACTAAATCCTTGCAAGGAAGGAAAGAAAGTTCCATAGCAGAGGTTTCCAAGTGTCTCTTCCCCATCTTAGATGGGACCTTGATTTTGATTGATATTTCATGTGCTATGCTGCCTGGGATCACAGGGGTTTATTTAAGTCTTAAAATGAGGTCACACCGAATGTTTGGGAGCTGCTGGGCATGGTTACTGTGTATGTCCCATATATGAGAGAGATAAAGTAGCTGAGATTATCCATTTTTTATTTGGTGTTTATTGAGTGCATTCAAGTCCTTGAGCTTCACAGAGCCCTTCCTCAGACAACGATCTGCGGGGGCCTGATCCCCGCGCAGCCCCATGGCAGACAAGCGCAGCCACTACGCTGTGGGGAGATGGTCAGATGAGCAGCCCTCTGCCACAAGGCAGCTGGGCTTTTGACGGAGATCCCACCACAGCCAGGCCCCGTCTACCTTCCTCACCCAGCCCAATCGAATTCCTTCCCTGGATGTGATGTGGCAGCGCGCGACAGGCAACAGTGCCCGCCGCTCAAAGCCCCGCCATGGAGCTCACCATGGGGCCTAAGGAGGAAGGGCCTATCTGGGGTAATGCTGCAACGGGATGTGACCAGCAGCTCTTCCTGCTACACAGCACTGGGGGAAACCTCTGGCAGCAGCTGGTCACACTGCTTCGCTTGGCCCGGCTGCCCAGACTGGGTTAAGGCTACCCAAGGTGTGGTAGCCTTCCCAGAGTGTCTCGCATGACTGCACCCAAAGTTTCAATTCAGTTTCACATGTGACTTTCTTTATTCCTGCCTGGAAAAGAGCCCTGTGTAGCTCAAATGCTGGCACACTCTTACCATCGAAAACTGGTCCAGTGTAAAGTATCATCTAACTACTTTGACCGGGATCCACAAACAACTTAGTCCAAAGCAGCCCTCACTTTAGAGTAAGCATTTGTTGTCTTTGTCTTTTTTCTGTCTATAAATAAATAAATAAATAAATTGACAGATATAGTGTATGCGGGGATTGTCACTACATTATGATGATGATTGATTATGCATTTTCTCCCATATTGAGTGGGGCTTTTATTGACCGCTGCGGGTTTGCACTTAGCCACCTGGCTGTAGTGCGTTACACAGTGCCTTTGATGCCCAGGGTCTTGCAGAAAACTCAGAATGAGCCCAAAATAACATTCTTCTGGACATGGCTGAATAATTTTCTTGGCTGAATAATTTTATTGGGATCTTACACTGCTCAAAACTCCCTTTCATTGCTTTCAGAATGTGGTCATTTTATTATTATTAGTAGTAGTAGTATTAGTAGTAAGCATGAATAGTTTATAGTGCACAGAGGCCTTGACCCAGGACTCATGTCCCCATGGTGCTAGGTGCAGCACACGCCTATCATAAAAGGCAAGTTTACAATCTGTAATATGATGACTCAAGGACAGGGAGATAGAACAAATACAGGTGGGGAGGGGCAAGACAAACAGTGAAACAATCCTGACGAGTTGGATAATCCCTTGCACATTATTGAGAACAGGTCACATGCTCGCTGTGATTGCTGAAGATGCAGGGGTCCAATGGAAAGCTTCCCTGTAGGTTTTCAGGGTGCTTTCCCGCTTCTTTCTGCCTAGATTTGGGCTCCCTCCTCTATCTGCCTCTGTTCTGTTGCCATCTGTTCCTTGCTTCTCTCTTTGCCTTCCAACAGCAAAGGAGAAAGTGCTTTGCAGCCACACCACCAAGCTCCTCTGCTTGCCACATCTGTCTCTGGTATGACTGTCCTCTTCATGTTTGAACTCTGCCTTGGGTAACCCTTTGCAGCCTTCATCTGTTTGCATGGCCAATAAATAAAAAGCCCAAAGAGCTTTCCCAGAGGGGTTTTGTAGCAAAATTTGTCTTCGGTGCAAAGACTGGGTGCATGACCCCTAGGAGGTTAATATGTTTGCAAATAATATATGTTTGTTTTAAGAGGGGACTTTGTTTTCAGAAAAGGAGCAGAGATAAAAGACGTAGTAACCTTCTCAGTTATGACTTCAATGCAGCCCTTCTATAGGACATACGCTCACACCAAGGCCTAGTGTCACACTGGGTCATTATGCTAGATTAGAAGATTTGTAGGTCAGAAGGGATAATTATGATCACCGAATCTGACCTCCTGACTTGTTACAAGCCTGAGGAAGGACCCTGTGTGGCCTGAGAACTTGCATAGTCTCACCAACAGAAGTTGGTCCAGTAAAAGAGATTCTCTGAGCTACTTTGTCTCCATCTCCTGCGTAATGTAAGCCCCTACCATGTAAGCCCCTCCTGAAGATACCACTTTCTGCCATGATGCTTTACAATTAATCAAGTCAAGAATGTTACCCTGGGACCAATGGTCCATCTATCCCAATATCCTGTCTCTGAGAGTGGTTAGTCATGAATGTTTCAGAAGATGTGTACAGAGAGCGTGGCAGTTGCAGAACGATCTGTCACCAGTTGTAGTCATCCAGCATCCAAATGGAGTTGAACTAGATGCACTTCAAGGTCCTTTCCAACTCTATGATTCTACCTGACTCTCGCTCCCAACTTCTAGGTTTCTAGCAATCAGAGGCTTAGGACACCCCTGAGGACAAGGTTGCATCCCCTATCTTATCTAATAGCCACTGATGAACCAAAAGTGTCTGTTTTTGCTCCACTTGCCCTAATATCTGTGGACTCATCTGTCATTAGATTGTGATCTCTCTGGAGAAGGGACATTCTTCTGTGGGAGCAGGGAACCTTTTCCTTTCCATGGGCCATTTTGAAAATTAGTAGAAGCTGTGAGGGCCATATACATATTGGGGTGGGGGCACTTAAGGGGTGTACATAGGAGGGAGGAAAGAAGAGGTCATGGATCCATCCCCTGGCCTCAAAAGCATGCCCTCACCTCTGCTCCATTCCCCTGAGCTCATTCTTTCAGTACTTGAGGGGAGGGACTGGATCCAGGGGCCAGATCCAGGAATTGGACAGGGGCTGAATAAAAAATAGCCACAGGTCAGATTTGGTCCTCGGACCCTAGGCTCCTCATCCCTGTTCTAGCGCATTGGGAAAGTGCCAACTATGTTCATTAAAAATAGTATCAATTATAAGCTGTAGAGCACACTGGCCAAAGGGAAGAAGAATTGACTGAAAGAATTGGGAATGGTTAGCCTAGAAAAAAATAATAAGGGAGAGTGGGGGCATGATTAGTCTTAAAATGTGTAAAAGGCTGCTAGAAGGAAAAGAGTCACTTGTCCAGTTGTTCTCTCTGGTCACTAAGGATAGGACCAGAGGGGATGGGTTTAAATTAAAGGAGAAAAGATTTAAGCTAAACATTAGGAAGCATTTTATATCCAGGCAGTGGAATAATTTGCTGAGGGAGGTCTTTAAAAACATCACTGGAGGTCTTTAAAAACAGCTTAGAGAGACATCTCTCAGGGATGGTGGAGGTTCTGCGGATCCAGCTTTATGGCAGTGACTGGACTAGATAACTTTGGAGGTTCCTTCCAGGTCTAGGAAACTATGCATTGACTACATTGTGGGTAAAGGATCTGTCTTTGCCCTTTGATTGTAAATAGTATAAAATCCCACCTTCAATCTAAGGGCACAAGCAAAGGGAGGAGCATCTGATTATGTGCTGCAGTGTTCCAATGTCCAGGACATGCAGCTCATTGTAATACGCCAAGCCTGGCAATAATAATAAACGGGGTGAGGGTTGCAAGTGAATGCAACACACCTAGGGAGCTTTGATCCTTTGTGTGTGTACAGAGAGATAGAGATTAGATAGATCACCTAAGCAGAGAGCTGGTTTTATAATCCATGTGTATAAATTCTTGACATATTTCTCAGGGGATGTTATTGAACCTTATATTTACCATTTTTTTCTTCTTTCTCAAGAGGGCTGAGAATACGGGTTGGGATTTGTGAAGGAATCCATGGAAAGAAACTGCATGAAACCAAAATGCAGTTTAGCTGTAATCAAGCCTCTCTCACTCAAGAGCTTAGAAATGCCCTGTTTTCTTCAGTGTGCATTTACAGCCATCTTACTGGCAGTTACCTTGACTCAGGGAAAACCCTTCTGTTGCTTTTGATGCATGAGGGAATTAAGAAGAATCTATCTGATTTTGCAAACTCACAGAAACTCCTCCGCAGATCTAAGCTAGTGGAAATGATGTCCATTTGCACCAGCTGAGAGCCTGCCTCTAATAAATCTATCTTATTAACTTTCCAGCTGTTTATAAAATCAGTTATGTGAGATAAACTGATCACAGTCAAAGAAAATGAACATGCTTCCCTGCCCACTCTTGCACCTCCCAGATAAATATGAAAGCAATGAAGTAGCAGAAGGATTTTCATCTGTTATAGTCACTTTTTGAAACTTTGACTATGTTTGGTGCTTTTGCTTAAAGCGACAGCCCCTTGTGCCATATTATTTCATATGAATCTCAGCTTTCAATAGAAAAAAAGCTAATTCTCCTTGTTCAAGATAAAAGATTAAAAACATAACCCATGTGTACCCTGTGGAAAGGCAAGATCAAGAAATAAAAAGAACCCCCCCCCCCCCATGATATCTTATGATTTCTCAGTTAGGGTATTTTCAGACGTTACGTTACCACACTCAACCACGGTGAATCCCCCGTGGTGGTGGATGGTCCCGTAACGTCTGGTTGCTTGCCGCCAGATGTTCACCACCGGCGGTGAGCAAAATAACCATACTTTCTAGAATGGTCCGGGCACCATCCCCGAAAGCATGGTTAATTGAACCACGGCCCAGAATCGACAGACGGTAACGTCTGTTACCGCCGCCGATTCCGGGCCATGGCCCAGACCCTGGGTTGGAATCAGGCACAGCGGCCGGATTGGTCGCTGCGCCCGCCCTTCTCCAGGAGGGCGGGCGGTTGGGGGAGCGCGTGGGGGCCGGGGCTGTGCGGCTGCACGTTGCGCCCTGCAGGGCCCCCCCCCCCGATTCCCCACCGGAATCAGCCGGCATGTCTGCTGGACATGACGTTTTGATTCCAGTGGGGAAGCAAAAGGTGATTCTGTGACGGGGCCAATAGGCACCCCGTCACGTCTGAAATCACCCTTTGTCGCATTATTGGTGGTGTAGGGCTGACTCCTGATTTTGAACAACTGAGGAAGACAATATGGGCTTCAATGGGATTATTCTGGGGTAAGTGCTTTTGTGGATCACGGCCATGGTGAATTCTCAAGAGCTTTAAAACAACCTTGTCCCATTTGGTAGGAAGCAGACTTGCTCATGCATTTAATTTAGTTCCTGACCAGGTAGATCTGAATTTAGATTCTGGTAACAGGAGAGGGCATCAACGGAGCCATCTTGAGAATTGTGGAAGTGCTGAGGAGAGTGTTGACTGGAGGCATCTCTTTTGGGAAATAAACAGAATTTTTTTGTCAGGTGTTTTTTTTGCATGCACCAGCTCAGGGTGACTTACAACAAACAAATACACCCAACCCCTTCAAAACCCCCACATCACTCCCTCTCAGGGGAGTTCCCGTCTTCCAGATTCCCTAATCTCTGCACCTGGCCCGTACCCACCCCCTCTCACAGAGGGGCCATGGTCAACACTGTATCCCCCTTCCCTCCCCCCCCCCAACCTAAATTACCATACAATTCCATCCTACCCACTCTTACTCATGGGAGAAATTCCCTTCCCCTAGTCCCACCGAAACACCCCTCCAAACTCCCTCTCACAGAGGGGCTGTAGCTGTCCCCAGTTCTAACCCTCCCAATTGTCCCCTCCCTCCCCCAATATAAAAGAAGCCCCAGGTACAACATCTTACAACGGCTCCTGGCAGCATACCTGTTGATTTGACTTATTTTAGGAAACTTGATTCCTAGTCCTAGATTGTCCAGTAGCGAAGTCACAAATTCTGTGTAGGGCATTTGGGGGCTCCTGCTTTGGTTCTCTTTTCATTTTGTGCCACTAAATGTTTGTGCCCTGGGTAGGACACGCCATGCATGCCTTATTTTGGCACTGGCTGGTGGATCTTACAGGTCCTTTTAAGTGGGGTTCATAGGGTCATGCCTTAAGATGGCACTGAATAGCAAGCTTACTTGCCTGCATAAAAATCTTACCTATCTTGAACAGGTGGCTGTGTGGAAATGTTTAAAGGCTGTTTTAAAAATACTAAAACACATTTAAAAACTATAATCATTTGGCCGAGGTAACAAAATCAACACAGAGGCCAGGAGAAGAGTGCTGTTCTGGTGCAACTGGCATTTGATTTCCAGCAACAACCAGTCAAGTCACGAATAGAGACTGTGACCAGAGCCATTAATGGCAGCATTTCTGGATTACAATGTACCAGGCGCCCCTTGAAAGAGTAGGAAAGACGAAGACCTGACTGGATTGAGGTGGCTTTGCAGTGAGAACAGACTGCTGCTGGATTGCCTTAGTCATAAGAGGAGAGGTAGGACTTTCTCCTCTATTTTAAAGTGAATCATAACTAAAAATAGCAGAACAGAGCACTAACTGAACTGCTATTCTAACCACCTAGGACTCTTTTTTTTTCTTCAGTAAGTGGCTTTTGTGGCTTCAGTACAGAGTCAAGGACAGGTAATGTGTATGAGAGGGATTTGTGTTTTGAATATGAAAGTCAAAAAGGGTTTAAAAGGTTTTGGTTTTTTTTAATCGAAACCCGAATGTGCAGCCCTAGTATTTGATAATCCTGGATTTTCAGCAAACCCCTCAAGCCCCATTAGCTGCACACCTTGTTTTCAAGGCACTGATGGGGGGTGGGGAGCATGGATAAGCAGGTCTGAGGAGAGTGTTATCAGCAGACAGACAGCACCCCTTAGCTGTGCCCTCGTGCTGGTGCCTTGAAAGAAGGAGAGTCAGAAAAGAGGGTCTGAGGGAGCACTGTGAGGTGGGCAGATGGGGAGCACAGTTAGGAGAGTCAGAGGGAGCACTGTGAGGTGGGGGGCACAGTTAGGAGAGTCAGAGGGAGCACTGTGAGGTGGGGGGGTACAGTTAGGAGAGTCAGAGGGAGCACTGTGAGGTGTGGGGGGTCACAGGAGAGT
>QEPC01007512.1:5524130-5571845 GCA_003113815.1 Sphenodon punctatus | reverse complement strand
TGGGTGGTGAGGGAGCGTGGGGGGGGCGGGGCCGTGTGGCCGTACGTTGTGCCGCACGGCCCCACCCCCTCCCTGATTCCCCGCCGGCATTAGCCAGCACGTCTGTTGGACGTGCCGGTGTGATCCCGGCGGGGAATCCCTCCGGTGATTCCGTGCCAGGGCGACTAGCGCCCCGTCATGTCTGAAATCACCCTCCGTGTGTCTGTGTGTGTGTGTCTCTGAGAGAGAGAGAGAGAGAGGAGGGTGGGTGGGGTGGGGACATAGCCTTCACAAATTCAGAGTGTGGGAGACAATCTTCAATTGTATGTATTATTTATTTATTACATTTTTACCCTGCCCTTCTCTGAAGACACAGGGTGGCTTACAACAACAGAAATACAAAATACAATAAAATACATTAAAATCCCTCAACCCCAACATCATCCCACCCACCCTTTATCCCTACCTTCCACCCCAAACCACTCTACCCAATCCCACCCAACCTTATTCCTGCCCGCCAAACGCCTGACCAAACAAAAAAGGTCTTACATCTCCTCCAGAAGACAAAAAAGCGCAGGCTTAGGCAGCTCTCCAAGGGGAGGGAGTTCCATAATTGTGGGGCAGCCACCAAGAATGCCTCCCTGCGCGCCCTCATTGTAGCAAGAGTGAGAGCACCAGAAATAACGTTTAGTCCCCGATCCTGCAAATACCTATGTCTGCACGAAGGCCCTTTTCAAATGGGCCACAGGGGGATGGGTGTACATCCACGATGGATGGAGGTGGGTGTGCGGGCGCACACTCATCTCCACGCACAGAGCAACTGGCATTGGAGCCCATTGCTCCATGTGGGTGGAGGTGAGTGGAGTGTGGGAGCACGCACGCACCCCCGCCCGGCACCCACCATGGGCGCCCTTCCTACGGAGGCCCCCCACCGCACCCCCACTGCGTGTGGCGTTCGTACAGCGTACGCATGAGTCTGCCCCAGTGTGATAGACTGTCTTGCCTGGCTAACATAGGAATGTTTATTCATGAGTCCCATGTGTTGGGGATCCCCTCCCAAATTGCAAAAGGCCATCCATAGGTCCCCTTTCGCCAGCGCTTCCTATGCTATGCTAACCCTCAGCCAGCCTCAGAGGGAGCACCAGGACGTAGGGGAAGAGGTGGTCTTTCCGATACCTTGAAAGTAGGAGACACAGAAAAGAGGTTCTGAGGGAGCACTGAGATGTGGGCTGGCAGGGGGGACGCAGTTAGGAGAGTCAGAGGGAGCACTGACTTCCACTGAGAAGAACATGAGGGATTGAGGTCAAAGAGAGAATTGACCCCTGAGACACTATGCTCTGCATCAGCTTTCGATATTTCTGGTGTCTGTGTGGGTGGAACCTTCCTTTTTTGGGAGTCACTTGGGTGGTGTGAGTTTGGGAGATCAAGGGGAGCACGGATGCCATTCATTTAAAACATTGGGCTGTGATCCACAGCCCACTACTCTGGAGAAGTCCCGTCGAAGCTCTGTGGTAAGTGGATTGTGGATAGCAGCGGCCTGCTTGTGTATAATATACAGAACCATGCAGTGCCTTATAAACAACTAAAGGGAGATCTCAGAAAAAATGAATGAGGTAGTCTTGTAAAAGTCGTCAAGGTAGATTAGATGAGCTGACGGTGCTACTGATTTATATTTACTTAAATGTATTGATCAAAGCCATGCGGACAGGGTTGGATCTAGGTACACACAGGCTGTGTGACCGCACAAGGGCCCTCAGGGGTCCCCAAATACATAAGATCCAGGTATAAGCTTGAAATAACAACATGAGCATAGGAAGCACTGGTGAAAGGGGACCCACAGAGGACCTCTTGTAATTTGGGAGGAGATCCCCAACACACGGGACTCATGAATAAACATTCTTATGTTAGCCAGAGGGAGTCCACACCGCCATTTCGTATTATAATGTCCTACCAGAATCCAAATCAATAAAATAAGGCAAGACAGTAGTCTATCACATTGGGGCAGAATCCTGTAAAGACATATGCACACACAGTCCCTTTGTGTGGACATAGGTAGTTTCAGGATCAGGGACTAAACGTTATTTCTGGAGCTCTCACCGACAGAATTTTCCATGCACAAGGAATTCAGGTCTGGTGGCGCCTACGGAAATAAATAGTACAAATGTTTTCTTCTTGAATTGATTTCATTTTGCATCTAAATAGCTTTGTTTTCAAACTGCCTGCAGGACAAAAAGAGAAAAGAAAAATATGTGTTTTTATTTTCCTTGACAACTTGAAGGATTCAAACTAACAAATGAATCAAAAATGCAGTTGGAGGTTTATTCCAAGTATAAAGCCTCATTATTTTAGTGCACGACTGTGACCAAGTTCATGTTCCAGGAGGATTTCAAAGCATTAAAACACTTCCTTTGAGTTTGGCAACCATGTGTATGAAAATAAATAGGTCGATCTTAAATAATTCAAATGTATCTGCGCAGGTTAACCTGTTTTTGCATTGCCTTGAAGTTTATATTATTAAGTTTATAGCCCGGTGGTATCTCTAGGGCTCAGGGCAGGTTACAACACACACACACACACACACACAAACCACATACAATGGATATAAAAATAAAATCACTGAAAATATAAAACAAATAAAATCCAATAGAAATATAAAACTTCACCATGCCCCCCCCGCCCCCGAGCCTGTTCCCACCTGCCAAATAACTGGCCAGTTAGTTTAGTATTTATTTATTTATTTATCCAGTGCCAGCAACGTACCTGGCACTTTACAATCAATTCTAGACAGGTTCCTGCCCCAATGGGCTTACAATCTAAGAGAGATAAGGGAGGGTAAACAAAGGGGGAAGGGAAAGAGAGAGACAGGAATACACCCAAGAAGTTGCGAAGTTGCAGGTGCATGTGCAGAAAGGTAACTAATCAGAATGTCTTGTATTTGCCTATGCTGCCTTTGGAAGATGCTTGGGCTTTGGTGAACCTCCAGCTGAGAAGGGAGTTCCAGAGCTGTGGGCCATCTCTGCAGACCTTCGCTTGTACAAACGTGGTGAAATGATGGAATTAAACAGAGGCTGTTCTTGGCTGCCCTTAAAGACTGTGATGGGATCTAGGGGTGGAGGCCATCTTTCAGATACATAGGGCCCAAGCTGTTTAGTTAGTGGCAGATCTCCCACGGACTGTAATGGCATCGGGTTTTCACCCTCAGGAGATTCATGGCAACAGTCAAATCTCCCTATAACAAACCCTGCTTATAATGAACCAGTATTCAAGAAGTCCAGTTTCAAGAGCCATTTCTATTGATTGCACATTGTCAAACCCATAGCGAACAACCTGATAGGATTAACTTTTCTCTGCTCCCATAGAGATTTGTGTTACACTTAAGTTATATTGTATTTCACACATATCTTCTTACACCTTTATGTACTTGGATTTAGATACCCCCCTGATGAGAAGTGGGGTGGCAGCTGAGTGGCTACAGGACTTAGCTACAGCCCTAAAGGTTGTGGGTTTAAGTTACAGCTGAAATGGGTACCTGAAAAAAAACAACCAGTTGAATCTGCACTACCAGAACCAAAAATGGCAGTTTGGGTGATAGCTGTTTGCTCTCTGTTGGGTATCTGTTTCACTTATTCCATTTTGGTTTTTCGGTTTTGGTACTTCAGTATTTTGGGGACATCATTTTGGCAATATTTACACTATGTGCTTGCACAGTTGCCAAAAGTGATGCTACCGAAATGACTAAAATACTAAACCAACCAACCATAGAAATCCGGGGGGGGGGGGGGGGGAAATAAAAATGGAGAAGGAATACCCCCAAAAATCAGATATGTGAGAACCCATTTACAATCGCACATAGTACTCGGGTTCCCAAATGGCTACCCCAAAATTGTAAATAATATTTGTGAATAATAAACCCATTATCCATTTCAGAACTAGTTCAAATCTTGGGTGATTTTGCACTAGATGACTTCATGCAATCCACCCAACCATAAATGGGTGCCTGTCCTATTTTTATCATTTTAAATTTATGCGGCAGAGTGCCACGGTTTAAGTTCTTGTGGAAATCAGGCCCACAACTACCCAACATCCTGCCACTTGCTATTTGCAACTCAGTTGAGGGGTAATGAGCCCAGGTGTGGGTCATCAAGGGGTCATGTGACCCAAAGAGAGTCCCAGCTCAGAGAGAGACTGAGGAGAGTTCCGGCTGGAGGTGTCTCGGAGAGCTGCAGCCCATGTCAGTGTTTCCCCAGGCAGGAGGGAACGAGGCTTGGAGGTTGCCCAGGGGCCCTGCATCATAAGGGCTCATCCTTGAGCTGGCTGGCAAGTGAAGCTAGAGCAGGCAGAGGCCATGGTACGATCCCAGCTTTATTAAAGGCTGTTGTCAGCCTGGGAAGAGGAGGCTGCTAGCCTGGAAGAAAAGGCTTTAGAGATGAGATGTGATATAATGTGAATAAATGGGCACTGAGGCAAGAGCCACTGAACTGTGATTTTGGGGACTGCTCCTGCTACTACTTATCCCTGGAGCCGGGCAGGTTTACTAAACTGCTCTTTCTAAAAAGACTCAGGGCAGCTTATAAACAAACAAATAAAAAAAAAAATCAAATTACAAACAAATCACTTAAACTCCATCCAAACAATCAAGCCTCAAAACCCACTCCATAATAAATCAAACTTTAAAAATAAAACCTAATTAGCACCCCTCCTTATTCCCACTCCCTCCCTCTCCCTTGCCTCTTACACAAGGGAGTCCCCCCCTCCCTCCTGTTAAGTTGGAGAAGTCAAAGGTGGCAGCCACAGAGAAAGCAGCGAGCCTTAGCCACTGGATTTATACATCTCCATTATGAAATGCTGGCTCAGTGCACTGCATAGACTAGGATAGGCTTTGTCCTGACATACACGGTGGGCTTCTCCAAAGAATGGATGAGCAGAGGAATAAATTGCCTAGGTTGGCCATGGTATCTCCTTCGCTAGATGTTTTCAAAAACCTCCCAGCCAAGCATCTGCCTATGATGCTTGTTTGTCAAGGGTATGCTGCCTTGCAGCGGGGGAGACACTAATCACCCTCAGGTTCCTTCAGCCCCACAGTTCTATTGTTCTAAAGGTATCCCACGATTGAGATTTCCAGTGGGTGCAGAGCAGGGGTGAGGAACGTCTGGCTGGCCATGAGCCAAATCCGACCCATGACTACTTTTGATTGGGGCCCTTTCCAGTTCCTGAATCTGGCCCCTGGATCCAGGCCCTGAAAAAGTGAGCTCTGGGAGAAGGGAGTGGAGACGAGGGCATGCATTCAAGAATAAGGGATGGACATGGACTCATGGTCTGGATCCATGATTTGGACTGTGTCCTCCTTTTCTCCATTCTGAGCACCCTCCTTAAACACCCTGCCCACAACTCCTTGTCTGGCCCACAGAGCTTGTGCTAATTTTCAAACTGGCCCATAGGAAAAGGTTCACCCCTGCACACGGCTAACGTTAGAATTCACATTGGTGTAAATATGGGGTGGGTAGAAAAGAGGGGACATGACCCCGCCCCTCCTTGAGTTTGGAGCGGTCCCTGCGGAGAGGGTTGTGCAAATGGTCCGCTGCTCCTCCTTGGAATTTGAGGGTGTTTTTTTTTTGGCAGCTGACAAGTGGGTGGAGTCATCACCATTTTGTGGGGCATGGGGTGGAGATTTGGGGTCAAGAGGGATGAACTGTTCTCCCCCTCACTTAGGACTGTTGTTACAGCTAACAGTCTGTAGAGCCGGTGGCTTTAGCATTAGAACCAGCTTAGTTTTCCCTGGGCACCTTCTGCAGAGGAAACTAACTCTCTCTTTTCCTGTGCAGCGAAGACCCGTGGCGGGCCGCAAAGATGATCAAAGGCTACATGCAGCAGCACAACATCCCGCAGAGAGAGGTGGTGGACGTCACAGGCCTGAATCAGTCTCACCTCTCCCAGCATCTCAACAAGGGGACGCCCATGAAAACACAGAAGCGGGCGGCGCTCTACACGTGGTACGTCAGGAAGCAGCGGGAGATTCTCAGACGTAAGTGCCACATACTGGGACGCTGTAAAAAGGTGGCTAGAGTTATTGTTTAAATTGCAGGGGTCCCAGGAGGACCCAATGGGGATCAGCTCCTCTTGTGCTGAATGTTGTGGAGACACATAATAAAAGACAAACCATAAAGAAGAGCATAAGAACATAGTGCTATATTGGGTCAGGCCAATGATCCAGCATCCTGTCTCCAACAGTGGCCATCCTCGGTTGCTTCAGAAAACTACCCAATAGGTCATAACGGAGAGATCCATTCCCTGGTGTTCACTCCCAGCTCCTGACAAAGCTGCACCCCCAGCCCACCTTATAGCCATTTCTAGACCTATCATCAAATAACTTATCCAATCCTTGTTTAATTCCAGCTATGCTGCTTGCCTTAAAATCCATGCTTTGAAAAGCTTGCAGATCCAAGTGGTGTGAGAGGCACAGAGAGGCAAAGGGACTTTCCCATGGCCGTATAGTGATGGCTAAATTGAGAACTGAACCTATTCCTTCATGTCCCCAATTCAGTGCCCTGAACACTGGACCACACTGTCTCTCCTTGGGATAGGATGAGATACAAATCTAAATAAACAAAGCTGTAGCTATTTCATTGTCAAATGTTTGATAGTATTTACTCTATCTCCAAGGTCCTGCTCTAGCTTGTTCCACTGGCTTCATAGGTGCAGGATTGAGTCCCCTGGGTGCATGCTGCAAATTTCGACTCACAGCAGCAGTCAGTAGTTCCTGCAATTTTTTTCTGTTGACTTTAAGAGTGCTACTCATGTAAGGGAGGGCTAAATACTCTGGAAATACACTTTGAGAAACCCCTGCAAACCTGCTTCAGCTGCTCCCTGTATTTTATGCCACAATGAAAAAGGCGTTTTTAAAAGAGCAAGAGAATTTCCCTGCAAACGCTGTGAATAATAAAACCTGCTATCAATCTCTCTTTATGGCCCTGCTGACAAGCTTTGGCTCTGTGGAGATCAGTCCTGGAAGGTCACAGCTTTTGCTCATGGGTGTGCTATGCTGTATTGCCCAGGGTGCTGTGTTTTGAGGGGAAAGGAAATCTTTCTGCATACATGAATTGGTTTTAGCTTCTCAGCTGTTGCTGTAGGAGTGCATTTGCTTCCAATTAATTTGAAATTGAGTGGTATCAAAGGAAGGGGGAGTGCTTTGGGAACAAAGAGAGGGAAAATTTGGAGTATCTTTGAAGTCTGACTGCAGGATTTTTAATGTATTATTCTTGCATTCACCAAATCCTCCCTGAGCAAGCACATGCAAGTACACAGAACAGACCCAAGGCAACTAGGATACCCTAGCTATGCTTTTTCATTAAGGGAGCTGCCTCACAGCTCAATGAGCCTTGTGCCTATCAATAATAAATGTATCTTGGGATAAGAATGAGAAGGTATTCCAGAGATTAGCAGTAAATTACAATGGGAGGGGAGTAAACCTCATGGAAATGTCATGCTTTGGGGATAGTTGAATCACTTCAGATACAAGCAAGGGGAGGGAACCTTTTATTTTTTTGCTAAGCAGTCAAAATTTTAAGGGAACTTCCCCCATCCTTTTAATGCTTATTGCTGTGGGTCTTTGGACATCCAGCTTGGAGCAGAACTGAGCAAACCTGGTTTGTAGATCCACTCTGACTCTGAAAACTCAAGAGATTTGGGCAGAGAATCTTCCAGATTTTTTAATTGGATTTTTCTAACTTGGAGCTGAACAAGGAGGCCCTTTCAGATTAGCCCACTGCTAATTTATTGGTCTGACTTTGTATTGCAGTAGCCCAGCTGTCCTATAGTGATGTACAAACACAGAGCAAGAGACATTCTCTGCCTCAAAGAGCTTACAATTTAAATAGATAGGACAGAAGGGGAAAAGGTAGGATTGCCATTTCTATTTTACACACCAAGGAAGTTAGCAGCTTGCTGCCTGAGGTAGCACACAAAGCCTTCTGACTCAAGTTTTGATTTTCTAACTGAAAGTTTTGATTTTACCAGGAAGAAATGTTGAAATTAATGTTATTTTTTGATTTGACATAAAATGTTGATTTGAAGTAAGCATGTTTTATTTTGATCGGAAATGTCACCATATTTCATTGTGATGTTTTGCCAATTTAGAAATGGGAAAAGAAAGTTATTTTAAAGTGTCTCAGCATTTTTCAGGGTACATTAAGAATCCTGCTTCCCATGCAGCAGTACCGGGGGCTGCTTATGAGTTTGTGTTGTATGTTTTTCACTGTTTGGGAAGGAGGGCAGAAGGGATTCCCCCTCTAGTCTTACCCTGCTGATATCCAGACAGCTGTCTGAAATAAAGTTGCCTCTTGTGTCACATGCAACCACATTAAGTCTCTTTAGAAGAAGATATTGCCAGTACAGACTGATGTGATTAGCTCACTTCAGTCTGTCACATCCAAAGATAACTTTGTTGATCTGTTCTCTGATGGTGATGGGACCTAGGGTGCTAATGTGACCTGCACAGTATCTTTAAATTGTTTAGATGACTTTGCTAAAAGAGGGTACCATTCTGACTCAATTGAAATCAATATCTAAACTTCCACTGACTCCAACTGAGTCAAGATTGTACTCAGAGTAAGCAAATCAAGTGGGCCTGCACATGATCCTCTAGGCGGATAACGTCGTGAGTACTTAGTGTGGGTGCCAGTTGTGTTTGCTTCACTTCAATGGGACTTGCACCTGTGCTAAGGGCTAGGCTGATGCTGTTTACCCAGAGGATAGTGCTCATGGTAGAAAAACACTGGGTGAAATTCTGTGGGCTGGATTACACAGCTTGATCAAAGTGTCTTGTTTAAGTGTCTGAATTAATCTATAAATGAAGGTCATTTTCTGAGTGGCAGTGGCTATAGGCCAGATCAAATGTGCTCCTTTCTCTTTCAGAATTCAACCAGACAGTCCAGGGTTCTGGAAATATGACAGACAAAAGCAGTCAAGATCAGCTGCTGTTTCTCTTTCCAGAGTTCAATCAGCAGAACCAGGGCACGGGCCAGCTCGACGAATCCTGCTCTGAAACCCCCAACAAGAAGATGCGACGGAACCGCTTCAAATGGGGACCTGCCTCGCAGCAAATCTTGTACCAGGCCTATGAACGGCAAAAGAACCCCAGCAAGGAGGAAAGGGAAGCCTTAGTGGAGGAGTGCAACAGGTAAAATGGCCTCCTGTCCGGGTGCCTGATTAAGTGGAGATTTATTGGCATGGCCTATGTTAGCCAAGCACAAATGCCAGGTGTCTAGAGAGGGAACACATCAGCTAAAAGCAACAGCTCCAGGAAGAACAGCCATGTGACTGTAGGCAAATCATTTTGTCTGTGCTTATTGACCCTAGTTCCCCATCTTCAAATCCTGCGTTTGGTCAAGTCACACATTGATTTCTCTCTTGGGTCCCCATTGTGTAAAATGGGGGGTTGTTCTCCTCCTGGGAATATTCATTAGGTCCATGCCATTCACAAAGGTACTGGATTCAGTCATGTTTCAATCATTCTCCTCCCCGCCCCCACCCCTGGTGGTACATTTACAACTAAAATAAGGTTTCAGAAGGCAAATCAAAATCCCTTTGCAAGTCTTGATAATGAAGCAGCCCTAGGATTCCCAGTGAAACAGCCCCCTGTTTAGGCCTGGTCCTGAGAGTACACAACTTTTCCTTTTTTGACTGGGCTGTGATTCTTTATAGTCCAGCCACCCTCATTACCCACAATGCAGTTGGGGAAAACAGGATCTAAACATGAATGCTTGCACCTATGCCAGCCTGTGGTCCGAATCGGCTCCCAATTGTCCTCCTTCACACCAGGGCTTACCCCTTCTGGGCTGCTGCAGGGTAGCTCAGGTCAGTGCCTTTGCACAGATAAATGGTAAGTGTCATTAGAAACGATTGCAATGTCCAACCAGTTCCAAAGCGTTCTCCTTACTCTCCCCTAGGGCGGAATGTCTCCAGCGAGGGGTGTCTCCGTCTAAAGCGCATGGGCTGGGATCGAACTTAGTGACTGAGGTTCGCGTCTACAACTGGTTTGCAAACCGGCGGAAAGAGGAGGCTTTCCGACAGAAGCTGGCCATGGACGCCTACAGCACAGGCCAGCCCCATGGCATGAACCTATTACTCTCCCACAACTCCCCTCACCACGCCCAGCCCAGCTCCTCCCCACCAAGTAAGATGCCGGGTAAGCGAGTGCGAAGGGAAAGGGTGCATGTTTGTCTTGTTCAGACCATCTTTTTAATGCAGGGAGGAGGGAGCCTCCAGCCTCTGAGCCAAATCTGGTCCAAGATGATTTTTTTATTTGTCCCCTTTCCAATTCCTGGGTCAGGCTTGTGGATCCAGTTCCTGCCTTCATGCACTGGAGGAATGAGCTCAAGGGATGGGAGTAGAGATAAAAGCATGTACTCAAGGATAGGGGATGGATCCATGGCATAGATTAGGGGTGGGTAAAGTGGCAGGATTTCCTAATCCTGAGAGCCGCATCCATTTATCACAATGGGGCCAAAGAGCCACCGCTTGCCCGCTTCTGCCATAGATCCATGATCTGGACCCTCCCCCCCCACCCCCATCCTGAGTACACCACTAAAATAACCCCATCCACAGCTCCGATCCAGCCTGTGGCGCTTGTACTAATTTGGAGAGTTACCCACAGAGGTGGGAAATTCCCCACTCGTGTCTTAATATATCTGGGGAGGAGACATGGCCTACGTGGTTGGGAAATTATTGGATAGGGAACTGGGAGGTTTTGATTACTAGCTCTGGTACTGGTTTATGACGTGACCTCAGACCAGTCCTTTGGGCCTCAGTGCCTTCCCTCTGTCAACCAAGGATAATGGTTCCCCCTGCCACAGGGCTGAAGTGTAGCTAATTTGGAACTATATGTGAAGAGGAAAAACGCTGCTAGAATCCTAGGCCGCTTTTAGATGATCACGCTGTGTGCTCGCGCGGGGTTTCAAAAACCCCGCGAGGAGAGATTACACGAGACGCCGCCGGCAATCGCGCGGGCATTCTTTTCAAGCCGCGAACTGACCGGGAGCCTGATCGAGGTAGGTCATTCGCTGCTTGAAAAGAATGGGCGGCGCCGTATTAGGCGCGCGATTGCCTGCGGACGTAGAGTTGTAAGCTGGAAGAGACTTTAAAAGTCTGCCTAGTCAGTGCATTGCTCCTACGCTGAAGCAGGATTAATGACTGGACAATTAGACCAGCCGTTCAGGAGATCTGGGTTTATTTCCCAGTTATAATACAGACATTCTGTGCGACTGTGGGCAAATCAATTAGGGTGTGCTTACATTAGGGGACGTGAGGAAACCCCCACCCCGCATCAGAAGGGAGGAACCAGCATGATAAATGATCAGGGAGGGAATTGATAAAGTCTTAGCGTTTATATATATATATTTAAAAAATCAATTGCGTCAAAAATAAGAATGATGGTGCTTCCCCCTGTCAAATATATTGCAACGCCAAATAGTCGCCTGGTAGATCAGGATGCAGAGGCACTAATGCAGAGGCCAGTGTGATACAGGTAAAAGTGCTCTGGGCTGCTGAGCAAAGGAAGGCATGTGGGCGGGGAGTTTTAAAGCCCAAATCTGCCCTGTCAGTAGCTTTGCCAACTTGTTGTTTGCAAGAGTAGTGTGCTGTGTCAGAAACAATGGAGAGGCTTGCCAGTGGTGGCTAGCTCATTGGCATGGGCCTGCTCTGCTACCCTACTGAATAACATGTTCTTTGAAGGCTGGGCATGGGGCAGAGAGTGAGCAGGCAGCAAGGAGTGGGAGTTCTTTGTTTCCACAGGAGGACAGAGCAGTGCCAACTACTATGCCAGAAAATGGGAACTTCAGGCCCGGGGCTCAAATGTGTCCCTTAACAAGTTTTTATGTGGCCCCTTTCCAGTTCCTGGATCTGGCCCTTGGATCCAATTCCTGCTCCCAAGCCCTGAAAGACTCCGCTCTGAGTAAAGGGGAAGAGATGAGGACATGTACACAAGGAGAGGGGAGAGATTAATGTCCCAGATCCATGATCCCAACCCTCCTTTCTTTGACCGCACCCCTTAAGCACCCCCACCTCAACTTCTGTGTGGTCCTCGGAGATTGGACTAATTATTAAAGTGGCCCCATGGGAGGAAAAAGGTTTCCCATACCTGCACTAGGATCTTCAGCCTTCTTTAAGAGCAGCCTTAGCCCATGAAGAAGGTGGGTGAGAGGTGAGGGAGCGGTGGAAATAGGGTTGCACCTCTTGGGGTTTCATCTGGAGACAACAGGTTTTGACCCAGAGTCTTTGGGATCTAGGGGAAGCCCTGATTTACCCAGGTAATCCAGTGGTGCCGCTGTAACCCAGAGAAATTGGGACGTCTGGGGGAAGCCTCATCAGAAAGGGGTAGGCTATAAGGACTTTCATGACCCACTCCATGGGGTGTCATGACACTTTATAAGGCATGAGAGTTACATGGGCATGATGGCCCTTTAGCCCCACCCTCACCAACATAGCCCCACCCACTCCAGGGGAAAACCCAGAAGAAGGTGGTAACTCTAAGTTGGAATGAGGGGAGGTGTGGATAATTATGTGTTGTTTTTTAAAACGTTTTATTGGACTGTGGGTGTGTTAGGAAGGGAGGAAGATTTTGTGGGTTGTTTGCTTGTAGGGGATTGATTGCAGTGGGGTTTACGTGACTTATCTGTATCTTGATATTGTGTTTTAACCTGTAGGCCGCCCTAAGTCCTTTTGGAAAAGGGCAGGCTGTACATTCAAAATAATAATAATAATAATTCGTCCCCTCCAACATTTGACGGAGAGAAATAGATACACTTCATGCCATCCCTAATTTGCATACATTTGCATGTGTTTATGAAAATTTGTAATAGCCCACTGACTAACTTTGGGGCTGAGCTGGAGAAAAGGATGATTGTGTGAGAGGCTGTGTGTCCATGTAGGTTTGTAGGTGCACAGTCAACTTTAAAACTCAGCCTATTAGAAAGTCAAAACTCTCAACTGACTGCGCTGACTTTGACTCTAAAGTTTTAGTCTTTAATGACACACAGAGAATCCCAGATGGAGGCAGCGACAGTCCCTTTCAGCATGTTAAAGAATTCCCTCTCGCAAAGACAGGGTGTTTTCAGACGAGATGCTACCCTGCATGGCCACCCTTGAGAGACGGGTGGAGCAGCTGGAGGTGCGCTCCCGCGAGCCACTAGAGCATCCACTCTCAGCCACTCACGGAGCAATGATGGGAAACCTGGAGTATGCTATGCAGGTTTGCTGCGGCCGTGGTAGCCATGCTGGGAGCTGCTCAATTGTTTTGCTCCCCATGCCCTCCGCATGTATTGGTGCTCTGTGACAGAGCCATGCGGCAGCCATGCATCCCCCCCATGTCAACTTGCTCATCTGAAAAACATCCACACTCACACCCCTCCTACTTTTTAAAATGTTCACCTTGATTCCAGGCACACAACTTCATCCTGCCCGGGTATTACCTTTCTTTGTTCTTCGTTAGTAGTGCTTTCCCCAAGCTTGTTAAAATGAGAAAAGGTGCTCTAAATGAGGGTGTGTGTGTGTGTTTGTGGACAACGAGAAAAATGAACCTGCCCAACACAAAGTTTCTTTTGTAAATTTATTTATTTATTTATTTATATTTTACTATTTTTCTACCCTGCCCCCTCCTGCTCACAGAGGAGCCCGGGGCGGCTTACAAAATGCATAAACAATAAAAACACACACAAACTATCATTAAAAACATTTAAAATGATAAAAAGAACTAAAAGGGCAGAATTCCCCCTCCCCAACCCAACCCACCCTACCCGTCTCCCTCTCCAAAGGCCCGGCGGAACAGCCAGGTCTTACGCTGCCTACAGAAAGAGGGGAGCTCCGGGGCCAGGCGGGCCTCCATCGAGAGGGAAACAAAAACAAAAACGAATTGTGTGCCTGCTGCACACCCCTACTTTCCCTTAGTTAAACTCTTTCAGGAGAGAAAAGAAACGAATGCTCTGAGCTAAAGGCTTCTCTTAATTTGTTAGCCTTTAGTGCAGGGATTACCAAACTCTTTTTGTGTGACCCCAATATGATTCTGTGACCCCAGACAGTAACAAAACCATGCAAAGAAAAATCAAGTGTCAATCAGAATCATGACCCCATCTGTAGTCACTGTGATTCCCACCCACCCACCCAAGGCTGTTGACTGGAATTTGGGACTCTGGTACATCCTGATAACTGGGGACTCCCTGCCACCACCCACGCCTCTATCTTACATTTTGAAATCAGTTTATGGAGACCATCCTGGTACTTTATTTACACATTACAATTATTGTCTTACTCATCCTATTTTAATGCCTATTTATATTTAGAAAGAAAATTGTTGTCATTTTTGGCTGCTCTTCTGAGCCTGGGGGACCAGGACAGCTGTAGCAACACTTTCCCCCCTCTTGTCAGGTCTGGTGATCCCACTTGGGGATCCAGCCCGGAACTTTGGTATCTGGGTTCCTTTCCCTGATTTTATTGGGTGGGTTTTTGTTTTTTTGTCCTGTATTTATTTGGACAAAGTGGGAAGGGCCCAGCGAAAGCACGTCGACAGGGTTCGGAAGCACGCAATACAGATTTAAAGTGGAGACAGGAGAAGAACTGGAAGAGTGGAGACTAATCAGGGAAAAAAGGCCTGCCTTGAGTGAGTGGTGTGGGGCAAGAGGCATTGTTGGGAGAACAATCCCTATTGTCTTTGTACCTGAAATCTACACACCAAAGTCAGCAAGCTCAAGAATCAAACAAAAGCCGGAAGCTTTCTGACAAGCGCTAGGGTCGCATGGGGGTCAGAGTGGGGTCACCGGCTCTGGCGGTTGGGTCCAGCTGATGGTTCATTGAACAATACGGCATCCTCCCTTTCTTAGAAACAGAGGTGTTAATCCATCCAGTCCAAAGTCTATCATGAAGGACTGGTCGGCGTTTTGGAAATCCCTTCTTCATTACTGAATGCCAGTATACAAATCTGTTATTGACTATAGAGCATCATAGATCTACAGAAGGGATAGGGAGCCTTTTCTCTCTCACAGGCCACTTTGAAAGTGAATACAAGCTCTGTGGGCTGGGGTGGGAGTAAGGGATTGCTCAAGAAAGGGGAGAGTCCAGTTCATGGATCTGTGCCATGAATCCATCCCCTTGCCTCATGTGTATGCCCTCATCTCTGCTCCTTTCCCCTGAGCTCACTCTTTCAGTGCTTGAGGGGAGGGACTGGATCCATGGGCCAGATTCAGGAACTGGAAAAAGACCATATAAAAAACAGCTCCCAGCCAGATTTGGCTCATGTCCACCCCTGATATAATGGATGCTTTTTTTTTGTTACTTTGTTACTTTTTTTGTTACTTATTAGGGGTGCGTTCCTGGCCCTAATCACACACAAGGACCCTGCTATAGTAGGCGCTGTGCAAACACAGAACAAAACGATTGTCCCTGCCCCAAAGGGCTTACAATCCAAGTATTAGGTGAGACAACAGGAGGTTATGACAGACGTACAGGGAAGCAATGAAAAAGATGTTACTGGTCGAGATGATAGGCAGTGGTCATGGCACACTATTCCCCTTAGGGACATAGATTTTTGTGGATCCATCTTTTCCCCTATTTTTCCCTAGGAGGAGCTGATGGAACTATTTTATGGGGAAACGGTTCTTGTGGAAAAAGTTAATAGGGAATTGGTAACATTGTTGAAGCAGTTGAGGACTGAGAATATTGGCACAATTACGTATCTCTCGAGGTTAAGAGCAGGGCTGTGCACAGGGTCAAGTATTTGTATTTGGTAATTGTGTTTATTTGTATTGTGTCCTTTGCCTTTGTTTGCTGCTTTTTCCCCATTGCTGCCAATGTGGAAAACATAATGAACACTCAAGCCTACATATGGGTTAATTTGGCGCAGAAGTGCAGTGAGACTGCCAGTTAGGGAGGCCTGTAAGAAAAGAAAAATGTGATTACAACTGCTGCTAAATCTACTACTCATTTTAAAAGGGGGACGCTGGTTTGAGGGAGTGTGGAGAATGTAGCTGGCTTGGTGGGGAGGTTGTTAGCTTGGGGAGGTAGCTTTATATGTTGTCCATATATTTTTGCCCTTCTTTATAGTGACTGATTTCATACAATTGAGTCAATGAATACAACAGAATAAAGTACCCAGAACCTAAGTCTGAAGATGAGAAGAGAAGGCTTCTGCAGAGCAAAATAACTTATGTATTCATCCTTTTGATTTGTCCCCCATCCACAGCTTTTAGTTCATGGTACTCGAATCACATGGTAATACACAAAAATGAAGACCTGTCCAAATTAAGGTCTTTTTAGGTTAGGAGTACAACCATGCAGTCCTTAGCACAGCTAATTTCTGTTGGAGAAAAAGGATGGTCTGGTGTTCATGCTACTTGTTTGAGAGTTAGAAGAGCTGAGTTAAATTCTTTGCTCTGCTGCAGTCAGGCTCCATGTGTGACACTGGACAAGTCCTTTAATCTCGCTGAGCTTCAGTTCTCCATCAGTAACATTCAGATGAACAGTATAAATGGAAGTAACTACTTTGACTTATTTAAATAGAAGTAACTGCTCCACTTTGGTAGCATTCAGGCAAACAGTGCAAACGCAAATAGCACTATACCAGTTTGAGAAGTGATAATTGCACTGATAAGTGTTCGTATGAACAGTTTCTTTGAAATACAAACTGAAGGGGGATAGGCACTCCTGGTTTTTATGGGGTACACACTTCTCCTCCTACTCCTGAATAGGAGTAGCAATGTGTAGGAATGCTTCAGGAGTAAAACCAAGGTAAGGCCCAGCTACGTCGATTTAACTCTTTGGGTGTTAACAAACATGATGGTGGCCTGCTGTGGCCCACGGGCCAACCTCGCGTTTGTTAAGGGCCATCCAGATGTTGGGCCTGGAGTTCCCCCAGGGCTGTGACTCCAGAGACCTTTGGAGTTGCAGCCTGGACTAGCCGCCACCACACCCAGGGAACGGCCTGCCCGAGCAGGCTACAGCAGGCTGTCACATCTGGTAGCTTGCTGTTCCTGGCCTGGAGTGGTCCCCGTGAACAGGTAGCCATGGTGGCCGTCATTGGTCACCATGGCCTCCCGCCATGGAGGGAAGGTGGGCCGCTGAGCGCGGGCAGGGCTGGCTGACCACATATTCCTGTAGCGCCCTGCCCCCCCCAGGCCCAGCCACGGGAACGTTTGTTCCGCCTCCGGACCTGATCCTGACCAGGATGGGAGGGGCACCCTGTTCTGGGTCAGTTCATGACAGTGACACTGCGCCATCACGTATGGTTTTACCCTTTGTCAGCACGTGGTCTCAGTGCTGCCGGGAACAGAATCTGCCCTGCGGATTGTAGTTTGGAGCAGTTCTGATGCGTATTGCAAGGAAGCTGTAGGAGTGCTGAACCTAGCGGCTTCACCAGCAGAATCGGGTGTGGTTGTAAAGTGTGTATGTGTGGCGGGGGGGCTGTTTGCCATCAGGAAGGAATGTAATATGAGCCCCACTACGGTAGCCCCATCCACTGGTGACCAAAACGTGACCTAGCCCTGGAATGTCCTGCACAATAGGGGTGACGGGGAAGGAGTTTGCCCTTCTGTCTCAGGCTGATTGCTTACAAGGTGCCCTACAAGCACATTGTCAGCAAAATCAGCTGTTTTCAGTGTTCCCCTCCTGGCTTTACAATAATACACCAGCATGCAGCCCTGCGTTGTCATGGCATTGTCCCCCTTATGCATGCTTAATTGACAATTAAGCTGGGGCTTTGAACGAGCCTTGTTGGCTTTGATGTGCCCTCATCTTTCCAGTGCGTTCGGTCGCCCCATGACACTCTTTTGTTTTCTTCTATTAGGGGGACTGTGATTGCTGTAAGCAGGGTTCATTTATCTTGAGACTGGAAGGCCGTTAAGCCCGGGCCTTTATTTTCCTAGCAGTAGACTGAGCCAGCAGGAGCTGCCCCTTCACACAGGCCCCAGTGACAAGCCTATTCTGCAGGGCTTCTTTTGAGCGGGCCAGGAGTGATGGCTACTTCCCCACCATACAGTAGCTGAGGTCAGGAGAGGTTGGTTGCAGGAACGGAATGAATATGCTGGAGGCTGGTGCTTTTATTGATTAGGTTCTCCGAGGAGGAGGAAATTGGCATAGAATATGAGAATGAGCCAGCCTTTAGATCTTGGTTCGGGCTAGTGCTGTAAGACAGGGCTTTGCGAGACACGCTAACTGGTGCCGCTGTCTTCAGAGGACACACTGGCCCCCCCAAAATAAAAAGAGGTGTCTGGGCTTAAGCCGGCACCAGAAGGGTGTAGCTATACAGGCTTGTTCGCTGGGGTCCCCAAGCATGGGGGCACCATCCTAAATATTTAAACAAATAAAATAAAATCCTACTTAGCGTAGCTGCATCCCCTGCTGCTGGGAGGGGGATCCCCATTCCATTGTCTGCACCCGGGCCCTTTTCCAAACTAGCTGTGCCAACGGTTCCACCCCTTGACTCCAGAAACGTCGGGGGGAGGGGGTATTCATTGGGGGGCTGGTGGATCTGCCCTGCCAGTGTCCTCACTCCACCAGCCTCTGCTTCTGCCCCATCTTTGCCAGCCCCTGTTAAGGCCTGGATTAAGTCTGATACAACATGGAGGCTGCCACTGGCACTGCTGTTCATTAGCTGTTCGAGGGCAAACCACTCGTATAGCTAAACTATAGATGCAGCCTCCTCCTTGCCCATCCATGGCAGCCCTGCAAGGGGAGAGAGGCTGAGCTTGGGTTGGGAGGGGGCTGTTGTTACCAGTCGACCACCCATCAGCTGTTTGACTCTGGGGGTGTTTCACCCCCCAGTCAGATGATGGGAGTCAGTAGCACTCCTAATTTTTATCTACCTGTGGGTGGGGCTGGCAGTGTAGCAACAGTGCCAATTTGCTGCTACACATTAAACTTTGGAATCCGTTCCATTCTGGCCTCACTCCTAACCAGGACTGGTAGGATTCCAGTGGGCTGCCAGGAGTCCCTCGGTGGTTGAGTTGTTTCTCCAGGATTTCCCCTTGTTGCAGTCTTCATGCCATCCCCACCCACATCAAGCAAGGGGCAAGCAGTCAGCAGCTGCCCACCCCAGCTGTTTCACCGACCTCACCTCTGGCTCTCCATGCTGGGATTTGAACTGCCCTTGCACTATGATTGTGGGGTTGTCTGGAGCAGTAAATGTCTTAACAGCTTAATGGCATGCTTGAGCCCGACGCGCTGACACCACCACTTCCTACCCCCCTCCTCCGTACGCCCACCCCTTCCCTATAGACAGGGAACAATGGTGTTTGAATTTACGGTCCAGCTGCAAAATAATTCATAGGAATATATTCTTTAAAAAGCCTTGTATTCCTCAATTAACAGAGAACTCAAAAGCAGCATGAATGAGAATGAGTACTTTATACAGGAACTGTTTTTTGTTTTTTTAAAATCTGAATAAAATCAGCCTGTGTCTTCGTGTACTGAATCCATAACTGTATAAGATGGAGTGCTGCTTTCAGTTTTGGGCAACCCCATTTTAAGGACATAGAGAAGCTGGAGAGGGTGCAGAGGAAAGCAACAAAGGTTTATTTATTTAATTTTATATCCCACCCTTCCTCTAAGACTCAGGACAAATTACAGTAACATTTATTTATTTATTTATTCCAATTCTTAGCTCACCTTTCCCAAATAGGCTTACAAAATATAAAAAACAGATAAGCATAAAACATACATAAAACCATATAAAAGTCCCCCTACAGACCCTTATCCCCATCTGCCAAACGCTTGGCCAAAAAGAAAAGTCTTACATTGCCTCGATAAAGGGTTTGGAGCATAGATCATATGAGGAGAGGATGAAGGATTTGGGTATGTTCAGCTTGGAGAAATGAAGACTAAGGGAAGATCTGATAACAGTTTACAAACGTTTCAAAGGCTGCCATTCAAAAGATGCAGAACAATTGTTCTGTCTTGCTATGGATGGGGACAAGCTGCAGCAGGGGAGATTTAGACTGAACCTCAAGGGAAAATTCCTAACTGTAAGGACAGTCAGGCAGTGGAACAAGGTACCTAGAAAAGCGGTGGATTCTCCATCACTGAAGGTTTTTAAGAAGAGACAGGATGAGCATGTCAGGGATGATCTAGGTATAGCAGATCCTTCACCAAGCAGAGGGCTGGACTCAGTAGATAAAAACAGATGTGATGGTGGCCTACTTTGACCTGCTGTGGCCTGGAATGATGCACTGCCAGATGTTAGCCTGGGACTCCCCTGGGGCGGGCAGCCAGCTAGCCTGGGCTGTGTCCTTAGAAAACCTCTGATGACACAGCCTGAGCTAAGGACTTCCCATGTGGGCTATCAATGGCTGTCTGAGATGGGGGGGCAGGCAGGCTGGGCTTGGCTGGCTGCACTTTTGTTTAACTCCCTGCCCTACCCAGGTTGTGCGGGCAACAGGACGGCTCTCTGACCATGGGCGCATTTGTTCGGTGCCCCTCCCCGACTCATGTTGGCTGTGGTTTCCCGCCCAAGCTGGGTTGGAGAGCTGCCGTGCCACCTGCATTTTTACCCAGTAGATCCCATCCAGCTCTATGATTCTATGGTTTTTAACTATTTTAAGGAGAGTATTTGAAAGCCCATTTATGTAGCACAGGGGCTTCTTTTAATTGCTTGAATTGTCTCTCCTTCTAGAGCATTTATCAGCGATCTCCTTAATTTGCAGGTCTGCTGTGTTTTAACTTGTCGACACAGCGCCATCTCGATTATGCCATTTTTATCTCCCAATAACCACCAAGGCAATCAGGTTATTGATGAGATTAACTGGTGTAAATCTCCAAAGCATGATAACCCAGCCTCATTTGCATACAAAGAGGCAATGCAAACCTGCGGTTTCCTCATGACCAGGGAGACGACGCACCCCTGGTGTGGTCACTCAGCTGCTAGTTGGCTCTGGAAACCTACATGTGTGGGTCACAAAAACAACATTCTGGCCTGTGCGCAGTCACGAGGCTGCACTCACACGAGACGCGTGGTCTGCGAAAATCCCTTCCCCCTGCTTTTTTCGTGTGTGAAAATGTCCGCAGGATGCAGTGGGTGTAATGCGTTGTCAAACCAGGACATTTAACTCAGAAACCAGAGTTTTACAATCGTGCTAATTCCCTCACATGCATTTATCGTAACGTGTGAAGGGATTAATCCTGTTGTCAGTCTGTCAGTGTAGAGACATGCAGCATTATGGAATATGTAGCAGGGGCCACAAACAGCACTGGGGGGTGATTTTTAAAGTGTGGGGATGGAATGTAGGAACAGTGAAAATGCAGGCTTACAGTCTCCTGTAAGGGAGAAAAGATTCTTCCAGTGAATGCAGTCACTGCTAGAGAGACAGAACTGTTGGCAAAGAGGTTGTTCCTGGAAGCCAATGCAGGCTCGTTGTGGAGGAAAAGCTTCCATAGTTAAGGCTAAGCAGATCTTTTTCTGTTCAGGAGCCCGTTTTTCAACACGTAAGCCTTAGCTCCCGAACTACACTACACTTTGCACGGCCGATAGAGCAGTAGTGTGACTCACTGGTTAGGATCATAGATTGGGGCTTCAGAAGGCCTGGATTCTAGTCCTAACTCTTCCACTGACTTTAGGCAAATAACTTAATTCTGCCCCTGACTGACCATTATCTGTCAGTGTTTGTATTTAGATCTAAGGTGATGAGCCTCAGGCCTGGGAGCCAAATATGGCCCGTTTTAGTCTCTGGATGTGGTCCCTGGATGGACTGAAAGACTGAGCTCAGAGTAAGGGAGTAGAGCTGAGGGCTTGCACACAAGGACAGAAGATGGATCCATGGCACAGACAGATCTATGATCTGGACCCTCCCCTTCCTTTCCCCACTCTAAGCACACCCCTTAAACACCTCTGCCCACAACTCCTGTGCTGCTCTTGGAGCTTGTACTAACTTCCAGAGTTTCCTCTGGGAGGGAAAAGGTTCCCCACTGCTGACTTAGATAGGTTTTTTAGGATAAGGACTGTCTTAGGGTGCTTTCAGACATGCATTAAAGTGTACTTATGAGTTTGGGCAGCGGGACACAAATGCAAATTAGGCGTGGCTTGTTAACGTCCGAAAGGTGCGCGCACATGATTAAAGCTTTTCAGTGCACTGATAAATGCGCTGTACTGAGCTGCAAAATCTAGTTTGGTACAGCACATTTGTCAGTGTGCAGGAAAGCTTCAATCATGGGCAGTGTGCCTTTCTGACATTGTCAAAGTCGCATCGTTATTGTCCCACTGCCCAAACTCACAATTACACTTTAATGCAGGTCTGAAAGTGTCCTTACTGTGCAACTGTACAGCACCCAGTACAACGAGGCTCTGATCCCAGTTGGGGCTTCTATTATGATTTATTATTTAGAGCATCAGCAATGTGTCTGGTACTGAGCAATCATGTATTAGAGACAGGTCCCTGCCCCAAGCCGCTTACAATCTAGGATGGACAAGGAAGGGGAGAAAGAGGATGCTGAAAGATAAGCCTCTAGGTGCTACTGAAATATAAATAATGAATAAAAATAATGCTCTTTATTGGAGGTGTCGCGATCAAAAGTGTCCTATAATTTTTTATTTATTTATTTATTTATTTATTTATTTTCATAAATTTATACCCCGCCCCTCCTGCCATGCAGCTTGGGGCGGCTTCCAACATTAAAATACAATAAAAACCAATAAAATTCTCATAAATAATATAAAATATTAAAACAGGACTAAGAAACAATATAAACCAAAGTGGGTGGGGGAGCTAAAAACGCCCTTCCCTACCCACCCTCCCTCCCAAAGGCCTGGGCGAACAGCCAGGTCTTACAACTTCACCGGAATGTTAACAGGCTAGGGGCCAGGCGAGCTTCCTCCGGAAGGGAGTTCCAAAGCCGCGGCCCTACCACCGAGAATGCCCTCTCCATTGTGGCCCCCCGCTTAATGCGGGGGACCTCCAGGAAGGCACCCCCGGCAGACCGCAGGAGCCGTTCTGGGGCGTGGAGGGCGAGGCGGTCCCTGAGGTATGAGGGGCCCAGACCGTGTAGGGCTTTATAGATCATCACCAACACCTTGAACTTGGCTCGGCACGCTATCGGAAGCCAGTGCAGAGCTCGGAGCACAGGTGTAATATGCTCCCGACGGCCCGTCCCCGTAAGAAGACGGGCCGCCGCATTCTGCACTAGCTGCAGCCTCCGAACCAAGAACAAGGGAAGCCCCACGTAGAGCGCGTTACAGTAGTCGAGCCTCGAGGTGACGAAGGCATGGATGAGGGAGGCCAGGTCCGGGCCGGAGACATACGGACGCAGCCTACGCACTAGATATAGCTGGCGGAAAGCAGCCTTAGCGATTGCCTCCACCTGCCGCTCCAGATGGAGGTCCGCATCCAGTATCACCCCCAGACTCCGAACCTGCTGAGCTATAGGAGGGCGAACCTGCTGAGCTATAGGAGGGAGAATCAGTATGATTGATTAGTAGTGTCTTATTGTCAGTACCTTCCATCCTACTGTGGTTGACATGGATTTAGGATTGGCTTTATATAGCCTTTAGTACTTGTGTCTATGGGTATTTGCATTTTGGAATATTATAGGCTTTGTACCCAAATAATATGTTGTTTTTTGTTATTGTTTGTTGTGGGTTTTTTTGTGTTGTATTGTTTGTCTTATATTTATCCTGTGCTGTTAATTTGACAGTTTGTCATGGCCTATGGACCAGTACAATAAAGTTTGATTTGATTTGATTTGCATTTTGGAAATGCTCTTACAAACCAGGCCATGAAGAGTCAGCTTGGCACGGCCTTGCAGACATCCTTATGTTTTGATACTGTGTTGACCTGTCTCAGTTCTGTGCAAGAGGCACTGCACAGCAATTGCCATTCCATCTTTACTGTTTTGCTCATTGTCCCGTTTTGTCAGTACAGTGTGTTGTTAGATAGGCCTGTCTGGGTTTATTGGGGGTAATTAGAGCTTTACAATGGCAGCCAAATGGGAGGGCCCTGTCCCAATAAACAAGTTTATAATGGATATAAACTATTCGTCTTATATCTGAGGGACATTAACACTTTCAAGACATTTTGAGTGACATTCCCCACCCCTCCCACATCAAATAAATTCATTTCTGAGATGCATGTGGAAGAAGGCAAGGATGTCTACATGCCAAAGGTATAGCCCAGTGGCATTGTAGGGCAACTGAAAGCAGGATGGCTGAGTAAGATGCAGGCATTTGAAAGGAGAAACAATTCCTCTCCTATTTTCTTAGCTACCCGACCATTAAAATGTGCACAAACCGTTGTGTTTATGACGATCGCAGTAGACCCACCATAAAATCACAGACTCATAGAGTTGTGACCCCACCGAGAGACAAAAGTATCCTCATAACCATAGACTTTAGAAACTAACATATCTAATTATGAAGATCCGTTCTCAGGAGGACTCCATTTAGCAACTTTGTGATCCCACTTGGGTCCTGATCTCTCATTTGGGAACCCCTTATTTAAGCTGAGAAGTTACAGTTACCATCACCTATTTCAGGGGCGAACATAATTCCCAAACCAAGAGCCATGTACCAAAATCTTCATATGGCTGAGAACCACAAGGCACACGCATGTGCATACACAAATCTCTCTTGCTTCGTGATTGGCTGGCAGTGCCAGTGCTCTGAGATTCTGGCTGCTGAAATTCTTAGAGCAGCTGTAATTCAGCTGCTGAGACTCAAGTGCAGTGAAGTAAGACACAGTGTGGGGCCCCAGGAGCAGCCCTGTCCAAGATCTGCATTGGAATTGCCCGCGAGCTGTGTGTGGCTCCCGAGCCACACTTTGGCCACCTCTGTCCTATTCTGACCACACTGGTGATAAGAATTCACCTAGCCACTCCTGTGTGGAGCCCAGAACCTCTGAATGAGTTAGAGCATGTATTTTAGAAAGAGATCCAGTTTTAATTCTGAGTGCAACCCTCCATCTGTTAATGTCAATGGCTCAGCTCCCATTGACTTTAATGGTGGAGGAGTACCCACTGAGTGGCAGAGAAAAACCCACCATGTTCCTTGGAAACTGGTTCCAGTGGTTAAATATCCTCCTTATCCTTATCCAGTAGTTAATTATCCTCCTTGGCCTGGTGAAGTGGCTCCGTCCATATGTCTCGGATTCCGATCTCGCTACTGTCATCCATGCATTTGTTACCTCAAGGTTGGGTTACTGAAATGCCCTCTACATGGGGCTGCCTATGCTGACGGTCCGGAGACTGCAGCTGGTGAGAATGCAGCGGCCCGTCTACTTACAGGGCCGGGTTGCTGGGAGTGCATTATGCTGGTGCTCTGGACTCTGCACGGGTTGCCTATAGTCTTCTGGGCCCACTTTAGGGTGCTGGTTTTGACCTCTAAAGTCCTCATTGGCCTGGGCCCTAGCTATCTGAGGGACCGCCTCACTTCCTGGGCTCCAGGGTGGCTTCTGCGGTCCTCAGGGGGTGCCCTCCTGCTGGCTCCATGAGATAGACGAGTGGGGACGGACAGGCAGGCAGGCAGGCATTCTTGGAAGCCATGCCAGCACTGTGGAACTCACTCCCAGTGGGGGTCCATCGGAGCCCAAATTGCCTTGCTTTCCGGTGTCAATGTAAGGTGTGGCTCTTCCACCAGACCTTTGGTGGAGGGGATGGGTCTGGGGAGGTTTAGGGGTGGGTGGGTTTTCTTGTATATTTTTCTTGCACACTGATTGTTTTTATCGTCCGGATTTTTATTCTTCAACTTTTTAAGATGTTTTATTTTTAGATGTTTTTTTGCTGGTTGTACGCTGCCCCGAGCTGCCAGAGGCAGGATAGGGCAGAATATCAATATATTAAGTAAACAAATAACTTTATCCTGAATTGGCCTAGTTTCAGCGTCCAACCACTGGCTCTTGTTATGCCTTTGATTGCTGGATTAAAGGAGGAGCCATTGCTATCAGAAATCTCTCCCCTATGTCTGTGATTCATCGAGGGAGACAAAGTAGTTCATATGCTATCTCTTTTATTGACGAGAGTATGCAAGCTTTTGGGCCATACAGGGCCCTTTCTCAGGCATGGAACTATGGGCTGAGAAAATGCAAGACAGGTAGATAAAATGAAAGTAAATCACTTGGAAGGGAGTTGGGGGGGGGGGCAGGGGGGACCATTGCTAATCAACCAATCATTGATATTAAAAGATTACATCTGAACTGCTTTGTCTCCATCTCTTACATGTGGGATCAACGTGGTAATCAAGCCTCCTCTCTCTCCAGGCTTTGTGATTCATTGAGTCACCTCTTAATCTTGTCTTGGATAAACTACACAGACTGAGGGCAGAAAACTCTTAAAATAGCCAGTAGCTATTATGAAGATCCCCAAAGAACATTCTGCTCTACTGCCAATAAACCCTACTTTCTTTCTCATCATGCTGCAGTCCTCAAAATGCTTATTCTGAATTAGTCCCATTAAAGTTAATGGCACTAGTAGTAGGGCAGTTTGGGGAAAGTGGCTGTAGAATTTTAAACTGCTACCTGTCACTTTAATAACTGAGCAGCTGTTATGTAAATTGGGTGGCAATCCTGAAAATACTTTAAACTGAGCTCCTAAACGGATGGGACTTACAAGCTCAGAAGTAGTTTCAGGAATGCTGCATTGTTTAGTAAAAACAGGAATTGTCAGGGAGAGGCTCCACATGTTACCTTAGCACTGGGGAAAATCAACCCTGTGGTGCTTACTGCAGTGTCATCTCGTGGTGGAGCAGCATGAACAAATGTTTATGCAGTTCTGTGTTTATGCTGCGACCCTATGGACTCTGATACCATCAGGTAGCAGACTCTGATACCATCAGGTAGCAGCATCAATAGGGGAAGCCTAACATTTCTGCTAGTGAAATTGACAATGTAAAGCTCATAGGCAAAGCTCCCTCTAATAGCGTTGGCCGTGCAGCTGGTATATGGAAGGAAAGCACTGGAGAATTTATAAGAAACAATGAACATTTACCCAGTTTTAAATAGTACATACACCATAGCTGTCTTGGTTCTGTTCCATAGCATGAGCTGTTTACTCTGCTTCACACTTAAAGCATTCCCCACATACAACACTGCACTAACTTTGGTTCCTGTGCCAAAGTTGCTGAAGTCTCACTGTGAAATTGAAATTGACACACCCAAAGCCTTGCTGGTGAACAGAAGTTGATGCTCGAGTACCAAATCAGGTACCTGATTACTCGAAAATACCAGGTTACTTAGTAAATACTGTTACTAAGTTAATGTTTTACTGAACCGGTACATGAAGTCGGGAAATCGGGATCAGAAGGCAGAAAATCAGTATGGAAATCAGTAAAATGGTAACTTGGGTAGCCCATTGGGCACTAATTAGGTACCGATTACCACCCAATATTACCAGACTGGGTAGGTACCTTAATTTTGAAAGGTTTCCCTGTTTTTGCGGGTGCTTGTTTCAGCTCTCATCAGGACTCCAAGTGGTGTCATACTATCTGCGGATGGGCTCCTGACTGATATCTGATAAACTTTTGCATGCTGTCTGGGCTCATGGGATTTCAGTGAAGTCTCAAAATGGTATCATGCAGGCAAAAAATAAATAAATTGGGAATAACTGCCCTGCTAGGTTCCCTAAGCAGACCCACATCTAGCACTTCCCCATAGCACTAGTACAAAACTAGGGGAAAGCTCCGCTGACACTAACTCCTAGTTCACCAGTGACCTTGTCCTATTGAGGCTTGCTAACCTTGACAGTGTCCTTTATTTGCTTAAAGGGCAGCATCGGAAATCATCTAACTTACCTTCCTCGTGTGACATTGACGTGGCTATTTATTCTGCCTCAAAACCTTGTTGAGACAGAAACTGCCTCCACAGCTACATATCTAGTTTAATGAAACCTTGTGTGGTTAAAAAAAGACATTAGGAGCTGAAGGTTTCATGTTTGAACTGGAATGGGTGATGGTGAGGTGCTGGGGTAGCTTGCCTAGACAACATGGGAAAGCCAATAAAACGTTTCATGGGCTGTGCAACTTGGTGTCCAAACAACAGCCTGGTCCAATAAACAGACTTTTATATTATGGCTGGCACTCTAGTAAAGCTGTCTTAAAAAGCCCAGGCCATCCATTCAAGCCTATTAACAGCAATTCATATGCAGGTTCCTATCCGAGCAGGTTGCAGTGGGCTGGTGGGAGGGGAGGAATAAATCTTTGTACGCTGGAGCTGCATCAAGCTGTGAAACTACAAGGGGAAGAGAGTGAAACAATTGATCCAGCTTTTCAATAGCTGTCTGACCCAACCTTTCCATAAACCGTGGGCAATATCTCTGGCCATTATTGTCACTAGTCATTCCAAGAGGGAATCTTTATGTTCTGGTGCAACCAGCAGTGAGCAACTCTTCACAATCTGGCTCCTGATTTTTCTAGTCCCTGTCACGGGAGGGGGATGATAAGGGAGCCCCGAGGACCTAGGCCCACTCACACACACAGCTCAAACTCATGCTCTGCGAGGACACCCTGGGAGGGTAATGCCCGTCAGGATAGTGTGGTGGCTTAAATGCCCTCAAAGAGGTCCGGCCTCTATCATCACTGGGCGCAGAGCTTTGAAGGGGGAACACAAGCACGCCACCCACACACGCAGGCGGGAAGGGACTGGGATGAAGGTGCGGCTGACAAGTGAGGGCTCCAGGGGTAAGGCACAGGGGGGGAATCTGAGGATTCAAGGGGCTCACACAGTCCAGCAGCAGTAGGGAAGCTAACCCCGGAGGGGGGAAGGGAGGGTCACACAGCCCCACCACCTCTGTCAGATACAACTCACTCAGGAAGACTCACCACCGGGTCCCACACGCCCTCAAACACTCACCCAAATACCCTATCTCTATCTCTGCACAAGAACACACCAGGAACGGGGCAATGGGGGTGGGGGGTGGGAGACAAGGACAAGGGATGGGGGGAAACACAGAGAGGGTCAACAGGACACACATGTAATATCAAAGGTTAAACAGTCAAGAATGCAAGCACCAAATTACACGGGGACCAGCTTCTCAGTCTCTGATTACCAGCACTGTCTGCATGGGAGTGCCGGTATTTATAGACCAGGCTCCGGCCCCCGACGTGCCTGGATGCATGCGGAGCGGCGCACAGGGGCGAGCGCCGACCTCACTTCCTGTGAGGTAGAAGGAAGCGGTTCTGGCGTTGTGCTGGCAACTGTATGCGGTGGCGGGTTTGTCGCAGGCGGCGGTTCCGTGAGGGGTGGCGTGGATCCCACAGGTGAGCGAGGGGAGGCTTGTCGGCATCTCGGCCCTCTCTGCCACTGCTGCTGCCACACCCTGCACCCCCGGCCCCTGACAGTCCCTCTGTCTAAAGAGAACAGGAAATCCTTGGTGTGTCAACCGCAAGCGGTCGTGCACCCTGTAACACTAGGGCTGCCAGATCAAAATATAAAAAATAGGGGACGCTGTGGAGGTGTGGGGCTCTGAAATAAAAGGAATATGTTGTTTATTTAATTATTTATTTCATTCATTTATACCCTGCCCCTCTTGCCACAGACGACTCAGGGCTGCTAACTCGGTTGTGCTGTATGGGACTGTGGGGCTCTGAAAGGGATGCCCGTTATGTTCTAAGTGGGGCTGTGAAACAAGCAATATTCATTATGTTCTATGGGGTTGTAGCTTCTGAAATAAAGGATGGTCCCTTAAAATAAGAGACGTCTTGTGGCCCTATGGTAGCACTAGCCGTATGCTCCGTATTAGACAACATTGTAACCAGGCCCCCGTGAATTCTGTGCTGCTGCAACTGCAACCATTTTTTCAGGATTTTGCATTTGGCCAAATGGTTGCAGAAATTGCCTTGTGGAATTATAGCCTGAGTGGGGAGCACTGCGAGCTAGCCAATGGGATGGCAGCACTGTGAACAAGCCAATGAGATGTCAGCACTGGGAGCTAGCCAATAGGGGGCTGTTACTGTTAAGTGCTGCTGGTATATATTCTGTGGACATGGGACCCTGTGCCACAGCCGCTGAAGAGAGGCATACTGCAACCCCACGTGGGAAAGGAGAGCACCCCCAACCTACTGTTCTGTCTGTTAGGGTTTTTAAAGATGTGAAAAATCTGGATTTTCTGCTTGCAGAATTTGGATTTCTTTATTGCAGAATTTGGAAAACGATTTTTCCGAATACATGTGGCTCTGCGTGGAGTTCATGAAGTGTATGTTATGCATCCTGCTCAGTGCTTGATCCACAGAAGTGAGTCTGCTACAGGCTGGCTGTGGAACGTGGATCTTTAGCTCAGACTCTAACTCTGGAGGCCTCAATGGGTGTTTTCAGACAGACGTGGTTCGGTCCTCAATGGGTGTTTTCAGACAGAGCAGGGCTGGCTACCCCCAGACCTGCTCCAGGGGTGCACCCCCGCATCTGCCCACTTGCAGCCCTGCCTGGGTTGGGTTTAAATGGAGCTGGCGGCTGCCACAGCCCACAGTCAGCCCACACGGCACCCCCATAGAGTTGCAGATGGATCACCTGAAGCTCTAGGTTGCTGCCCACAACTCTATGGTGTTGCCTGGGGCAACCCCTGGCTGAGAGTGGCGCTGCAGTGGCTGTCCAGTGCCTTGCGTTTGGGCAGCTTGCTCTGTTGGCGGTGCTCCTGGATGTTCCAGAGCCCCTGCTCCACCTCTGTTCCTTCCTTTAGATAGCTAGGGCATCCGGGGCTGAGGTGGAGCAGTGGTGGGGCTGCTGTTCATCTAAAAGCACCAGTTGTATCAGCTGAGGTGGACCGGCACAGAATTAATGGGACTCGTGCCTGCACTAAGTGCTAATGCCTGTGATGTTTGCTCTAATGTGCTTTGTGTTAGAGGGTGCTTTGAGGATAACCATACTGAATCCTTAATAGGGCGTGAATGTTCTTTTAGGACTTAGTAGAGTTTGCTATCCCTCCTTTGGAAGAGCTAGTGTAGCCTAAGGTGTTGGACTTGGATCTGTGAGGGTAGAGGTGGCCTTGGGCAAGTCATTGTCTCTCAGTCTTAGTTCCCCATCTGAAAAATGGGAATAATAATGACCTACCTTGCAGGGTTGTTGTCAGGGTGAACTAGATAAGGATGATAAAACACTTTAAACATTGAAAGAGCTATGGAAATTATAATAATAAAAACCTATAGGAAAGTGCTGCTTCTCTATTGAATTCTAGAGGCTCAGGCTGCTTTTAAACGAGGGGTGCTGAAGCACCTCCTGAAAGCCGCGTTAAAGCGAAGCCGCCGGAAGTGACGTTCTCCCCGTTGCCGGCGGTGGCGGCTGGAGACACGGGGCTTTGGAGCGGCGTGTTTTTAAGCCTGAAAATTGAAGTCTTAACGCGCCGCTCCAAAGCCCCGTGTCTCCATCCGCCGCCGCCAGCAACGGGGAGAACGTCACTTCCGGTGGCTTTGCTTTAACGCGGCTTTCAGGAGACGCTTCAGTGCCCCTCGTTTAAAAGCAGCCTCAAAATCAGAGAACTCTTATAAGTTCTCTTATAAGGACCTGCAGGGTCATCTTGTCGAACCTCGTGCTTCAGGCAGGAAGCCTCCTACCTACAGCAGTGCAGATAGATGATTGGCCAGATAGATTTGGAAACGTCCAAGAAGGGAGATTCTACTGCCCCCCTCAGCTGCCTTACTCCATTGCCCAACAGATCTTACAGTTGGGAAGTTTTTCTTAGTATCTAAATGAAATCTACATGGCTGCAATTTTTAAGCCCATTCCCTCTTGTTCTATCTTCCATGGCAGCGGAGAACAAATGTTCCTCCTCTTAGACATTTGAAAACTGCTAGCATGGAATTTCTGTGGAGTCTACAAAATCCTATTGCTTTCTCCCCTAAAGAGTTTCTTATAAGGGAGCAAGGGGTAGGTTTGTAGCCTACTGAAGAAGTCAGGAGTTGTCTATGGTTTATAGTTGTTTTTCTTTTTCTCCTTATTCTCTTTATTGCCATTATCTGCCCTCCTGTTGTTTAAACAATGTTTTAAAAATTCTGTGCCACCAGCAGCTCGAAAGCACACTTTGCATGAGGTTATGAATACAGGGTAAGAATGTGTGTGGCAGCGCTTCGGTTGAGTAATGTTTACACTGTTCCTGGCTGAGACGGCCACTTGCGCTGGCAAATAGTCACCTTGCCAAAGAGCATTCTTTCATTATCAGGGATGAGAGGTGTGCTGGGAAGTGACAAGGAGCAAAGTCATGTCAAGAAAGGGATTCCCAAATGGTCAACACTTCAAAACAGCTGGGATTGGAAATAGAAGGCAAGGGGTGCCCAAACTGTGGCTTGGTAGACGCATGGAGTCAAGTGTGACTATCGGCCTGGATTGCCTTAATGGTCCCATCCATGTCTTACTTCAGCGCACCTGAGTCTCGGAAGCTGAATCACAGCTGTTCCTCAGAATCTTAGCAGCCAGGACTACAAAGCACGGCCAATCAGTGGAGCAGGATTGGTTTATATATGCACACATGTGCTGTGTGTGTATGTGTGTGTCCCAGCCATATCAAGATTTTGGTACATGGCGAACATTGTCCACCCCGATATAGGGCATTAATCTGAAGCCAATGGGCACAAGTTCTTTGCACCAATTCAAGTCTCCTTGAAGTGAATGGCCCTCCTAATGGAGCAACAAGCTGCCAAACAGATTAAGTAAGGAATTAGACTTCTCAAGAAAACCAGGGAGGTCTTGAGTTGACGTTCAGATTGGATGTCAAATGTGCTGCATAGTGCCATTGTGCTCAGCTCCAGATGGGATTATGTTTTTCTGGGGGGGTGAAGTCTACTACCAGTATGCATAGGTCTTGTACCAATTCAGTTTTTATTAGGTCAGGGTTTGGCATCCTTCAGAAGGAAAAGGTGTTCTGTAAGATACTCATATCCCATTGAGTGTTATCTAGACAAGCTGGTTAATCCGGCTTTGTGTAGGGCGTTCGCTTGCCTTCGTTTTCAGTTATTTCCCTCTGCTACTCTTGAGGGGAGATATGAGAAGGTACCACGTGAAGTTAGAACTTGCCCTTGTAATGCCCAGGAAGTTGAAGATTTGCCCCATTTTCTATTTAGATGCCCTCTGTACCAGACTCTTAGGACCGTATGGCTAGAACCAATATGGGGGCCCTTTGGTCATACGCCGAATTTGGAGGGGATAATAGCTTTGCTCTCCCCTTCTGATGATGAGAACATGAAGGTGATGGTGCTATTTATGTTATTGGCCATGAAAGAGAGAGTGAAATGGGTTGAGTAAAACTGTTTTTGGACCACTGTCTCTCTCTGGGGTGTTAATTTGCTGCTGTTGACTGTCGAGATTATTATTATCTTGACATGCAATTTAATATTTGGACCTGTTATTGCCTTATTTTTGTTCGTTAAGGAATATTGTGTTCAATAGTCTATTCGTTTATTTAATTTTAAGCTTGTTATTTGAGTTTGTATCTGTATTTGTGTTTGTATTTGTATTTATGTTTGTTTTGATAAGGTTGTATTTGTTGTTATTGTTTCTTTAAGGCTATGGCGGAAGCTTAATGCCGTAATAAATTCTATTCTATATCCCATTATAATATTCCAGAGGTAGCCAAAGTTTCCAAACTCAAGAGCTGGTTAGGTAGCCTACCTGATTGATCCCTCATCCGGAAGAGGACTTGGGTCAGGAAAGGCTGTGAATTACGGTCCTGAGGAAAAGCCCAATGGGATCCTGAGAGAAGGGAATGAAAAAAGGATTGTGGGTGGCTCTACATGTTACAGTTAACTGTGGGAAAATCAACCTTGCGATAACGCTGCAATGTCATAGTGGTGAAGCAGTGTGCATGGACATTTCATGCTGTTCCATGTTTATGCTACCACGCATAGATTCTGAACAAAGGGGGTGCTCATCAGGTGGCAGCATAAATAGATAGAGCCCTTGCAAAATAAAGTTTCCTGCTGGAGAAATTGGTGAAGCAAAAATCTCCCTGCAAGGCAAATTCCCCGATGGTGAAACTGGCAAGCCCGAAGCCTCACTACAGAGGTGAACAGACATTGCTTCATATTTTCAACTGACACTTGGGTCTGTTTGAAGAGATCCCCAGATTTGTTCCAGGGAATAAAGCTCAGAAAACCTGTGTTCAGTCCGCAGGTGGTGGTTCCTAGGTTTCAGTGGCCAAACAGAATATTGCCCCCTGAATAAACAGACTTTGAAAGGAAATAGAAGGTAGGATGCCCTGTCTGTGGCCTTGATTAGAGAGGTCAAACTGAGGCATGAAATCCAAAACTCAGTGGGGAGCTTGTTGTGGACTCTGAGATTTGAAGCCACAGCTCTTTTTGGTGCATTGCACAAGATAATTTAAAAGGGAGGTTTAGTTATTGGAGGATGGGATGGTAACATTTGCTTTCGTTATCACACAGAACATAAAAAGGGATCTACAAATGTAAGAACTTAAGAAATGCCTTACTGGATCAGGCCAGTGGTCCATCCAGCCAAATATCCTGTCTCTGACAGTGACCAGCTTCAATTGCTTCACTGAAGTGCACCACAGGTCATAACAGAGTGACCCATTTCCTCATATTCACTTTTAGCCCCTGAATGTTAAAAGGTCTCATCCCCTGATCAAATAGTTTAATTAATACCCATTTAAGGACCTATCCTCTAAGAACATATCCAATCCTTTTTTTAACTCAGCCATGCTCTTGGCCTTCACAGCATCCTCTGGCAATGAGTTCCACAGATTAATTATATGTGGAATTAAGGGGAAAATACTTCTTCTTTATTTGTTTTAAACCTGCTGCCAGTTAACTTCATAGGGTGTCCCCTAGTTCTAGTATTTTGAGTTGTCTCTTCTCTAGGTTGAAGAGTCCTAACCTATTGAACCTCTTTGCTTACTGAAGCCATTCCATGCCTATGATAATCTTCGCCTGGAGTAATGCACTCTAGACTAGACAGACCACTGCAACGCATTCAACGTGGGGTTGCCCTTGGGGATGGTCCGGAGATTGCAGCTGGTGCAGAATGCGGCAGCCCGTCTCTTAACGGGAATGGGTCACCGCGAGCTCCATTCTCTGCACTGGCTGCCTGTTGTTTTCCGGGCCCAATTCAAGGTGCTGAATGGCCTGGGCCCTGACTACCAGCGGGACCGCCTCAGGCCCCGGGTCACATTGCGGGCCCTGCTATCGGCTGGGGACGTCTAACTCCAAGTCCCCCAGGTTTCCCAGGTGGCGACGATGGGGAGGGTGTTCTCAGTGGCCGCACCCAGGCTGTGGAACTCCCTCCTGATGGATGCCCACCTGGCCCCGGACCTCCCCTCTTTCCTAAGACAGCGTAAGACCTAGCTGTTCCGCCGGGTCTTCGGAGAGGGACACGGGTAGGGTGTGGGGGTTGGGGGGTGTGGGGTTTTGTTTTCCCTTAGCATGTTTTTAGGATTTTTATTGAATTTTATAGTGTTTATGGACGTTTTATATGATGTTTATTGATGGTCTGTGTTTGTTGTGAGCCGCCCTGAGCTGCTCTGTGATCAGGAGGGTGCGGGGTACAAGACCAAGGAAATAAATAAATAGTATAATACTGTTACCATTGTTCCTGACTTGGTAGTTCCCAATTTCCTAGAGGACAGGCATCTACACGATACTTGGCTATCACAGCAGCAAAGCCATGGAGTCTCAATTCCTCTCTGACTCTTTAGATATGGTATTTATGCTCCAGATTGGTACTGAGGCACAGTGGTCCAGCAGTGGCAAAACTGCTGCCCACACTGTGTCTGTCCTGTGAATAAACACAAGCACTCGTCCTTCAAGCCTGTCAAACTGGTACCTTTCTCGAGCTGTAGAAACAAAATAAGCCTCATTGTTAGACACGGCGCTTGACTTTTTATTATAACAAATGGTTTTTGTGTGACACCAGCCTTTTAAAAGGGGCCTTTGTCTTGAGCGGGTTTCCTCAGTTAATTATTTGTGATCTGCTGGAGGTGCCTTCTAAGTGACGTACTGAAGATCATATGGTTATCTGCAAGGACTTCTTGGTTTTACCAAATTAAATGTATTTACAGTGAAGCCCTGTGTCAGCTCTGCCTGGATTGTCAATGCAGATATCTCTTGTCACTGGTGACATCACTCTGAACCAGGCTTATAAGTATTCATCAGTATTTTGGACTGGGATAGAAAATTGGATGGAAAACGACCTGCAAAAAAAAAAAGAAAAAAAGCCAGACTGCTCAGAGCTTTTAGGGCAGAGGTTTTGATTCTGAGAGTGGAGTTCCCAGTAGGATCACACCCACCGCAGATGGCATCATGATCCTGTTTGATATACTAGGCTTGTCTTTGTGGCTGACTGGGGTCTTGGGATTTTGTTTGTTTGTTACAGTACAAATATATCAAACCAAGAAATATCTCCCTAAAACTGCTCAGCTTTTACCTTTGCCTGCCAAACTCCCGGCCAAATAAAAAAATCTTACATTGCCTCTGGAAGATGAGCAGGCTTGGGCTTAGCCAAACCCTCTGGGGGAAGGGAGTTTTATCATCATTGTTGGGCAGCCACCGCTCCGTGAGCCCTTGCTGTATGAACTGACAGGCAGATGGTACATGCAAGAGGATGCTCCTGACTGACAGATGGAAAATAAGGCAATATATGTAAGACTTAACCTTGGGTCGTGTAGGTAAAAAAGTTGAGCACCGCTGTATTAGTCCCCTCTCTGTTCAGCGTGTGTTATATGTCCACAGAGCAGAGCTGAAATGGGCATATGTCCTCTTTTAAAGAGGAAGCATGGGAACCCTAATATGTGCTCATGTCATAGAATAAACTATTACACTACTTTATTTTTATTAAAATAGCACCAACAGTGTGCCTGGCACTGACCAGTCATGAGACAGGTCCCTACTCGGAAGGGTTTACAATCTAGGATGGACAAGTGGGGGAGAGAAGGGAAGGGGAACATAGGGAGAGACAGGGATACCTACGTTCAAGAAGTCGTGAAGTTGCAGGTGCTGACTGGCACCTCACTTGGCAGTCTCAGAAGAAGGATCACTGCCTCCCTTAGGGTTACACTGGAAAAAGGGGCAGAGAAAAGGGATCCGTCACACTGCTTTCAGAAGCAACCCCTCCCATTACCAAGTACTGTAATCTCATGATGCTCCATAGGGGCATCGCCACATTAGAAAGAGGCAGGAGAATCCTATGGCCCTTTCTGACATGGTCACCCCTGCTGTCCCCAGAAACCCTGATTTCTCTGACTTACCAGAGGGGGCACCCCAGCTGATCTGGAGAAATCAGGGGGCTTCCCCCAGAGCCTAAAGACTCTTGCCTAAAGACCTAGAGTCTCTGGGCAAATTGCAAAACCCAGAAAAGTGGCAACCTTATTTAGAAGAGGAAGAATTTGCTCAGCATCAGGGTCTGGGATTGCTAGGCTAAGAAATGAATCAACATAGGGAGTCCAGTCTGACATCTGTTGAGCTCATCTGCAAACCTTCCATGGATTTCAGCAAATGGAATTTGCCTTTTCTTTCACACTAAAGCGAGTCTCTCCATCACCGAGACTTGGGATAGTGTAGAGTCATGGTGACAGAACACTGTAAAGATAGGAGGGAATGGGGGAGCAATCCTCCTGGATTATTCTGGGTGGGGAGATCCATTGTCTTAAATTTGGGGCTGTTGCAGCTGCTAAAATCCCCTGCCTTTGCTGCACCAGCTCAGGAGGAGCTGTGTAGAGGACAAGGCAGAGTCAGTGGCAGCAAGGTGCAGAAGGAGACCGAGAGCCAGGGGAGTAGGGATGGCCGAATGCGGTTCGGAAGTTCGGACCAAACTCGACTAGTTCGGTCGACCGAACCAAACTTCCAAACTGAACTCGATTTTTGGACCGAACCGAATTTCCGAACTTGGCTCTGTTCACCCATCCCTAAAAGATAATATTCCATTTAGTTCAATGGGGTTTGAATTTCTGAACTTTGTTTGGAAGTTCGGAGTTCGGACCGAACTCGAATAGTTCGGTCGACCGAACCGAACTTCCGAACCGAACCGAATTTCCGAACTCGGTTCTGTTCGCCATCCCTACAGGGGAGGGGAGCATCAGGCAGGGCCTGGAAGCAGAGGGAGGGAGAAAAAGAGGGCCAGTAGCAGAAGGGAAAGGAGGAGGAGAGAGTATGATTGGCTAGGTGCTGAGGTGGCTTGGCCACATGGTGTTAGAGCCCATAGGGTTAGGAGAGAGACCACTGGTGGTTGGGGGAAGGTGTTTCCCTAATCAGCAACCCTTATGTTCTTGACTCCCCTTATTCATTTTAGGGGTAAGAAAATACCTTCAGTCATCAGAGCCGCCAGCTTGACCCCAGTCCTTTAAGCCACAGTTGAAGAACCTTTTCCCTCCTAGGGGCCACTTTGAAAATTAGTACAAACTCCAAGGATCACGTAGGAGTTGGGGGCAGAGACACTTAAGGGGTTTGTGCAGGATTCGAGGAGTGGAAGAGATCATGAATCTATGCCATGGATACAGACATCCCCTATCCTTGAGTGCTGCCTTTCCTTGAGGTCTCTCTTTCTGTGCTTGAGGGGTCTCGATCCATGGGCCAGATCCAGGTGTTGGAAAAACTAGCTGTGGGCTGCTTTCAACCCCTGGGCCTGAGGTTCCCTGGCTCTACCTGCTAAATTTGAAATCTTAAGGCTTTCTTAAAATGTTTGTTTAAATTGGCACCAAGCTTCTGAGTCCAGCAAGTGGCAGGGTGCTTTTGCAACCCAGTTTCCCAGGCTGACCGAGTCCGTCCCATTTGATCCCACTGGCCTGTGGTCAAGTCTGAAGTTAAATAACAGTGGCTGTGACAACATCAGAGAGTGATATAGCCATGCCATGTGCTTGTGTGTGAGTCCTTGACTTACTTTGGCCTCCTCCCCCCCCCCCCCCCCCCCCCCCCCCAGGCTTGCCATTTGCTATTCTCCCGGAGGATAGAACCTTGACTGACATAGTAAAATAAACGCCTTTGACTCCTCGGTGCATGCCCTCATTGTGTACTTTCCCTATTGGTGGCTTTCAGGGAGAGAAAGCAGGCTGTAAACATCCTGTGAAAAGGTGGAGCTTTTGCAAAAGACTCCAGCCAGAGTTGTGCAAGCAACAAACGCACATTGCTGTCACCTGGCAACATTGTGCATTGTCTAAACTAGGGGCAGAGAGCCTTGTACCTCCTGCAGGCCACTTTGAGAATTAGTGCAAACTCTGCCAAATGCATAGGAATTGGGGTGGAGGAACTTAATGGATGTGCTCAGGTGGGGGAAGGGGCCAGAGCATGGGATATGCCTGGGGATCCATCCCCTATCTTTCACTGCATGACTTCATCTCCCCTCCTTTCTCCTGAACTCCTTATTTCTTGAGAGTAGGGACTGGAATCATGGACCAAATCCAGGAACTGGAAAAGAGCCAAATAAAAAATAGTTGCAGGCCAGATTAGGCACCAATTGTTTTATTATACGCTCTGGTAACTTACCAAGTATTGAGCTGCTCTATAGTTTTCTGGTTTCTTCTTATTCCCTTTCTTAAAATAGGCACTAGGTTTGCCTTCTCCAGCCTTCTGGGACCTCATCTTGTCCTCCATGAGTTTTTGAAGATGAATCCCAATGACTGAGATTACTTCACCTCTTTTACCACAAAGGTGATTTTCATCAGGTCCTGCAGACATAAACACATTTAAATGATCCAGATATTCTTTAACCTGTTCCTTCCACATTCTAACCTGCATCCCTTTTTTATTCTCCTAATGCACTGATTGTCTAGTCACAATGTAGAGTATGTGAAACCTGGATCCTAATCTTGCTGTTAGAACTCATCTCTAGAAATGAGTGTAAGAAATTTTTTACAGTAATTAGACTCAGTGGATTTGAGAATATGAATGTCAAGAGTTGTAAGCAAGATTCTGTTTTAATGAACAAAGGTATTTATTCCAGAGGAGTAGCCTCCCCCTGCCTCTGCTCCTATGAGTAGAGAGAATCAGGATCATATACCTCTTTTTCTTCCTTGATCTCTCTGCTTGGGAACTTATAGGGAACTGCCAGCAGGGGGAGCTGGAATAACAGGCAGTGAGGCAAAAACACTCAGAGAAGAAACAAAGGAGGAGGTGCTGAGGGGTTGCTTGCTTCAACGACATAAGACTCATCAGGAGGAACTTACCTCCTTCCCAGTGCACATAAGCAACACTCTTGGACAGTAGCCTAACTCCCCACTTTAATCCTGTTTCTCTGCAGAGATAAGTACTTTGTCTTTATCCTCACTTTAACCCCCATGTTTGTGGGAACCAGGGGAGATTAATGTGAGTTAGGAGGTATAGACTTGTGACACCGAGCTATTGTAAGAATCTTGTCCCCGGTGTTTGTGTTTTTGTTTTACATCAGGGATGGGGAATCTTTTCCCTCCCAGGGATCGCTTTGAAAATGAGTACAAGCTCTGAGGGTCACACTTAAATTGAGAACAGGAGTGCTTAGGTTATTGAATGGGTGGTTGCCCGACAGCTCCAGGCTCATCTGGATATCATCGGATTCCTGAACCCATTCCAGTTGGGCTTTCCTCCTGGGTATGGCAAAGAGACTGCACATGTGGCCTTGGTCAGTGACCTGTGCCTGGAGATTGACAAGGGGAATTCTGACCCGTTGATCCTGTTAGATCATTTGGCGCTCTTTGATACAGTTGATTACGAGGTGGTGTTGACACAACTGCAGGACCTGGTGAGAATGCGCAGGACTGCTCTTGAGTGGTTCCGCTCTTTTCCGTTGGGGAGATCCTGATAGGATCACCATCGTTTCCTTGTTCTTCTGCTTGGGACCGCAGGGTTCCATTCGGTCTCCCCTCATGTTCAACGTGTATGTGGGTGAAAACCGACATAACGCTAACACCGCGTTAACATTTCTTATGCATGTTGCAAGGCTACAAAGGGTACCAATACAGGCCTGCAACATGCATATGAAATGCTAAAGTGGAGTTTGCATTATGTCTGTTTTCACCCTATGAGGCCACTGGACAAGGTTCTTCAGAGACTTAGGGTGAAGTGCCATCAGTATACCAATGACATCCAGCTCTACTTCTCTTTTTCATCCGACCCAGGCCCTGCGGTCTCGGTGCTTACTCGTTGCCTGGCTACTGTTGGGGACTGAATGAGGATGAGCCGAACTGAGATGATGATGGTTGGCTGGACTTGTGTCCTGGAGGGGATTGGGACTCCTCTTATTGATGGAGTCCGGCCTCCTCTGGTCAGTCAGGTCCGCAGCCTTGGAATGCTTCTGGACCACTGGCTGCACCTGGATTGTCAGGTTGCGGCATTGGCCAGGAGCACTTTCACCAACTCCATCTGGTGAGGAGGCTGCTGCCTTTACTTTCTGATTCGGATCTGGCCACTGTTACCCATGCTTTCATCACCTTGAGACTACATTACTGCGATGTGCTCTACGTGGGGCTGCCCTTGATGACTGTTCGGAAGCGCTGGTGCAGAATGGGGCAACTCACCTCCTTTTGAGGGTGAGGTGCCGGGCGGTGCTCTGAAGTCTGCACTGGCTTCCTATTGCTTTCCGGGCACAATTCAAGGTGCTGGTTTTGACCTTTAAAGCCCTAAATGGTCTGGGTCCCACTGAGACCTCCTGTCCTTCCATGCCCCATTGCTGCCCCTGTGATCAGCTGGGAGCTCCTCTCTGCGGGTACCGTTGGTTAGTCTGGTTTGTACATTGAGGGCTCGCAGGGAGGCGGTCTCGGTCGCTATGGAACTTTCTTCCCCTGGAGGTTTGTTTGAGCCTGAGCATCTTCCGGAGGCGGAGTAAGACTTTCCTGTTTGTAAATGCGTTTGGCAGGCGGGGATGGGGGTGGGGGTTTGGTGGGGGTGGGGTTGTGAGAGGGGGTTGGATGTGAAAAATGGGGAAGAGATATTGCGGGGGTTGGGGGAGAGTTGGGAGGTTTTGTATTTTATTGTTTTTATGGATTGCTTTTTATATGTTTTTATATATGTTGTGAGCCGCCCTAAGCCTTTTGTTTTAGGTAAGGGTGGGATACAAATTTAAATTAAAAATAAGGGTGTGCTCAGGAAGAGGCGGGTCCAGAACATGGATCTTCATCTCTGCTCCGTTACTCTAGGAACTGGATCCTGGGGCCAGATCCAGGGACTGGAAAGGGGTCAAATAAAAACTAGCCACTGGCCACAATTGACCCCTGGGTCTGAGGTTCCCCACCCTGTTTTTTAATTATTTATTTATTTAAATTTATATCCCACCCTTCCCCAAAGGTCCAGGGTGGTTTACAAAAGCAAAAATACAAAATAGTCAAAATATAGAATATAATACCCCTCCCCCCTAAAAATCCCTACACTCACCCCCAAAAACCCACCCAGCCAGCCTTTATTCCCATCTGCCAAAAGCTCTGCCAACCAAAAAGGTTTTACACCACCTCTGGAATATGCTCAAGCTCCTAATGTGAGTTAGGAGGTTCTGCATAAAAGTCATTTATTTATTCTTGTCTCTCTCCAGAAATGTCACCGCCTTGTGATAGCTTTCTTTGGTTGTTGTTTTTAAACCTTTGACGTATAACAAAAATGCTTTACGATAGTGCCCCAAACAGGAGTTATTAATATTTTGTTCTACACTGTCTGAATTGTTTTTTGTTTTGCTTTTGTCAGGACTTCGGTACAGCCAACAGGGGAACAATGAGGTCACTTCCTCCTCGACAATCAGTCACCACGGTAACAGTGGCATGGTGACCACCAGCCAGTCCGTCCTCCAACAAGTTTCTCCAGCAGGCTTGGACCCGGGCCACAGCTTACTCTCACCCGATGGTAAAATGGTGAGTACACCTGGCCTATTGTAGCTCCAGCACTGATAAGATAAGAGGGCCTAGCAGGCAAAACAAATATGGCTTTTTTTCCCAGGCTTTTGCACAAGGCCTATGTTAAACAATGAAGCATTGTAGGATTGGGGAGGGGAAAATCCAGGCTGCCATGAGTGAAAGGCAGTGGTCTGACCCTAGCTTTCCCCAGCGGGTAGTGGTGTGTGTGCTCTGAGCTGGGCCAATAAATCTGACACAGACCCGTTCTTGTTTTATTGATTGAATACCTTGTAAAGTAGCACAGTGGGTGGATTGCTGTTTGCTTTTTGCTGCTGGTGACATTTGAGTTGATAAAATGCTCATTCGGGTGTTTTTTAAAAAACCCAAAACATTCTCTCCCCTCCCCCTTTTAAGTGCTCCAAATCTCTTAAGTGTCAGGACTCAGAGCCTGGTCTTGGGGCCTGGGTGTGGTTGAACTGGCACCATCATCATCCATAGTGTCAAGTCCAAAAGAATGAGTCAAAGGCATGGTTGAGTCCATAGCAAAGGTCAAAAACCAGACAAGCAATCCAGGAGGCAGGAGAGATCGAGGCAAGGTGTGGGGTGGCTTGGGCGTGAAGGGATGAGGCAAGTCCTTCCATTAACACACTGGATCTCTGTTTGAAACTCAGAACTAAAATTCATGTGTCCGTCTAGCCAGTTTTGAGGCAGAGCTCTGCATCAGTCAGGGCAAGGGTTAAGGAATCCCTGGGAAGAGTATAGGACTTTGGTTCCTCTTGAGCTCTTGTAGTGCCTGGGAGGAACAGACTATGCCTGGGAAGTGTGAGTTCTAGACCCGCTGATGCCAAATCCTGATAGAAAGTAGTTTCTTCTTTCCAACCAAGTTCCTTTCCTCCTCTTTTGACCAGCATTTGTAGGAGATTGTGCACTGGCCACAATTTAGTCTAGAAAAATGGCAACTGTCTGCAGGCATAACCCAGATGAGATGTAGATTACTTGTCCCACACTAGGCCTGAATCCACAGAGTACTAGAGTTGGTTACAGTCCCTCTGTAGTGCTTCATAAGCTGAAGCTGTAGAAACTCATGCTTTTAGCTTATGAGGTCTCTGGTTCTCATCCCCAGTGGGGCAGTCAAGATGGTGGCCATCACACAGGCCCTTGCTTATGCAGAGCTTTGAATGAAAACATGCAATAACAGTATTAATGAACAATGGACCACAGCCATATAATTTGCATCCAGATGTCAAACAACTTTGAAGTGTTTGGATCTGGGCCTGTTCAGGAGGGGCAAAGGAGGCAGTGGCCCCAGGCCTCTCATATGCAGGTGGGATCGGATCCCTTAGCCAGCTCCTTGAAGCTGAGTCCCATCCTCTACCTGCTGGCTGACTCTGCAGGTCCATAGGTGGCAGGCGAGTAAAAGTCTCTGTTCCTCCCTCCAGTCTTGAAGGGAGGTGGCTTAAGGGACCCCGTCACCATGATCTACTGCCAGCTGCCCCAGGGCATGCACATCTCCTGCTCCCCTCCCAGATCCAACCCAATATGTTCCTGGGACCCAACCCACTGGTTAACAACCACTGCCTTATTGGACCCTGTCTTTTCCCTTTTAATCTTCTATTATATTGGGCTTTTCATCTTGAGGAGTCTCCTAGCTATGGAGGGCTGAATGCACCTGCTCTGTTGCTCTCTTAGCTTCTTAAATGGAAACCAAAGGAAACAAATAGGATAGCAAAGCTTTTTCCCCAAGATCTCGTAAGGCAATGCAGTGCTCTATTGCAGGATGCACACCATGCATAGCAATTACAGCCAGCATTAGCATCTAGCTGCTGCCTGCCAATTTATCTCTCATCTCCTCAGCAAAGCTAGCTAGAGCTTGCAAGCTATTCAGTGAAAATATGTTGTAGGGTTAGGCTGTATATTAAGGCAAGTACCCACGTATCCTAAAATCTGTATCAAACCAAGAGCAGCCAAGGAATGGTTGTGGTTTAAAGTAATGCTTCCCCCCGCACCCTCAAGGCATGTGCTATTCAACCTATCAATAATTCAGACTTTGCACGGTTTTACAACTCTAGGTTGGCTGCAGGAGTTCTGAAGAACGCACGGAAGTTTGTTTTTACGATGCAGGTTGAATTCTTTCTCAGTCAAGTGACCCGCTAGCTGCTGCTTCTTGGTTTATGTTTTCAGTCCTAATCACATATTTTAACTAACCCAAGTTGCATCATTTTGTGATTAATTATTTTGTTTGACTTGCGTAACTTTTGTTATAATCTGGCTTTGAGGGACCTTTCTTCCTCCAGGGTAGGAAATATCACATAAGGAAGCATGATGCTTTCTCATGCTTTGGGAACATATTTATTGATTGGATTGGATTTTCTAAAAAACGTTTCCCAGACTGTGGCTTGCAACCCCAAATGGGGCTGAGGGGCATGTTATCTGTGGATGGATTCAGGATCCTGGTTAATGTTGAGGGCATGTATACCAGAGTAAAGGGATAGACCCATGACACAGATCCATGGTCTGGACCGTCCCCTCCCTTCCACTGTCCTGAGCACATTCCTTAAGCATCCTGCCTCCAAAACCTATGTGCCTATGTGGAGCTTATACTAATTTTCAAAGTGGTCCATGGGGGACAAAAAGGTTCCCCACCACCCCCTGTATTGAAATCCCAAAATGAGGTCACTCAGACAAAATGTTTAGGAACCACTGTTTGAAATAAAAACTGCAGCTCGTTGACACCCACATGTACAACCACAGTGGAGACCCGAGAATCCAGACCCTGCATCTCAGGACACTTAATTTCTGGATCCTAATTGTGTTGCCCTGTGGGTGTGGGGGGAGGGGGTTCTGAAACATCTGGATTGGCAGATTCTGGGGTTTCTTTGGCGCTGGGGCTTCTGCAGGGGTGTGGGGACGAGGCAGCAGCAAAGCCAGCCCCAGTCTCACTCCAGACACTGCTGGGGCAGACCTTCCTTGCTTTGTCTTAGGAGACACCCCTGTCATACAGAACAGTCTGTCTCTTATGCGTTAGAAACAAAATTATGACTGTCAGTTTCAAGCCCAGTCCCTGCAAGTGTAGCTTTTATATCCATATTTAGGCCTGGTTCCCTAAGGTTCTGGGCACCTGCAGGCTCCCTTGATCTCTGCTTGACTGGTGGTGATCAGCTCGTTACAGTTCATTGGTCAGCGTACCAAAAAGATTCAGTCATGCGCAGCGTGCCTTTCCAACGTTATCAAAGCCACGCCTAATTTGCATGTGTATCCTGCCACCCAAATTCGTATGTACGCTTTAGTGCATGTAGGAAAGTGCCTTTAAATGCATTTATCCTTACAAGAGCACCATGAAGTTGGGAAGTGCTGTTTCACCCCCCCTTCTTTTACAGATGGGGATCTGATAACAGAATCACAGAGCTGGAAGGAATCCAAGGATTATCTATTCTAATCTAGCCCCCTCCCCATTTAGCAGGATCCATAGTACCTCCCCCATCCCTGAGAGATCTCTGTCTAACCTATTTTTAAAGGCCTCCAGTGAGGGGGCTTCCACAAAGTCTGTTGACAGATCATCCCACTGCCTAACTGTTCTGGTAATTAGAAAATCCTTCCTAATGTCAGGCCTAAATCTTTTCTCCTTTCATTTAAACCCATTCCCTCTGGTGCTAGCCTTGGTGACTAGAGAAAACAAGGAGGCAAAAGACCGGTGAAATGGGAACCCAAGTTCCCATAAGAAATATTCCAACATTTAAAAAACAAGGTTTTAAATTCATAGTTAAGTAGTAAATTAATCATTTGTAATATTTTCACATTTCCCCAATCTAATAATATCACCATACATTGGGTAATTTCAGACGTGACGGACCATTTGGCCCGCCATGCTGAACCCTGGACCGGGATCCGTCTCGGATCCCGATCCGTGATCAGACTGGCTGTCCTTTAGACGTGCCGGCCTGATCTCTGCTGGGGTTCCGGGAGGGGGCGGGGCTGTGCGGCGCGACAAGCAGCCACTCAGCCCTGCCCCCCGCGCTCCTTCGGCCACCTGCCCATGAGGAGACGGGCGAGTGTAGCAGCCAGTCAGGCCACTGCGGCCAACCCCGCCCCGGGGTTGGGGCCTGATTCCAGGACGGGACTGGCAAGCAGATGTGCAGCACCACCATTGCCAGCCCCATCCCAGATTGTGGCCAACCTAACCACAGTTCTGGAGGTGAGGCTGGCCTCACCTCCAGAACCATGGTTAGCTTTGACCCCCGCCGGAGATTCACTGTGGTGAACATCTGTCGGGGCTCAAACAGACGTTCACGAGATCGCTGCCACCACACGGGATCCACCGTGATTCAGTGTGGTGAGCAGTGATTTCGTAACGTCTGAAAATACCCATTAAGTCCTATACTTTCAACTTATTACTTCACAACATCACTATTTTTTACCCTCTCTATATCCTTCCCTCCCTCAAAATTATCACCCCATGTTACATCGCTTCACACACATTCTAAAATTAAATAAATTAATGACTTATTATTCACATGACTTAATCTATACATAGTACATATCTACTATACATAGTACACACTAATATTAACTTTTAAATTTCAGATACAGAGTAAAAAACATCAACACGTTAATTAACTCGTTAAGGCATGTGAATAATAGGTAATTAATTTCTTTAATTTTAGAGTGTGTGAAGCTATGTAACATGCGTTGTTATGACAGAATTGTCATGTTCTTTAAAGGTGAGGGGGTGATAATTTTGAGGGGGCAAGGATATAGTGATGGGATGTGGTGAAGTAATAAGTTGAAAGTATAGGACTTAAGGCATGGTGATATTAATAGATTGGGGAAATGTGAAAACATTACGAATGATTAATTTGCCTTAACTATGAATTTAAAACTTTGTTTTTTAAATGCTGGAATTTAATTAGGTTTTTGAAATGTTGTCTTGAGTGGGGAAGGGTGTTTGGGGTGCATAGGAAAGGGAAGGGTGAATGGAGAAGGAGTGTTGGGGGTTAATGGAGAAATAGGTGGGGGGCTGGAGCTGTATGGGGAGGAAAGGGGGTGTTGTGTTTGGAGGTTAATGGGGGA
>QEPC01007512.1:5491220-5520471 GCA_003113815.1 Sphenodon punctatus | reverse complement strand
CCCCCCCCCCCCCCCCAAGGCTTTGTTGCTGCTGCGCAGGTGAGGAGGTGAGTGCAGGGCTCGCATTGCGAGTCTCAGCCGGCCCCGCTTCCCCAGTACAGGACGGAATGCACCGGCGGAGACAACACATGGGACTCGCGTGTGTTAAGCTCCTCTTTGCAAACAGGCTCAGGCGCTGCTGCTTCCCCCCGCCCACCCACAAATGATTCATCCCTCCTGAAACGCACTGGAACTTTGGGTTGGTACTCGAGGGGCGGTTAGGGGCTCCCCCGGGGAGCACGGGCACTGGCGCTTGGTTTCTCTTTCAGCTATTGATTTAAAAGGCCCCGGAGGGATGGCTGGTTTGTGCCGAGCCCATGTTTCTTAAAGAAGAGAGAAGCGGATTCACGGAGGTAGAGGGGGGATGGCAAATTATTTTTTTTAAAAAGTCCAGGCTTCTTGGGAACGTGATTTGCTGATGAAATTGACAGGGTTTCAAGTCGGTGTCAAAGCGTAACTTGAGGCAGCCGCTCTCCTCTTTGTGTAACCTAGCAATGGACCCAGCTGTTGATGTGCCAAGTGCAATCTGATGGCCACCTGCCCCCCCTTCCCCTGGTGGGAGATCTCTCTCCAGAAGATCCGCCTGGCCCTTGTTCAGTAGGGAATGGACAGAGTAGAGTAGATCCAGCAGTGACCTCTTCCCAGCTGCCAGCCCAGGGAGGCATTTTCATATCCCCCCCTCTCTCGCTCACTGTCTCTTACATGCAGCACTAAGCATCACCTTAGTTGAACAGTGAAAGCAGCAGCAGCTGAGGCCAGGTTCTATTTTCATCTCCCGACTCCCTTGTACACAAAGAGGGCCGTTTTTTTATCGCCTCGGTAAAAGGGGAATTGCATTTGTAAGTGAAATGTTACATCTGTTTTCTGTCTGATTAACAATGATAATAGGATATTATTTCCAGCAGGGCCGTAGCTAGGAAATAGTTGTAGAAATAGGGATGGTGTGTTCAGCAGTGCGGAGTGCATGGGGTGAGGGGGGAGCTGGGCAGCAGGCAGTGCGGGGTGCATATGGTGAGGGGGGAGCTGGCAGGCAGTGGAGGTGCATAGAGGAAACCTTCTTTACCTTGTTCTTTGAGATAGCGCCAAACATTCTCACAACTCAGTTCTGCATGCTCACTATTCAAATAGACCACATGATGGTCTTGAGCTCCTCTAATATAAAAAGCACACTCCCCCTCACAACGACAGTTCCTTCCAACCCTTTATAGAAATATAATAAAAAAATTCCAAGCGGGGCTGGAAGGGTGGGTGTTGTGAGAACATTCGGACAATTCTTTAAGAGTGCATTAAGTCTGTTCTTTACATGTATACAAATTGTATACATTTCATACAATGAACTTAACAATGTGACTGTAGAGAACATTATAGAATTTGTTGTACAGAATGCAGTTATGTAGAAACAGACTTAATTCACTCTTAAAAAATTGTTCATTGTCGAATGATGATGATAAATTAAAGTTTAATAATGAAAAAATGTGAAAGTTTAATTATTGATAAAAATGAATAAAAGTATGTATGGTAAGGAATTAAGTACATATATTAGATTTATGTTGATAGGATAAAATATTAAATATTCATCAAATTCTGAAATAATTTCCATGTTTTTTGGTGTTTATGTCTTGTTGCAGTGTATGGAGTTGAATGCTTTTTTAAAATTGTAATTAATTTGTATGCTTTTTGGCGTTTGTATGCTAGAGTCAAAATGATATTGTCATGTTTTCAAAGAGGAAAGCTTTTAGTTTTTAAAACTGTTGTGCATTTAAATTTTTTTTAAACTGTAAAGTTTTTTGTTTTGGTGTTTCCACATAGAGCCTGATCTGTGGTAAATGAGGAGTAAAACAGATGCACTTTTGTTTTACCAGAATCTACAGTCCTGTCTTGCTGTACTATAGATGGTGTAGGCAATGGCATAACCTGGCCACACAGCCACTGATGTCACTAGCAACACTTCTCTTGACTGACGTAGGACCCTAAGGCCTAGCTTTTTGGCCAAAAAGCTTAAAAAGAGAGAGGTCATTTTTGAAAGAAAATCTGAAATTTAATAAATGCTTTCAGAATCAAAAATAGCTGTTGAAATCGTGGTGAAAAGTTAATGATTTTGTTTCAGTTATATTGGCTGCTCTTTTTGAGGTTGCACACGTTTAACCAATTTCAGATAAACATTGTGAAAATCCTATGGTTTTTTTGAGTTTGAAATTTTCCATACTTTTGAACTGTCAGGATATTTTGTGAGGAATTTTGTCCTTCTTTGAAAGGAAATTTTGTGAGGATTTTTGTTTATTTTTGTGAAGCATACTGTCCTGTTGTGAAAAGAAATTTTTTGAGGAATCTTGTCCCTTTTTGAAAGGAAATCTTGTACCCTTTTGTGAATTTTGAAAGAAGGTTTTGTGAAGAATTTTGTCCCTGTTTGAAAGGAAATTTAGTGGGAATCCTGTCTCCTTTTGTGAAGCATTGTGAAATAAAATTCTGTGATTAATTTTGCCCCCCTTTGAAAGGAGTTTTTGTGAGGCATTTTGTGCCCTTTGGTGAGACATTCTATATGGTTTTGAAATAATATTTTGTGTGTTTTGTCTCTTTTTGAAAGAAACTTTTGTGGGGAAATTTTGTCCCCCTTTGAAAAGGAAATTTGTCCCTATTTGAACAGAATTTTTGCAAGGAAATGTGTCCCCTTTGAAAGGAAATTTTATGAGACATTTTGTGCTCTTTTGTGAGTCATTCTATCTGACTGGAAGGACATTTTGTGAGGAATTTGTCTCCCTTTTGAATAGAAATTTTGTGAGGAATTTCACACAGTTTTGAAAAATGTTGAGCCACCTTCCCCCTTTGGATATTTCCAGACACCCTTGGAGCAGGTGTCTCTTGCGTTTGATTCCACCCACCCCGGACTCTCCACATATGGTTTTGTTCCCTTCTTTTCTCTCAGGTCTGAACACTTCCCAGGCTCAGAGCGTCCCGGTTATCAACAGTGTTGCCGGAAGCCTGGCAGCTTTACAACCCGTCCAGTTTTCACAACCGTTGCACAGTCCGCACCAGCAGCCACTCATGCAGCAGTCGCCCAACCACATGTCGCAGCAGCCGTTCATGGCCACGGTGACTCAGCTGCAGAATTCACACAGTAAGGATCTTGTCAGGTATTTGTTATGGGGCGAAGGGAAGGGTTGTGGTTGATGTTGTAAATAGACTGAGGTTAATGTTGATTTTTCTTGCTGCACTGGGCTCTTCCGCTCCAGCTGTTTTCAGGAGGGACGGGATATAAATTAACACAATAAAATAAATATAAATAAATAAATTCTTGCATGAGGAGGGTTGTGTAAGAAACGTTCAGGGAGGAGAAGCAAAAGAGAGTTGTTTCCCCCTCTGTGGCAAGTGTCTTCAAGTAGGGGTGGGAACAGTTCTTTTTAAAATTAAATAATTTAGGCCACATTCCAACAAACAGAGATAAACCAAAGTAACTCCTTTGATTTAATTAAATGGAAGTAACTTCTCCATTTAATTAAATGGAAGTGTCTATCTTATTCTCTGTAAAGCGCCAGGTACATCGCTGGTGCTATATAAAAGCTTATAATAATAATAATAATAATAATAATAATAATTAATAATGTTTATAATAATAAACTTATAATAATAATAATTGTGAGAATGTTAGGAGCCACCTGGAAGAACCTCCTTTACAAGGCAACAACCTTCTGATCACTCACTAGCAGGCAGAGGCAGTTGAGGGATGGGGACCCCCACCCCACATACCTTCAGCTCCCACCCTGCCCCTGGACTCCCCGTCCTTGTTTGTAATCACAGAACACACGTGTTGCTGGAGGAAAGCTAGAATGGTCGCCAGCCGGAAGTTTTTGCTCTACTGACTCCCATTGGACAGCATAGGAGCTGTTCAATGAGTTTGCTACCACCTTAACTATAGGGCTACAACTGTGCCCCTATAATTCTCACAAAGTAGTTGGTCCAATAAAAAAGATAATCTGAATTACTTTGCCTCCATTTCTTACATTTGGGACAAACACAGCAACCATCCTCTCGTTAGACCTCCTCTAGGTAAGTTATTCCTAAACCTTTTCCTTTCAGTAAGACCAGCAGAATCCATCTTTAAACGATTAGACGGTTGGAGGCCGAAGGAAGGATATCATCACAGTACTGTGAAGGCCAGTTCGGCATCCGGAGCCCTGATTGGTTAGGGATAGGCAGACAGAAGGAGCTGGTCTCGCCATCTCCATTAATGTCCTGATTAGGGAACTATTTATTTTTATTTTATTTTATTTGTTAAGTCCTACCTGACTTCTGCTCTTCTCCCATTGTAGGAGAGGGATTCCAGTTGCAGCAAGTGTGTGTCAGCTGACACTTTAGGGGTGTTGGAGAGACCTCATATGATGCTGTGACCAAGGGGGTTGTCTCTGATTAAGGGCCTAGTTATAATAGGTGGTGGTACAGGTGGTGCAGCTGCACCAGGGCCCAAGAGCTTGGCAGGCCCATGTCCATGTGGAATGCATGAATAGGCCAATGGGTGATTAGCACTCACTGAAGACTTCCTAAGTGCCTTAAGGGGGCCCATTCCATTTTCTGCACCAGGGTTCAACCTAGCTATGTCTTTGTCTCAAGACCAGCTTGGCAAAACCTTGCCTCAGGCCACCCTTTGGGAACCACTCTAGTATTCTTGGCATCTTCCCCGTGTACAATTACTCCTCCATCCTCACAACCAGAAGCCGGAGTCTGCTGCTCATCACCCAAGTATAAATCCAGAATGATACTGCGGGAGGAGGCCCTTTGCATTTACATCCATGTTGCTAAGAGCAAAAATTGTTTCCTAACTGACTCCATCTAACTTCAGGATTTGCCTGTACTGTCCTACCATCCCAAAGAGGCTGCGAGTTCTTCTCTAGTTAGATTTGGCAAGAACAAAACCCTATGGAGATGTATTAGACCCCATCAATGGGGTATGGAAATCGGGCAGAAGAAGAATGAACTGGCAGAGGAACTGGAAAGATGTACAGGAAATGAGGCAGTCATATGAAAATATGCACCTGTAACTTCACCTTCCTGAATGTCCCCAGGTTCCTCCCCTTGTCCATTCTAGTTTGTAAGCACCTCAGTGTAAGGACCGGTCTCTAAACATGACTGTTCAGCACCAGGCATATTGCTGGCACCATATAAATAATTAATAATTGTTAATTATTAGAAAACAAAGATATTGGCTGAGACTTTCAAAGGAATCTCTAAGAATTAGTAAACATTAGCCTAGCAGGGACCCATGTTCACTGCGTTTCCACATTTCTGCCAATGGGGAAAATCAGTGAAGCCCTGGAAGGGCTTCTTAATATGATGACTGCGTTTATTTTACATCAGTGCCTCGTAAGCCCATTGCATTTCTCCATTGTATTGTGCTAGGCACACTTCTAACACATGACTCTTCATACCCTAAAGAGTTGACAGTCTTACTGTGGAAGAAGAGATAAGAGACAGAGAGGATCATCATACTTAGGGCTGTCAGCTGAAGCGTAAAGAAGTGGTGGAGGATAAATTTGACACTCCTGTGTCTTGAATGTCTTCAGATTTTTCTGTTGCTTTGCCAGGCTACAGTTCTACAAACAGTTGCGCCTGAGGCATTTACAACCTCGTTCTCTTCTTTAAAAAATGTTCTGATGTCCTGAGTTTAGAAAGAGAAAGCTTGGGTGTCATCCTGAGTTGGTTTTCCCTAAGGGGAAACAGGATCAGTGAGCCATCCAATGGCCAGTGCTGGTGAACTTGGCTGTTTACTCCTCTAAAAGGCTCTTGTTTCCACGCCCGCCCCCCCCCCCCCAGGATATTGTTCACTGCAAGATTATAACTAAAATGTGGAATCTTCCGCAAGTCTTCTATAAAACTAGAGTTTTCCTGTAGCAATTTCTTAGGCTGCATTCACGCACGCCTACTCAATTTCTTCTCAAAGATTGTCATTGTGCTTTTTAAATGTTCCTACATTTTCTCCCCCGTTTTAAAAGTTACCCTCCATTGCTGTGGCCTCTGCCCGGTATCCCATAATGCTCTGTGAATCTGTGCTTACTTCTGTGGTGCAGACAGACTGGCAGCAAGATTAATCCCTTCACACAACTGAAAAATGTGTGTCTGGGATTTTGCACAATTGATAAACATTGTTTTCCAGGTTCGACTTTTGGAGTCCTCCTAGGAGCTTTCTTCTCTCCCATCCTTCCAAGGCTCTGCTAAAAACCTACCTCTTCTGTCAAGCTTTTCCTACCTCCACAGCTTCCCAGATTGCTCACTGATGCTCCTTCTACCGTCCCATCATTCAGGGCCCCCTTCCCCTCTGTAGCTAAGATAAGCACGTGCACCTGCAACTTCTCAACTTTGTGAATGTGTTCCTGTCTCTCCCTATGTTCCCCTCTTCTTTGTCTCCCCAGCCTTTCCTAGACTGTAAGACTTTCAGAGCAGGGGCCTCTGATTAATGATTGTATGGTTCCAGGTGCATTGCTAATGCTACATAAATAATGAAAAATAACAGGGATTTTCTGGGATTTAGTGCCTTGTGTGGATGCAGCCTCAGCGTTACAATAACACCCTTGTTTTACAGCTAAATTAATCTGTAAGGAGTCTGGCCTGGTGTTTTTGGTTACTGCCCTATGGAAGAATGGACCTGATTCCTGGTCTCCTGCTTTCCTAGGCCAGCAGGGGCCTGACATAGGCTGTTTTTACACGAGTGCATTAATACCAGTATTAGCTGTAATACTGGAATTACATTCTGGTGTTATTATTCCAGAAGAAGTGTTTAGACAACCAGACTTGATCCGGCATAAAACCTTAATCTGGTATGGCAATGTGAGCAGTTATGCCAGTAGAGTGAACACAAGGAGGACTGCATCAATCCCATGACACAGCGCAGTCGAATTATAGCGCTTTGGGGAACTCCAACTGAGAGGAATATAGCACCTCTGCTAGCACATCAGTCTTGTCATTAATTGACTGGGATGTAAATTTCCAGAGGGGATTGTATTTGTGTAGAGAGCTGAGACAAACAGGGGATTCAGCCACATAGGCCCTTTTTGCACAAACACACCCACCCCTTGCCCATGTAGGCGGTGGGGGGCGTCCGTTTGACTGCTGCGGCGAGTGGGTGTGTGTGCGCACGCCTGCACTCCACACACCTCCACCCATCACCTATGCACAGAGCAACGGGCGCCAATGGCGGATGTTCCATGTATGGAGGTGGGTGGGCGTCGGTGTAAAGGGCCACCCACCCGTTGTGGCCTCCACCCATCCCCCCTGTACTGCCGGCCCATTTTCAAAGGGGCCATGAACAGCACAGTTGAATTTCAGAGCCTTCTTTCGCTCTGATTTCTGGGCTGTGAGCCCCAATCCTCCCAGAATCCTTGCTGTGCCTATGTCACTTGCCGTCATGGGTCCCTGGTGTGGGTGTGTGTGGTGGATTCCCTCTGCTGCAAGGTCATAGTGAATTAGGATGCAGCACGGGTAACATTTTGTCACAGCCTTCTCGTTATAAATCCCTACCTGTAACATTTTGCCACCCGAGACTGCAGAATACCATGGAGACATTGGGCAGAGGGGATTTGAAATCTACCTGCAGTTCTCTTTGACAGGGGGGCTTAAGCCTGGAATAAGCATTTACACAATCACTATTCTGGACTTATTTTATTCCGGAGTAAATAAATCCTTGAAAATCAGGTTGAATTATTATGGAATAAAACCATAAACCAATGTATTTGTAACCTGCATGAACACAGTGACTTGATTTTGTATGACCAGGATCTCTCTCCTTCATTTCCATAGTGTATGCACACAAGCCGGAGCCTCCCCAGTATTCTCACACTTCCCGGTTTCCATCAGCCATGGTGGTAACAGATACCAGCAGCCTCAGTACCTTAACCAATATGTCTTCCAGTAAACAGGTAATGACACGCACAATGAAAGCTTCATTTGGGTTACAGGAGACAGACAAAGGCCATGGTCCTCACCTGATGTAAGCCCAGAGTTCTGCTGATTTACACAAGCTGTGGATCTGGCCTGTAAATCTTATCTCTGCTGAACTGGTATAAACCTGGAGTAACTCAGCTCATGTTAGTCTCTCTTCACACTGGTATGATGGAGAGCAAAATGGGTCTCATACATGAAGACTGGGTTGAATCCATAGAGTTCTTGGTCCTCCAGTTACCAGAGAGGACCATGGTATCTAAGGAGTGAATGGGTCTCACTCTCTAATCCTTGTCTGCTTCTCAAGACTTCAACAGCTCTAAGTCAGGGTGCCCAGGAGCCTATCTATACCCACCAGAACGGATCAACAGGACTCCCCAGTGCTAATAGTGGAGAGAGATGATGAGCTGTGTTAGTATGAGTCAGCCAGAAGAAGAGGCAGAGTTACCACAGAGACTAACTGGGACAGAGAGGTATAAACTTGTGTGGGCAAAAACCTGCTTCATCAGGTGCTATGAAATGGACACACAAAGTGGCAAAAAGTGTAAGAAGCCTTAAGGGGAGAAGGGTGGGAGGGTAAATCAACCAATCAGTGTAATGGGGAAGAATCTATAGACTTCGCTAAGGCCAAGCTTAACCCAGTCAAAATTAGAAGCTTATTACACAATTAAAAATTAAATTAATGACCTCACAGTTAAGTTTGCTAGTCCATTTCATAGCATCTGATGAATCAGGTGATGATCTACTGCAATAGCTTAGACTTCTCTATACCAGTTAGTCTTTACAGTTCTACCCTGCCTCATCTTCTGCCAACTAGTGGAAAGTGCTGGGCATTCAGGTCTAAATGCCACAGGGAGCACAGCAATATAAAGATAAGGGAATGTGCTATGTGGAATAAGTCTCGGGAGCATTCAGAGTGGACACATGTCTACATCATGTATCATGGGACTGGCAATCCCAGCTTGCAAACCCACAGACTGAATGGGCCATGGGGAGAGAGCTCTCTGCCTAAGGACCCCAAGTTAGGGTTGAGGCACACTGCCACGTGGTGAATGGGGACAAAGTGTGGGGTGTGCCTGGTCAGTGTGTAAATGGAGGCGTTTCTTTCCAGAGTTGTTGGGGCTGAGTTCAATTCATTTTATTTTTAAAACCTGACCCAGTAAATCGGTAGTAGTGAAGAAGACTTGGATAATCACCTCCCTTGTTCTTTGCTGCCTGATGCAAGGGGTGGGCTTTTGAAATGCAGCTGTGTGAATGCTTTGCTGCAGGCCAGGACACTGTGTGGGTGAACTGGATTAAAGAACAAGTGGTGTGCTTGCAAGGGTGTTGTGTGAATGGTTTGCTACTTGTATGGCTTCAGAGACCACAGCGTTTACTGAGTGTTTTCACACAGGCAGAGAGGCTGAATCTGCTTCATGGAGCCTCACACAGCAGCCACCCATGGGGACAGGGGGTGGAGCCTTTGAAATGGGCAGACCCACATGTGGGTCCATTGGGTGGGGGAGCATCTGCCACCCTTCCCGCCGCTTTCCAGTTCTGCCTGGGAAGCCCATCACACAGGCTCCCAGCCCGCATCACCACCACTGCTGCCACTTCAACCGCTGACAGGTGGCTGGCAGCAGCTTCCTCCGGGGGCCTGATCCTTGCTGGCATTGTAACCTTGTCCATGGTGCTGCCAAATCTGCATGTGGGCAGGGCTGCAAGGGGCCTTTCACATGGGAGGCGCCTATGTGGGAGCCCGTTGCCCCAAGTTGGGCTGAGTTCACCCACACGGTGTCATTTTGGGGGATGATGCCATGCGGAGCTGCTCTGGCCCAACCTGGGGCAAACATCTGATGGGCGCCCTTCACACAAACAGGTGCATCTGGGGCAAAGAAGGGCCAATGTCTTGTGGGATAACACCCCGCTGTCAGCTTAGCAGGAAAGCCAGGGCACCAAATGAATCTCTGGTATAACTCTGTCAATGTCCATTTACCTGACTGTGTCAGAATCACTTCTCTGCCATTCGTGTCGTCATCATTCATTGTCATTTTGGTAAGCTTTGAATATTAATGGCTGGTAGGTAGGTAGGTAAGTGGGAATTTATGGCATGGTGACGGTGAGGACATGTTGCACCAAACAAAAGGTTAAAATCAAGGAGGCATAGATAATAAATAACATCATCATAACAATAATAATACATTTTATTTTTATTGTGTCCCCCTAAATGGTGCTTGGAGTGCTTCACATAAAATACAATATAAAATACATTTAAAAAATTGAAAAGGGGAAGGTAAAGAGGCAGAAACCAGCAGTGGATCCTAAAAGCATCTGGAGAATATATAAGTCTTCAGGTGTCTTTTAAAGGAGAAGAGGGAGGAACTGAGACAAACATCTGGAAGGAGGGAGTTCCACACTGAGGAGCCCGTCACAGCAAAAGGAATTGTACTAATGGGAACCAATTACCAATCTTGCAGGTACTAGACTCTGATCTCCTTTACACCAATCTGAATCCATCACCACTCTATTCAGGTCAACGATCTTGCTGTGAATTTACACAAGTGTAAATGAGATCACAATCTAGCATCAAAAAGTGATCATAGATTCCAATGAAGTCAAAGAAATTATGGTGATTTGCACCAAAGAATCTTTATGCAGTGGTGTAAATGAGGAGTTGTATTGGTGTAAAGTTGGTGTATGTTTTAGTGATCAGATCAGACAATAGCCTCTTATCAAAAGGGAGATCTGGAGACTGTGGGAAATATGTGGCCTCTATTGATTACTAGATAAATAGGAGGCAGCCTTGAATTTGTATCCAGATAAACTTTTGTGCTAAGTCTCTGACATCTCTGCAAAGAATGCTTGGTATTGCGGTATGGATTCCCCCACTGGTGGCCTTTCAGATGGCAAGGGAAGGTGCTGTTTGTGCCTGCACAGCTCCTGTTAAAACTAAGGCCTCATTCATACTTTTGTAAGATTGGATCCTGGCACATACCCATATCCTGAGCAGAGTGTGAATGAGATCCTTGCCATTTTCTCTGCTCCTCAGTTATTCCTTTTTCTCTGACACCTGATACAAGGAGCGTGGGCAGGCGAATCCGCAGCTGTGAATTCATTGCCATGGGGCAAGGCAAACAGAAACAAGTGGTGGGCAAAGGTGAAAGTGGGTTGGGTGAATGAGCTGAAATGAATTCCCGAAAAAACAGGTAAACCCATCAAAAATCTACAGTACTTGAACCAAAAATGGCAGTTTGGGTAATTTCCAATCTCCGTCTGCGCTCTCTCTGGTACCCACTATGGTTATTTGGTTTTGGCTTTTTCAGGTATTTTGGATCAGTTATTTTGCTCATTTGGGTATTTTGGTTACATCTTTTCAGCAATGTTTTGTACTATCCAGTCGCCAAAAATGATGCAACTGGAATGGCCAGAAAACGGAAATAATCGAACTCAAAAGCTGGAACCACAAACCAAACCAAACCAGAATACCCAACAATGGATTATGCAAGGACCTGTTTCGGGTGCAGATATTGTTTAGCTACACAGAAATGTGAATACTATCCAGGAGTAATCAACCTGCTCCCCATTTCAGCTCTAGCCCCGAGGAGAAGGAATGGAACAGACTGGGGCAGTGGGCCAAATTCCCAGCTGGTGCCAACAGACTGGGTTAGATCCCCAGCGGGTGTAAATTATTTTGTCTCTATTGGAGACAAACTTATCAAACCCTTTTTTGAAACCAGTGATGCTATTGGCCTTCATCACGTCCTCTGGCAATATCTTCTGCAGGATAATTGCGTGTTGAGTGAGGAAGTACTTCCTTTTATTCGTTTTTAAATCTGCTGCTGTTTAATTTCTTAGGGTGCCCCCCTAGTTCTAGTATCACGAGAAGGGGTAAATAACAGCTCCCTATTTACTTGCTCTGCACCACTCATGATTTGTAAACTTCTGTCATATCCCCCCTTCCTTGTCTCTTCTCTAAGCTGAAGAGTCCTAACCTATTGAACCTCTCCTTGTACAGAAGCCATTCCAGGCCTTTGATCATTTTTGTTGTTCTTCTCTGCACTTTCTCCTATGCCCTTTTTGAGATGGGAGACCAGAACTACACACACTATTCAGTGGGTTAGATCCCTTGCTGGTGGAAATCAGTATAGCTCCATTGAAGTTGATGAAAATGGGTGTTTCAGTTTACATCACTGGAAGGCCTGGCCCCTTGATGTGTGGGACCCACTGCAAAAGGTTTCTCTCATCAACTAGAAGGTGAGAGTGTCATTCCCTATCCCACTCCTGTCCGGTTTCCCACTCTTTGTAGTGTGCAGATAACGCATTTATCTGTGCCCACAAATCTCAATCAGTCGGGCAATCAGGCGCATCAGCAATCCTCGGGAATACCATTTCCTTTGAAAGGCTTTATCAATCCATCTCCTGTGCGCTCAGCCCTAACTTTGCCCTTGATTAATTATTCTGTCTTACCCCCTAGTTGACTTTGATGCTTGCTTGTTGAAACAAGCCCTCCTCGAGACAGGAAATGTTCTTTTAATCAAAATATGGTGAGATGCTACCCGCTAGGCCTGTCACGGAGCCTAATGAGTGTTTGTTCCCTTCGCTGGAGAGAGTGATCGGCCTACCCTGAAGCGTAGCTGGCTCTGGTAACCCCAGGGCTGTTTTTTCCACACACTTTACTCTTCTTGATACTATTTTATTTATTTATCTATCTGCTTATTTATTTCGATTTGTATCCTGCCCTTCCCTGAAGGATCCAAGCAGCTGACAACATAAAACATTCAAAAGGGTATCAAACCAATACAAATATTAAACTTTATAACATTTAAATTAAAACCACCTCCACTCCAAATCCTATCCCTGTCTGCTAAATGTCTGGCCAAATAAGTAGGGCCTTTTTCACAAGTGTGCGGGTCGGGGGGGCGCCCGTGCAAATGCTGTGGCAGGGGCTTGGGGGCACCCATAGGAACACCACAAGCGGTGGGTGGGGGTGCGTGTGCACTCCCGCACTCCACCCATCTCTACCCACCTCCACCCATCACCCACGTACAGAGCAATGGGCGCCAATGCTGGTTGCTCCATGGGTGGAGATGGGTGTGTGCCCATGGGAATGGCTGCACACCTGCCGCCAGTGAACACCCATCCCCCCACCCACAGCAGCCCATGTGAAAAGGGCCTAGGACATACACGACCACCAGAAAATGCTCAACACCAACACCAAAAAAGCAGTGGGCATTAGAACACTTCTGCCCACCCCAAATGTTTGCAAATAATTTCTTGGGTCCTTTAAAACCACAAGAATGGCTTTTAAATCATGAGATATTTTTTTTGTTTTAGATATATTTTTAGTGTTGCCAACTCTGGCTATATTATTGTCACTCTTGTGATTTTAAGAGTTCTTAAGACAGAACATGCCAAACTGTGGTTTCCAAGTGGGGTTATACCGTCTGCGGATTAAGTCATGCTCTTGGGTGATATTTTGATACACTTTGCAGGTTGTTGTTGCTGCCTAGGGGATCACAGAATTATATTTAAATCTCTAAATGCAAAAAGTTTGGTAATTGCTGTGTTAAGGTCTAAAAATGGCAAGATTTGCAATTATACCGTGAACATATCAGTATTTCTCTTTTAAATAAAGTAAGTTTCTGGTCCTCAGGATTGAAAAAAAAAAAAAGAGCTTGAAAATATGATTGCATCATAACCCTTTGCAGTCTGCCATGGGCTCATTCACACAACACTCTGTTAAGAGTGGGTAGTGGCACAAACCCCCATTCTGAATGCTGTGTGGAATCCTTACCACCTCATGTGCTCCATTCTCTGCCACCTGATGCAAAGGGCGGGCCATTGAAGTGCAGGGAAATCAGCATCTATGTAAATGCACTGCTGCTGTCCATGAAAAATACAAATGGCTCGATTGAAGAGGGCGTTTCCCACCCCCACCCCCCTTTCTCCAGCTCCCAGGGCAGAGGAACCCATGCTGCTCGAGAAGCCAGAGGAAAGGAGAGTGGGAATCTGTGTTGTCCCCCCATGCCCTGGGAGCAAGCAGGTGGGGGAGGAGTCTTGCTACTTTGGGGGTGCATGGAGAAGGACCTTCACTGCCCCCACCTCACCCTAGGAGCTGGCGGGGGTGAGGGAAGGACCTGCAGTGCCTGAGGGCAAATCCCCTTGTTGGCCCCTGCCCCAGGAGCCAAGGGGAGGAGGGCAGGGAAGGACCCATGCTGCCCGCAAAGCCAAGGAGCCCATGGGACATTTTCAAAATGCCAGTGTGGTCCCAAATACCAATGCGGCCCCGAAAGGTTCCCCACCCCTGCTACAGTATGTCGCATGTGCATGGAAGACACCAATAGGGTGGCCATACCTCCCCTTTAATCCAGGATGCTTATGAAAAATACAGGGTGCAGGGCTGCATTAGAACCAAATTATTTTTTTTCCCCATTTCATCTTTAATTTATACCCCGCACTCTCCCAACCAAAGTCGGCTCGAGGCGGCTCACATCAATAATAAATACAATATTAGGGGTTTTATCCCACGCAGGCGAAACCCAACACCAAATACATCATAATACACAAGAAAACCCTACCCTCCCATTTAACATTTCAATAATAATAACATCTAACAATATGCCTTACTAACCCATCCCATTACACACTCTACCAGTATCAAACCATCCTTCCTTCCATCCCCTACTGCCACCAGGGGTAGTGATCCCTCCTCACCCCTCTCTCACCGGGGGGGGAGAGGCAGGCCTCCTCACAACGTTCACCAGTAGAAACCTCACATTGGGCAACCCCACCAGCGACCCCTCCATCCCAACCTCCAGGCCCGACCAAAGGGCCCGACCAAAGGACAGACCCCTTTGATCGTGCCCCTTCGAGCCGTGCCCCCGACATGCGCCTCTGGCACAGCCGGAAGCTGCCCCTGGTGTTATGGGGAGCGGCCCGGAAGGAGCCCTCCCCAGGCCCCCCCCACAAGGGGGGGGGGAAAGCGATGTTCCATGGCCCCTGGCTGGCCAACTGCCACACCCCGCCCCCAGTACCAGCCACTGTTCTTTGTCGGGGGGGGGGGGGAGGAGGGGGCTCTTGCTGGTCCAATTTGTTTGGTTATGTCCTTTTAAAAGTGCGGTGCCCAGAACTGGACCCAGTACTCCAGGTGAGGTCTGACCGGCGCAGAATAGAGTGAAACTATGCAGCCCTGCACCCTGTATTTTTCATAAGCATCCTGGATTAAAGGGGAGGTATGGCCGCCCACTCTGCCCAGAGCCCCCCAACTCCTTAAAAAGACCCAGGAGTCAGGGCAGAGCTTGTCCTTGCTACCCTTTTGTTTTGGCGGTATTATTGCGTACCTTCCTTCTGCACTTGCAGAGGCCTTTGCCACCCCCAGGCCTCATGATCCTTCACGGTGTGCTTTCCTACACTCCCCCTCGGCTTTCTGATTTTGGGTGGAGGATGGAAAGCCGTGGGCGACCTTTGTACGTTTCAGGGAATGGCAATCATCGTAATGCTGGGAGGCATCTATGACATGTCATTAGGGATGGGCCTTGCTGCTATCAGAGGTTTGCAATCGTCATAAAAGGGTGGCTAAGCCTTAAGTGAGGTTGACGGAGGAACCAGGATTTATTTGCCCCTTCCAAACCTAATCATAAATATCTGATAAGCCATCAGCAGCGTCACATCTGCTGCTAGTGAAGCGGCCGAGCCCAGCCCAATAGAGTGTATTGCACTGTGAGAGGGAAGAGACATGGGCTTAGTTCTTTCTCTCTTTCCTAGCCCAGCAGAATTGGGATGGTCAAGCAAGCTGGGTGGCTGCTGTTTAGGGAGGGTGCTTTGGTAAGTCCCTTCAAGTGCCACCTTCCTTCTCCCAGGTGCTGGGTTCCCCCCTCTCTCACAGGACTCTACAGGCCAGAGGGGGAGCGTGACCCCCTCTTTGGAGGTCAAGTTGCTGCCAGCTGGGGCTTGTGGGGCACTGCTGCCAGCTCAGGGCTGTTTGGCGACCAACGCTGGGCCAGAGCTTCCACACCCTCAACTATTTCAATGCATTTAGTGCTTTCCAGGCCCCACTCTCCTGTCTCACGGCTCACACACCTTGCTCTTTCCCGACACTGGTAAGATCCAGGCACAGTGCATTGCATCTCCTCCACCCCAGCCTGGCCTCCTCGCACCGCACAGGGCGCTTCCTCATGCTCCCATTCAAAGAGGCCCACCCGAAACCCTGCAGGACAGGCCATTAAAGGGGATTGCCTTGAATCCCTTGCTCCTGCCCAGAGGAAGTGCATAGGGCTGAAGTGACCCATGGGCTGGAAGTGGACCACAGGCCAGATTATTCCCCCTCTGTAACAACTTAGGGTGAAAATAGACATAAGCCTAACTCCACTTTAACATTTCTTATGCACGTTGCAGGGCTGTATTGGTGCCTTATGCAGCCCTGCAACATGCATAAATGTTAAAGCGGTATTAAAGTGCTGTTAAGGTGGAGTTAGCATTATGTCTGTTTTCACCCATAGGTGTTAAATTTCCCTGCATGATCCAGACTTTACCAAATCTGTTCCCCCGTAAGTCCCCAGCTGCACTTTACTTCTCCGTCCATGAACTGCCCCATGTGGTCTGTCTGTTGGACACACCCACCCCTGGCCCCATGATCAGGGCAGAGTGTGCTGCTGTTGCTGGCAGCTCCAATCTAAGGGTGTTCTACATGAGGCTTGTTTCTCGTCTATTTCTAAAGTCCGGGAGATACAGACTTGGGGGTTTTACAAGTCCACATCTCCAAGCCTGCTCTAGTTCATGGCACCTGCTGTTTCCAGTGGCACCTGGCTCCCTACCGGTAGCGGGGAGGACTGTCTAACTCCCCTGTGTGAGTTTGTTTCTCCTGGACTTTTGAAATAAACGAGAAACAAACCTCATGTAAAAACGCCCACAGAGGCCCTCTCCGACTCCTCTGCAGTAATGCAGTTACCCAGACAACACTTGCCTGTTTTAAAACTTGACTCAGGAGAAGCAAGTGGATTTTTACAGGTTTGATCATGCCTGAAGCCTGGATCTTGGGAGGCCCCCTTCCATTTGGGGGGCCCAGGGTCCTAATGCCCGTTTCTTAACTTCACCTTGCCTCTTCTTGGTCTCATGATCTTTCAGGTGTGCTTGCTCCACTGGAATCTCTCCTGGAATGTTGTGTGGAAGTGGAATTGGGGTAAGGGATGGCGATCAGAATGAGTGGGGAAGAGAAGTAACGAGGGCAGAAGAGAGTGCAATCCAAAGGGATGTGCTGCACCCAGGGTTTTCCCTGCTCATTTTAAACTTAGCAGCATTTTAATGCATTTAGTGCCCGTGGAAGGTGCCAAGCTGACCCATTCAGCACAAACAGCAGCACTGCTCATCCAAGTGGCCTCAGGTCTGGCCAAATAGCCTAAACTTCCATGGCTGAAAAGGGAATTCCATCTCCATTGTCCCCTCTTGCTCTCCCTGTTGAGACTGCGGCAGCAGCTGAGGGGGTGCTGTAAAGCGGACAGACCTGCCAGCCACAAGCTCAGACCGTCAGCTCATTGTACGCAGCTTGCGCAATGTTAATTTCCCTGAGGTGGCCATGGCTTTGGCCTGAAACATGAGCTGCTTTTTAATTTGCGTAACTGCATTTGCTCGGCAGGTTGCGGTGCCTTTGCCGATCTTGGCAGTCTTGCAAAGGTAGGCAAACTGGTCCAGCAGGCTGGGCACAAACCAGTCCCCTTTTCTCCATAAAAATGACCTCCCCATCCATTGCAATTCAAGCAACTCATGAGGCCCTGGACTCAACCCAACACCTACTGACTTCAGGAGGTGGATCAGGCTTCCAGCTCAGCACACTGAAGGAGTGGGGCCCATTCACCCCTTGCCTTACAATCAGGGAACCAGGTTCACTGCGTTTTCCCCAGTGGTGACAATGGGGAACATGAACACAGGTCCCTGCGTACAATTGACTAGACGGGGATCTGTGTTCACTGTGTTTTCCCCATGGACAGCAACACAGTGAACGCAGGTGCCTGGCTCTGGAGTACTGCCATTCAATTTGATACGGTTAAGGGCAGGCAGGACTGAGCCCTAGACTAATTTGCAGATTTGCTTGGATGAGGAAAAGACACTAACATACATTCATGGAGTTAGGGGTGCTCAGCACTCTGTAGGATTGAGGTCTTGGGCAGTAAGGCATATTCTGATCCTGTGATATTGTGGTAGGAAATTGCACAGACAGGACAATCCTCCTCCATTAAAGACAATAGGAGTTTTGCTACTGACTTCAATTGGAGGAGGATTTGCACCGTAAGTATTTAGGAGGGGCAGTGGATGAGGATGCTCCTTTCTGTCAGGCAGCAAAGCACCCCCATCACCTTTTTATTGGTTTAGCCTGGAGACTGACTTTCTGAGTCTGCAGAGGGGCGTGCTGGTATCAGGAATGTGCTGGGGTTCAAGGCCAGAAGATCAGTCCAAAAAGGTGTCTCTATCCAGGGAGTAGTTAGTAGCCAGAATTCCAGAAGCCATGAAGAAGGGCAGGAAGCAGGATGTGGCAAGGCAAGAGTAGCTCTGACCAAAGAGACCTACAAGGCTCTATATTGGGTGGCAACCAATCTGGAGACGGGTCTCTCTGAGCCAATCAGAGATGGGATCATTGGTATGTTTCTCCCAGTTGGGCAATGGGAGACTGGTGCTGTGGCTCAGCCCCTTCTCTATAATTCCAAGGATCTGGGTTCAGTGCCTGCTGCCATCCGGATCCCTGACAATTCCAGTTTTATGAAACCACCTTTTTCAATGTTGTGTCTATTATTTTCATCTCCACTCACCCCTTCCTCCTTTCTCTTTTCCAGTGTCCTCTGCAAGCGTGGTGATGTTCCACACCTCACTTACTTTGGGCCTAGCAACAAGAACTCATTTTCCACAACATCACACTGGTAACCAACAGAGTCCTGGGAGGTTGCCATAGTGAAGTGAAGCCAGCCTGTCTAGTGCCATAGCCAGGATCCCAGTCGAGTTGGGGGGAAAAAGCACTGTGCGTGTCCGGACAAATCGTCTCCTTTTCTGTGCCTTGAGACTGTATCCACAAGAGATTGGGCTTTTCCTTCCCTTCATGCAGTATTTCCAAGACTTTGACTTGAGGATTTTAAAAGTATTTGCCTTCAGGAGAGCGTGAGCTCTCGCGAGAGAAATTAGAATAAACTGTACCGAGAATGGGCAGGAATGGAAGAGGAAGATCAATGCTATTTAAGTTATGCTCCTCCATTAAACAGACTGGGGAGAGAATGAAGAGCTGTTACTTGGCATTCAGAAGGAGGAGTTGCGTATGCTGTAGAACTGAGCCAATTCAACTGTATATAAGGATAAACTCCCTTCCCTGTCTACTCCCTCTTGAACTTCTGCCTAGCCCCAGAGATTTATATTAAAGAAGCAAATGTTGTCCAATGGATGTAAACTGCTGTAATTAAGTGCAATTTTCCACCTGTGTATATTGCCAGAAAATCTCCTATTGTTTTTTTTCTTGTAAAGGTCAGAGGTGACTGTGAGTTCCCTCCTGCTCTTGAATGAATTAATTTACGATGTTTGAGTCTACTCAATGAAGTTAGTTCACTAGCATTACCCATGGTGCTTTAGGGGAGCACAAAGGCAGCTACTTCCAATGTACAGCTTCACGCAGATTACAGTCCAGCCAACTAACCAGATAAAGAAGAACTTGGGTTTTTAGTTACTGAAACACATGGCCTGGCCGTTGGCTGCCCTGGAATGCATGAGCCATTCTGTGGATGCTGTGCTCGGATGTTAGCACACCTGTGCAAGTGTTGGGACTGAGTTGGGAGGAATTAAGATACCTGGCAGAGTGTGTTAAAAAGTGTAGGCCACTTTGAGAGATTTGTAATCTCTGTGGGAAATGGGATATTCAGGTGAGTCTGTAACATAGCCCAGTGGCCTTATCAGATGGACTTGGTGAGCATTTTCTGTGCCATCCACATGATTTGGGAATTCTGGTCTCTTTTGGAAAGCAAACAATAAGTCTTTGGTATCTCCCCCTCTAGTAACTGTTGAAGTAAGAGGGGAGTTAATTAAAATGTAATTTAACAATAGGGAGAGTTGAGCTAACTTCACCTCTGTGATACATATGCCGATTTTTCAGATGCCACCTGACAGCCTACTACTCACTAGCAGCACTGGCAGCACATTTCAGAGTTGCTTTACATCACCAGCCAAGTATATTGCCACTAACAGCCAAAATGTAATTCCCTGGGTCACAATGGTACCATGTTGCTCCATGGGGAAGTCCGTGGCTTTCTTTGTAAAATAAGGCACTACTGACTGAAGGTGCAATTCTCCAAGCAGTCAGTGGGAGTTTTGCTATTGACTTCAATGAACAGAGGGTTTTATAAAAGCATCACAGTCGGACCAAAATCCAGACAGGTAAACGATGTGGTGATAAAGAGGAGATAGTGACTGTTGCTTTGGGACCGGATTCCTCCTGAGAACGGTTGGTCAGCACTGTATACAACTGGCCCAGCTGTCACGTGAATTCTTCATTTTTATTTTTGGAGAAAAAGAGCAACTCCCAGTGCCTCTCTTCATAGCAGTAGAGAACATAGGTGCCCGTGTTCTGCCTTGCTGTCCCTTACACCAGTGCACAATAGGTGTGTGCAGCGCTGCCGTTCTGATCTAGTGTTTCACACACCCTTTGTGCTGGCACCAATGACAGCATGAGGTGCAGAAGACCAAACCCAGTGTGGTCTAATCCTGCTTCCTTTGAAGGCAGTAGCCAAACTTCCACCAGTGCCCATGGGATCAGAATCAGCCCCTCAGAAAGTGGGCCGAGTTATTTCTCTCTGGCAGACCAGGGTATTCAAAGGATAAGATCCAGCCATGCTTTTACTCTCCCCTCCCATCCAATTTGTGGCTGCTGCTGCAAGTTTCTCCATCCCATTAAAAATTCCAGAACATCCACCAGGCACCTAACATTGTCTTAACTACAGTCACTATATGGGCCAGATTCTCAGCTGATGTAAACCAGCATCACTCTCCTGAAATCAATGGAGCTACACCAGCCAGCTAAAGACCATGGCCTCTAGTCCCAAACTCCAAGGGTGATTTAGAAAGAGCCTTCAAGAGTCTTCCTGTGAACAGAATGATCAATGCTGGGGGCAGCAGCATCAGATTGTCTCTTTGGGGTAGACACTGCCTTTTCCTCTCTGTCTGTTCAAGGGGGAGGCATGATTAGGACTGTGACCCAGAGGAGCTTGAGTGGGACAAGTACTGAGTCATTCGGAACTAGAGATCAATAATTGGAATGAAGCTTAATTTAATGTATATCACAATTAAATATTATTTCTTCTGGCTCACTCTTGGCGTATGTTCTAATTTGAGACAGGTGCACAGGAATGTTCACCCTGGAGCACAGAACTCTATCGTGGGTTGAGGCCTGTACCCCACCCTGATTCACGTCAAGGTGAGGGTACAGGCCTCTACTCCCAACCACCATGGAACTTTTAATCTTTCTCCCTTCCCTGGGCTAAATGAGACAGTTACGCATCACAGGTGAGTGGGTTCATCACCACTCCACTTGTGTGGAGCAAGGGCATAGCTATAATAGGCCCATGATGCTGGAGGGTCTACATACCCTAGTGCAACTGTACTACCTGCCACTGGGAGCAGGGGTGGGGGCCTCTTCTGCACCAGGGCCCATTCCAACCTAGCTATGCCCCAAGGCAGTCTCTCTGCCTCAAAGAAGAGAAACCAAGAGGGTGGTGGGAACCTTTGGAAACAACTTGGCTTTGTTTGGAGGTGTGAGGGACCCACCTGGCCCTGATGTGAATCCTTGCAGGTTGAGGGCCACAGTGTCCATGAACGCACTGGATATTTTTCTACAGTGGTTTTATCATGTCCAAAACGTGGACAGTTCAATCACATAAGCACTTTTAGCAAGCACCTGTGCCAAGTCCCTCTATGAACTCCCAGCATTTAAGCCTAGAAGTAGCTTCTTGGCCTCTGCCCCTTTGCCTGGTGATCTGCTCTCCCTGAACCCCAGGTCCAAGTGCTAGCTGGAGCACACCTTTGGACCTTCCTCCTAAGAACCCCAGACAGCTACCTGAATGAGCCTGCTTGCTGGCCTAAGCTCCTTCGCCTTAGATAGACTTCCTTGGTTTCTGTGTCAACTGTTCCTATTGCCCCTGAAGGGCGATGGTGCCTAGGGGAGGAGGCGATCTTTCAGGTAGGCAGGGCCTGATCCACTGAGAACTTTACACCAGCACCAGTAGGATACCTCCATGTAGCTGCAATAGTTCTCAGTTTAATTAAATTGTTCATGGATGGTGAACCTTATGGATATGGCTAATAAAACAATTCTCAGTTACACTGAAATTCATCCTTGTCAAAGAAGTGTTGCTTGGTCAGTCTAGTATCTTCTTTCCTAGCCTCTTTATAAAATTCAAAATGTGTCAAAATATACCCTCCCAGGCACATTAATTTAATGATAGTGGCAATTGGAAAGCACAAAATAGTTCTACCCATGTGAACTCTTCACATTCCTTCCCTGTCCCCATCATGCTTTTTGAATTAATACCACTTGGTTACAGCCAATAGCACAGCAACATGCTAATTAGCCACAGAGGACAGGATGCTGATGGGTCCAGTTGCCTGTGATGTGAGACTGTCTCGTTTAGCCCAGGGAAGGGAGAAAGGAGCTGAAGAGTTCCATAGTGGTTGGGAGTAGAAGACTGTACCCCACCTTGACAGGAACCAGTCCTGTTGGGTTGGGCATATGTTCCGCCCAAGCGCTTCAAGCTTGGGGTCAGGTTGTGGTCCAAAGCTGCGGGAGGCCTCATCCCCAATGGAATGTTGTGATGTCACGATGCTCTGTTAGGGGTGTGGCCACAGACTGCCTTAGCCCTGCCCTTTTCTGATATAGTCACTGCCCTTCATGGAGTACCATGGTGTCATGATACTCTGTGGGGAATTTCTGGCTCAGGCAGAGTTATAGGTGGGAATGGCTGGGGGATGACTTTTGGCTGGCAAATGGCAATTTGATAATTAAGCTGACGGGCTTTTGGGGGTTGAGCAACTAGGACTTGATAAACTGGGGCTTGATCAATTCTAGCTCATTGGCCAAACATAGTCCATAGCCCATTTTTATTTGGCCCCTTTCCAATATCAGATCTTGCCTGTAGATCCACTCCATAACCAGGTCCCCTTTCCCAGCTGTGTAAATACTTGCAGGTACCAGGCCTTCACAGACCCAAAACACATTAGTCTCTTCTCACGTAGAGGCTTCATTTTCTATCTCCTTCCATACCCCACTCTTCATTTTTCCCAGATCAAATGTCCTGTCACCTCACTGTACATAAGTGTCTTAATTCCTAGCTGCTGTGACAATCCCAGGCTTCACCAGTGATACCTCTAGCCCCTGAGATGATCAAGCATCCTGGATCCTGGTCCCACAGTTCAGGTTCCTCCGGTCCTTGGTTTCTTTGGCTGGACAAACCTCACCACTCCGTTGTCCCTGGATTCAGCATGTTGGCCAGTGTCAAGTGTGGAGCCTCCTCCAAGGCTACTCAGCGTGGGTCCCAGCCACAGACTGCTCAGCCCTGAAGCTTGCTGACTTTTATATCCCTGAGGAGGTGGGTCCTCAGTAGCGAAGCAGGCTCCCTTAAAGGGACTGTGTCCTGCTTTGTCACGCACCCTCTACCCTTGAGCACTGAAGGGTTTGAGGTGCAGCAGTTACAAGACCATATTGCACCAAGAACAACTTTAAAAAAAACCCACCGAAGGAGGAGTGTGCTCTGTGAGATCAGAGCAGAAAGGAGGGGATAAGGACAGGAGATGGATCCAAAATCCAGACTTTTTCCTCCACCCTCAGATCCACTCTCCCAACACCCGTTTAGCCTATGGAGCTTGTACTAATTTTCAAAGTAGCCCGTGAAGTGGATCTCCACCTCTGGAGATGTAGCTTGCTCTAGGAACCAATTTCCTTTGATCTTTGGCTCGGGCTCTGCCTCTTCCTAAACTTTGAGCTCACCCTCATAAACATCAACGCCGGTGACCCTGAAGTAGCAATTCTCTTGCCAGCCAGCCCTTAAGTGAAATGCAATTTCCATAATGTTCAAGGACCCTCTTATCTGACTTCCTCTCCCAGGGTGGTGTCAGTGGCAGATTGTTGTGAAGAAAGACCAACAAATGCTGAATGCAGCAAAGTTCACTTGCAACCAATAGAAGTTTACCTGGCAAGGTGATTATTATTTAACTTTCTTTAAAAAAAAAAAAAAGTTAACGAGAATTCCCTGCAAAGGATGAATCACATGCTGCCGCAAGACGGATCCCATCCTCACATATTGCTTGCTTTGCTAGCAACAGCCTGTATTCCTATTGGTTACCAAGCAAAGTCATCACTTTGTATTTGGGATTATAGTCCTGCGATGCTCTGTGGGGCAATAATGCAGTTATTACTTAACAACAACAGACAATGTCGTCTCATAAAATCATAAGTGGTGACGAACACGTAGGGAGACATAAGTTCAACATAAGTGGTGCAGAACAATAGGGAGCGGTTACTTACTCTCTCTAACAGCACTAGAACAAGGGGACACTCCATGGAATTAACTGGCAGCAGATTTAAAACAAACAAGAGTGTATTTCTTTCACCCAGCACACAATTAACTTGAGGAGTTTTCTGCTCGAGGGAGTGGTCAAGACCAGTAGTGTAGCTAGTTTTAAAAAGGGATTGGATAAGTTCTTGGAGGATAGGTCCATAAGTGGCCATTAGCCAATTAGGTTTTGGGGAAGTAACCTCTTACTGTTGGGGGCTGGAACAAGAGAGAATGGATTGCGCATTGTGACCTGTTGGGGACTTCTCCCAAGAGACAGAGATTGGCTGATGTTGGAGACAGGATGCTGGGCTTGATGGACTATTGGTCTGACCCAGTGTGCAGTACTTATGTTCTTGTTCTTATGTTGGTGGCACAGCACGGAAAAGACTAGCTATTCTACATAACATCTAGAAGCTTAGGTTTGAGGCGTGTAGAAGTATCTATATAAAAAGCCACCAAGTCAAGTCATCATAACTTTCATGTTGCTGTGATTCACACTGGACAAACCCTAAGCACCAAGAAAAGATGAGGCATGCTAACATGACAATGCTCCCTTATTTTCTCCAACCTTCTCCATCCATGTAGGGTTAGGAGAACTGAGCGCTAGGCCCAATTGTGTGCAGTATGGTCAACCCCAAGACAGTTAAAAAATCAGGAGTCTCACAATACATACGTGTGTGTGCATGAGATCAAGAGCATAACTATAATCAGGAACTCCATTCACTACACTTTCCCATTGCCACCAGTGAGGAAAATTTAGTTAGTTAGTTAGTTGTTTTATTTATTTATTTATTTATTTTATTCAATTTAATATCCCACTCCCTCTTGTCCATGGCAGCTAACAATACAATAAAATACAATACAATAAAAACATAAGTACAAATAAATTATAAATTAAACACATAAAAACCCCAGGAGTCCACAGAAATCTCCCCCACCCCCACTCCATAACCCAACCCACCCATCACCCATCCTCCTCGCCAAATTCCTGGTGGAACAGCCATGCCTTGCACTGACATCGGAAACACAGGAGGTCCGGGGATAAATGGACCCCCACGGGGAGGGAGTTCCACAGCCACAGTGCTGCCACCAAGAATGCCCCCTCCATTGTCATCCCCTGGGAAACCTGGGGGATCTCAAGGTGGGCACCGCCAGCTGACCGCAGAGGCCACTCAAGAACCCGGGGGGTGAGGCAGTTCCGCAAACAAGCTGGGCCCAAGCTGTGTAGGGCTTTAAAGGTAAGAACCAACCCCTTGAATCAGGCCTGGAAGACTATAGGCAGCCAGTGCAGTGCACGGAGCACCAGTGTTATATGCTCCCAGCGACCTGTCCCTGTAAGGAGATGGGCCGCCGTATTCTGCACCAGCTGAAGTCTCCGAACCATCACCAGGGGTAGCCCCATGTAAAACACATTACAGTAGTACAGTCTTGAGGTAATGAACGCATGGATAATGGTGGCAAGGTTGGAGTTGGAGATGTATGGTAGTAGCCGCCTTACCAGATGTAGTTGGCAAAAGGCAACTTTTGCCAACTCCCCTGTCTCTCCCACTGTCCCCTCTCCCTGTCGTCCCTTCCTTGTCTTTTAGATTGTAAGCCACAGGCAGGGACCGCATCTATTTCTATGTTCTGTACAGCACCAGGTCACATGACGCGCTATATAAATGTTTATAATAATAATAATAATAATAATAATAATTAATAAGGCACTCCTTGCCATAGCTGCCACCTGGGCCTCCAAGCGGAGCTGCAAATTGAGGAGCACCCCCAAACTCCGCACCTGAGGGACTAAGGAGGGGCAGACCCCATGTATGATGGGGGCCTCCACCCCCTCAGCACTGTCAAACAACATCACTTCTTCAGAGAGGTGTTCTTCTCAGTGGACGCTCCACAACTATGGAACTCTCTCCCCTTGGAGATCCGCTTAAGCCCAAACCTGTTCACCTTTGGGAAGAGATGTAAGACCTTTGTTTGGCCAGGTGTTTGGTGAGCTGGGATAGAGTTGGGTGGGATTGGGCATGGGGGTTGGGTAGACGGTTGGTGGGTGGGATTTAAGGGTTTTAAATGTTTTATATAATAATAATATATTTTATTGAGTCGTGACCATAGGTCAAGACCAAGGACATACAAAACATACATAAAAAGAACTTAAAAACTCTCAGAAAATCAATACTACAAGACAAAAAAACCCACCACAGACCATTTAATCAATAACCATTGAATCAATCAGTAAATAAATAAATAAATAACGAACATAAGGCAATAAAGAGATTGTGGGGAATCTCCAGCAACAGAGTCCACCTCTAGCCCTGCAGGGGATTTTTATTTTAATTTTGATTCCTTTTAATCAAGGCTAATGCCATTTGGCAAGATTATGTATGGAAACAGCATCTTTGGCCAAGATCAAGGAAATTAATAACTGTTGGCGCAACCAATGAATTTTATTTTTATTCACAGAGGGCAAACATTTCTGTCGGTAGACATCCGTATACGGACAGAAAAATAATAAATGGGGCAGATCTTCCGTTTGAACCATGGAACAGCTGCACAGTCTGAAGGGATATGGAGTCCCATTCTGTCTCCCAGTCAACACAAATGTTTTATATGTTTCCATGTTTTTATATTTTTATATTTTGTGAGTTGTCATGAGCCTTTGTGGAAAGGGCAGGGTAGAAATCGAATGAATGAATAAAAATAAAAATAAATAAATAAATAAATAATAGGACTGAAAAAGGTACAACTACAAAGAAAGGTAACAAAGATTATCATAGGTATGGAACAGTTTCCATGCAAATGTTAGGGCTCTTCAGCTTAGAAAGATGACTGAGTTGGAAGATATGATAGAGTCTATCAAATCATGATTTGGACAGAGAAAAATATGTTATTTGTCATCATAATACAAGAACTGAGGACACCTCAGTAAATTGATAATGGACAAAATGTAGAACAAAGCAAAGGAAATGTGTACAGTGCATTATTTGCCCGAGGAACAGATTGCCACAGGAAGTTGTGAAGGTAAATAGTAGACCTGGTCAACTGCTAGAAGCTGGAAGTGATAGGCAGGGTGGGTGTCTCACTCCACATATGATTTTGCATACTTTCTGCGGGGCACCTAGTTCTGTGTGGAAGGGAAATTAATAGTCAGAGCAAGATGTTGGGTTAATGGACTTCTAGTCTGGCCTGGTTTAACACTACTTAAGTTCTGGTGTAGATTTCACAAAGGGTATTTTCAGACGTTACGAGATCATGCTCAACCACAGTCAATACCCTGTGGTGGGGAATGGCCTCGTAACGTCTGTTGGGGAACTGGAAGTCCCCCCTCCCCCCGATGTTAACCACGCGGAGAATCACATTCACCACGCCATTGGCAGAACCAGCGGGGCCGGCGCCGATCGCGTGGTGAATGTGATTCCCCGCCGCGATTAAGGGGCCCGTCTCGTCTGGACGACAACCACGGCCCGGAATCCCTAGCGGGATTCCAGGTCATAGTCAATTCCGGCTGGTGCTGCGGCCGCATTGGCCACGGCGCCCGCCCGGCTCCCCAGAGGGCGGGCAGCAGGGGAGCGTGGGGGGGTGGGGTCGTGCAGCTGCACGTTGTGCCTGCGGCCCCACCCCCTCCTCAATTCCCCGCCGGGATTAGCCAGCACGTCTGTTGTGTGACGGCCCGGGCTGATTCCGGAGGGGAATCAGAAGGGTGATTCTGGGACGGGGCGAATGCTGCCCCGTCTCGTCTGAAATCACCCAAAGTCATGACTGGGGGGGAGGGGTTGCCTTTAAAAAAAAAATTTTTAAAGGCTGTTGTGGTTTCCTTTTCCAAGCTTTTCTCCATAATCACATGGGGTAGAAAATGTACTTCTTGTGTTTGAAGTGAGAGCTGAGGATGAATGCACAGAGGGAAGTCCTGGATTCAGAGATGGCCTTAGAATTGATGGGTGAAAATAAAATGTGAGGCCCCCATGTTCTCCCTAAAGCCCCTCCAGGACCCTGCTCCCGCTGCCCTAGTAGATGAGGGGATTGGGGGGCAGGGCAGGGCCTCTCAGGAAGCAGTTACCTGGTGGGTTGAGAATTGTAGTCAGGGAAAGGGCCCTATGGAATAGCCTGTCCCACGGCCTCAGGAGCATTGGACTGGAGACTAGCAGGACTAGCCTCCCTGTAGGGTCACCTCCAACCATGGGGCCCAGACCATGGCCCCTGCTGACCCTGGTTAAGGCCAGCCCTGCTTGGATTCTGTCTCCAGTGAGACAGAGATTCTCGTTTCACTGGCCCTGGATTCCAGCCAGCCGTCTAGTTTCTGCAGAGCCACCTCCAGCTGTGTTTGCACATTACCACAGCAGCCAGGAGAATTAGTAACCTCAGCAGGGGATGCCGGTGTGGTGTATGGCAGCCCTGGAAGGAGGAAGGCAGGTGACTCCTCAAGAGAGAAGAACATGCCTGCTACCTCAAGACCAGGATGCACCTCTGATTCATTTTCATACGACCATAGCGCTTGGTGGCCCCAGGTGATGGTCTATAAAACCCTACACGGTCTCGGCCCCTCATACCTTAGGGACCGCCTCGCCCTCCGCGCCCCAGAGCGGCTCCTGCGGTCTGCCGGGGGTGCCTTCCTGGAGGTCCCCCATGTTAAGCGGGGGGCCACAATGGAGAGGGCATTCTCGGTGGTAGGGCCGCGGCTTTGGAACTCCCTTCCGGAGGAAGCTCGCCTGGCCCCTAGCCTGTTAACATTCCGGTGAAATTGTAAG
>QEPC01007512.1:5423885-5489158 GCA_003113815.1 Sphenodon punctatus | reverse complement strand
GCCTGTATTCTCTCCCCACATGGCCTGTATTCTCTCCCCCCCATAGCCTGTATTCTCTCCCCACATGGCCTGTATTCTCTCCCCCCCAATAGCCTGTATTCTCTCCCCACATGGCCTGTATTCTTGGGATGCATCCGTGGCCGCCCTAGTTTGCAAAGATGCCTATTAGCTGACAGGAAGCCCAACAACAGCCCCTATGGGTGTCTTTTTGACCAAGTGGGGATGCTCACCCATGGGCCTGCTCCTGGGATGCACCCCTGTCTCTGCCCAATTGTAGCCCTGCATGGGTCTGTTTTAAACAGACCCACCGCTGCTGCGGCCCACTCATATGGCCCCCTCCTCCCTCACACCATAGAGCTGTGGACAGATCAGCCGCTGCTCTAGACTGCCGCCTGAAGCTCTGTGGCATTGCCTGGGACACCCCCTTGGCCGGGAGCTGAACTGCAGCAGCTGTTTGCCGAGTAAACAGACTGCATCTCTTCCGCTCCACTCGCAGTGCTCTGGGATATTTTGGAGCACCGCACACGAGGCTGGAGTGGAGCAGGCCTGCCCTGCCTGCACATCTGGCACACCGCCTTTAAATGGACAGCGCACCTGAGTGTGAGGCAGGGCAGGGGCGTAGGTGCGAGCTGCATAAAATCATCCAATTTAGGAGGGAACAGTCCCTCTTTGGGTGCTAGATCCCATTGTCTCTCCTGCAGGGGGTCCAAAAAACCCTTTTCAGGGGTGAGAGACAAAAAGACCAGTATTCAAGCCTAAGGCACAGCTTTCCTGGTTGCCTCCCAGGGAAAGCAGTACAGATGAGACTGGGGGAAATGATAGAATGACAAGAAACTAACTGGAATGAGAAGCAATAAAGCTTCTCTCTTCTCTACGCACTTGGAATTCTGGCAGGTTTACACCTCCCTGTGTATGTGAGAATGGAGGGGTGGAGCTTACTGGCCAAGGAGGTGGGGCTTGTTCCTCTTTGGCCACTAGAAATGTTGGGATGTATGGAGCAGGAACGGGAGGAAGAGGGTAGAGTGAATGTGTTTGGGGAAGGAAGTGGTGTCAGCATGGGAGAAAGGGAATCTGGGGAGTCATTAGTACAAAGGTGAAATGTCAGCCAGTAAAAGCTAGGCACCAAAGGCAGAATCCCCACGTTGAGACTCAGGGTAATTTCAGACGTGCACCAGGCATGTCCAACCACGCACTGGGATCCATTCTGGATCCTGGTCAGGTTTCAGTCCGGCCGTCCTTTAGACGTGCCAGCTGATTCCTACAGGGGATCGGGGAGGGGGTGGGACTGCGTGGCGCGACGTGCGGCCGCACAGCCCCGCCCCCCCCCGCGCTCCCCTGGTTGACCGCCCTCTGGGAGACAGGCAGGCGCAGCGGCCAATCCAGCCGCTGCGCTCGATCCCGCATCAGGGTCCGGGCCACAGTCCAGACTCGGCGGAGGTAACAGATGTTACTTTCTGCTGATTCCGGACCGTGGTCCAGCTGACCACGGTTCTGGACCTCCAGACAGCCGGAGGTCCAGAACCGTGGTCAATGTGTTTCCTGCCAGGTGTTCACCGTGGTGAACATCTGGCAGAACGCACTACAGACGTTACGGTACCGCGGCCACCGCAGGGGGGGTCACTGTGGTTGACCGTGATATCGTAACGTCTGAAATTACCCTCAGAACTACATCTGATCCAGCCTGCAAGCTGCCAGTCCTTTGGTCAGAGTTAGTGCCATGGATGTCACTGTTGCTGCTGAGAATGCCCAACCTAGACTGCCAGCAGATTTTTTCCTGTGCACCATCAGTTGGAAATAATAAATGAGTTTATTCTGAGAAGAAAGCAAACACTAGCATGTGAGTTTGCTGCATCACAGGAGCCAGACAGTAGGAACAAAAGAGGATTGAAAGTGTGGGAGTACGGGCAGTGCTGGATCCAGGGAAGCTGGAACCCAGCGTGAGAGGGTGACATGGGATCCCTTGTATAGAGCAATATTTGGTGACACCCACTGACTCTCCCATTAGAAAAAAAGAAAATGTTACTGTAATTAATTTTGTATATTAAGTTATACATCACATCCCCTTCAGTGCAGCACAGGCAAGGCAAGCAGTAGCAGGGCTAGATCCCAGGAGTTCTGATTACCATTCTTCCTAATCTATCCTCCTACCAACTTCTATTCCTCCAGGGACGGGGAACCTCATGTCTGGGGGCCAAATGCAGCCCATGGCTATTTTTTATTTGCTCCCTTTCCAGTTCCTGGATCTGGTCCCTGACTCCATATCCTACCCCCCAGGCACTGAAGGACTGAACTCAGAGGAAGGGAGCAGAGATGAAGGCGCGCATGCAAGGCTAGAGGGACAGATCCATGACCCAGATTTGTGATCTGTACCCTCCTCTTCCTGAGCGCACCCCTGCTCCCAACGTCTATGCAGCTCCTACAGCTTGTACGAATTTTCAAAGTGGCCCTGGGGAGGGGATGACCCCGCTGTTTCTGCCTTCAGCAAAAAAGCTCCAGGAGAGCTTGTTGAGCAGAAAAGCTGCTGCAGTGGTTTCTGCTCCAAGGATTTTTAATTTATTTTATTTAATTTTAATTTATTTTATTTATTTCCACTTAACCAGGCCACGGCTTGGCGTTGGGACTGAGCAACTGCGAGAGCCTTGAGAGAAGGCATGACCTCTCTGTTACCCCCCCAGAAGAAAGTGAGGCCCAGCTGTTCCCTGTTCAGCCAGACAAATCCTATGGACCAACAGCCTGGTGTTTACTCTAGGGAAGCACAGGTGATACTCCCAGGTAAGATTGCTGGGTCACAGTCAGGTTACCACCTTCCTTGGCACTGCCTGCATTAGCGCACTGATACTGCAGCTCCTTTCAGATGTTTTTTTCCCCTGCTGGCTCTCAGTCAAGGGGTCATGACCCTGCAGTGAGCAGCTGAGATCTCGTTTTAAATCATAAGTAAAATGCATAAATCCTGTTTTGACTGGCGGGGGCGGGAATGAGGCATAGCTGAAGAGCAGGTCATTAGGTGCTAATACACATTATGCTAGGTGAGCAGCATTTATTCATTATATAGCACCAGCCCCTCTGCTTTTTAATATTTATATTAATGGTGTAGTAGAGGAGTTGAGGGATCCGCTATTTCATCCAGTTAGGTTAGGCTCTTTGCCCTTGCCTGTCATGCTTTATTCAGAGGATACAATTGTGGTATCCCGTATTTAAGACGCCTGATGGCGGCCTTTTCCTCCTTTTGCTCAAGGGAGCTGCTGGAAGTTAATTATACAAAAATTACAATAATGGTAGTTGTCAGATCTCACATCCAGCATAGATGGCACATGAATGCTCATCTAATTGAACAGGTCCCTGTATATAAGTACATGCGAGTGTTTTTTCCCCAAGCGTATAATACCTGCAAAGGGGACTGCCAGCGTTTACTGCTCTAAAGTGTGGGGAGGGAAATGTTTCTGCCAGCTTCAAAAATATACAAAGCCAAAGTTCCTACTCAGTTTTTGAATGGGATCCCCATTTGGAGCCCTACCTTGGTAAATGAGCTCAAGATCATGCAAAATAGTTTCCTAAGAAGTATTCTCCATGCCCCTAGAAGTATCCCCATTGCCCTGCTCAGAGCTGAATCTGCTATATGCTCTATGGCGTCTCTGGCCAAATTAGCCATTTTTAAATTTTGGCTGCGACTTAAGTTTGGTGAACTAGATGATTTTTTTTTTTACATAAAGCCTTTACTTTAATGGTATTGGGACCCTGGGAGAGATGCGTTACCCAGATCCTAGCACATCTGAGTTTCTCCAACGAGCAGCTGCTGCATACGTTGTACCCGGCAGCGCACAGCCTGATTCACTCTAGGATTTTGGACCAAGAAAATCAACTGCTTTCTGAGGCTGTTGGTGCACAGAAGGTATCAGAGATTTATACATTTCTTCCAATTCAACCTAGAGGTGCCTCCTACTTAGTTTCGCTGCCTATTTGGACACAAAGGGTAGCATTTATGCTGGCAAGATTCAGCCTGCTGCCATCGGCAGTTGTAGAGGGCAGAACGGTGAATATTCCTCATGAAAAGAGATGATGTAAATGTTGCCATCAGCATTCTGTGGAATCTTTTATCGCACCTTATTTTTGACTGCTGTTTATATAAGGATATTTGTGATACAATTCTAAAGCCTGTTTTGATGAGACTTGGGGCCTGTAGCCAACACGAGGCCCTTGTGAAACTTCTCAGAGGTACAGATCCTGTTATATCGACTCAAGTTGCTAAATTCTGTGCCATAGTCATTAAGATGAGGAAAGCTGCCCATAGTGTTTAATCTGTTATTACACGGGGATTTCCCCACAATGTCGTTATGTTTTGTTTTGTGTTGGCAACTACTATCACAATAAGTTATGATGATGATATAACACCAGCAATGTGCCTGCGGGTGAACAGTTGTCATTACAGACTGGTCTCTGCCCCAAGGGACTTCCAGTCTAGGATGGACAAACATCAAGAGAGACAGGGATACCTACATTCCCATTTTACAGATGGGGAGCTGAGGCGGAGAGCACAGCAATTTACCCAAGGTCACCCAGTGAATTCTTGGCTAAATCCAGTTTGAACTTTAGTCTCCTAGGTCCACGTTTAGCAGCACCTTATCCACTAGGCTACATTAGCACTCAGTGTTTCACCCTGGAAACACCCAGTGGAACATGAATTTTAAATCCTATTTCTGCATCAATGTGTTGTTGGCTTCTCACTCACCCCGCAGGGTGGGCCCCAATGGATCAAAGCTAGGAGTTTCTAGATGAAATCCAGAGAGGAGGCAGCTCTAGTTCCCATGCTGTTATCCATCTCTCTCCCATTCCCCAGCAGATTCCAAAGAAGAGAAAGTGGGAAGGAACCCAGCATGTATGCTGCCTTGGCCATAAAGGAGCCGACTTTCAGTTCTTCATTAAGTAAATAAGGACTGAGGTATTTCAGCAACTCCAAAAATGTTGCTTGGCACAAATGTCACAGTGGCAGCTCGGTTACACAAAAGCAAACGGCTTGGGATCGCGTAATTTTGTCCCCAGTCTTGTTTTACCAGTCCTGCTTGTTGGCTAAGGACTACAGACCTATCCACCTGCCCCAATGGAAGTCGCTTTCCCATTCATCGATAACTTCACTCAGGGGTGGGGAACCTTTTCTCTCCCAGGGGCCACTTTGAAGATTAGTACAAGCTCCTAGGGCCACACAGAAGTAGAGAGTTGGCGTGCTCAAAGGGTGCACTCAGAGGAGGGCTCAGGTCATGGATCTGTGCAAGGCTCTATCCCCTCTCCTTGTGTGCATCCCCTCATCGCTGCTCCTTTACCCTGAGCCAGACTTTTAGTGTCTGGGGATGGGAACTCGATCCAGGGGCTGGACCCAGGGACTGGAAAGGAGCCACATAAAGAGTAGCCACAGGCTGCCTTCGGCCTGCGGACCTGAGGTCCTCCACCCCTCATGAAAAGCTAGACGGGTTGTCCAAGTGTTTAGAGAATGAGATACTCCTTAAGGTCTCTGCCAAGGGTGGATGAGAGTTGTTCAGAATGGGGTCATGTCACGCACACTGTATGTGGGTGGGGTGGGGTGGGGGGGTTATCCCTTGCAGCATTGCCAATGGAATTGCTAATTCACCCGGAGACTCCAGGTTTTGACCCAGAGATGTGGGGGTAGCTAGCCCCAGTTTCTCTGGATCAGCTAGGGATGTCCCTGGCGAACTTTGAGAGCTGAGATTTCCTGGGGCAGCCATGTCAGAAAGTGGATAGGCCGTAGGGACTCTTGTGCCCATTCCCAGCGCAGTCCTGGCTCTGTGGCACACTGTGGGTGATTTCAGACGTTACGAGTCTGAAATTCACCCCGCCTGAACCACAGTCCAACACGGGCCGCGTTTGACTGTGGTGAACGTCTGTTGGCTCGCCGCCAGATGTGCACCACAGTCAAACGCGGCCCGTGTTTGCATTCACCACGCTTCTGGACCTCCGGATGCGAGGAGGTCAAGAAGTGTGGTGAAAGGCCACCACGGCCGTGGTGAACGGAAAGTAATTTTTGTTTACTTACCGTTCACCGCGGTCAATGGAATTCACCCGTCTGTGGTTGCGGCAGCAGCCGGATTGGCCGCTGCCCGTCGGGAGCGGGCAGAGCCGCCGGGGAACACGGGGTGGGGCCGTGCGGCAGCACACTGCGCCGCACAGCCCTGCTCCTTCCGGGGGGGTGTGCCGCTTTAGACGTGACGGGCGGCCGCTTTAGACGTGACGGGCGGCCGCTTTCACCACGGGCCGTGGTTTGGCGGTCCCCACGGCCGGGGGCAATGGGCCGCACATCTGTTGGCGCGCCCCTTCACCCCCGGCCGTGGTCCGAACCACCCCACGGCCCGTGGTGAAAGCGGCCGCCCGTCACGTCTGAAATCACCCTGTGATGTCACGATGCTCCACAAAGGCGGGGTTGCGTGACATCCCCTTTGCTCCACCTGTGCCAAGGTAGGATGTTTTCTTTGTAAGAACTTAAACCATGTTGAAGAATCTGAGAAACCAGAGTGCACTTTCGGTACCTAAAATGTAAAAGTTATTTAATTTACCATTTTAAAATGGGTGTATAAGAACTTCACTTAAAAATGCATAATTTCAGTGCCTGTGTTCCATCATTTTTATTTTGTGAGGTTGATGATGCTGGTGGCCATGGAGAACTGTTGTTTTGTATTGTTGTTTCAGAGGGGCTGAACTCATGGTTTTTGTAACATTTGGCATGAGTAACTGTTCTTTTGCCTGTTTGCTGTACTTTCTCATTCACCTGATGCAAAACCATCCCTCCCTTTTCTCTCCAGGGGAGACGCTGCTTTCCCTTTGTGGGAAATGGTGCTATTTCAGTGACGGCAGGTTTGAGTCTTAAAAGCGTTTCCTTAAAATGCAGGGACCTAGCAAGGTTGGAGTGGGCCTTGTGCAGAAGATGGAATGGGGTCCTTCTGGGGTTGGGGGGGATGGTGTTATTGGGGTGGGGGGATCATGGAAGGCAGAGAGGGTGGAAAGACTTTCTATTTTGCTCTGTGGAGGCAGGACCTGCTCAGCACTCCTCCTATGGGCTGCCAGGCCCCACCCCTTTATATCCCAGCATGCCCTATCCCCTCTTTCAGGTAGGCTCATCCTCTCAGGCTCTGAGCGGGGACGGGGCGGGGTAACAGCAGGCAACACAGCTTTTCTGGAGCTTGTGGGCCCAGAGGCATAAGCTACCATGGAGTGGGAGGGCTCAGTTGAGCCCAAGCCCTGGACTCTAGGGGGGCCCTTTACAATCGGCTTGAGCACCATGAAGAAGATTTCAATGGAAAAGGGAAGGAGCGAGGCCAACACTTCCCCTCACTCACTGAAACATTTCTAATACTGCTCAGGTCACTTGCAAAGGGCCCCACCAAGAAGGAGGTTTTCAGGGTAGTCAGGGGTGAAATGCTGGGCCCACTCACTCTGAAAACCTAAGAATGTGAGTAGTGCCGTACTGGGTCAGACCAATGGTCCATCGAGCCCAGCATCCTGTCTCCGATAGTAGCCAATCTTGTTCCTGTGGGAGACCCAACAGGTCACAGTGGAGTGAGCCGCTCCCTGTTATCCTCTCCCAACCCCCGACAGTCAGAGGTTACGTCCACCATAGCTACTTAGCTAACAGCTGTTAATGGACCTACTCTCCAGTAATGTAACCAATCCTTGTTTAAACCCAGCTAGACTACTGGCCTGGTAGCAAATTCCACAGGTTAAACTTCCTTCCTAGTGGGAGTTGCTGTGAGCCAGGGTGTTGCCCCCTCCTTTGGTGGGGAGGCCGAGGCTGGCTGGGATCCCTGTTGGGAGGGCTTAGGAAGACCCCACTCCCTTGCCCTTAGGGAGGCCCATCTTTGGGAGATGAGCCCAGACCTGCCACAGCCTTGCTGCACCCCTGTGTGGGCCTATGATTGCACCAGGTACGTTGCTGGGACTATATAAATAACACCCAGCTTGTGGTCCCTGTTGCTGCAGGGGTGGGGAGCCTTTTTCCTCCCGGGGGCCACTTTGGAAATCGCTACAAGCTCTGAGGGCCACATAGAAGTTGGGACGGAGGTGCTTAACGTGTGAGCTCAGGAAAAGGAGGGTCCAGATCATGGATCTTTGCTATGGATCTGTCCCCTATCCTTGTGTTCATGCCCTGATCTCTGCTCCTTTATTCTGAGCCCAGTTTTGCCATGCTTGGGGCCAGATCCAGGAACTGGAAAGGGGCCACATGAAAACTTGCTGGTGACCCGCATTTGTCCCCTGGGCCTGAGGCTGCTCTCCGCCCTTTATGAAATACGGTGAGCTTCCGAGAATGCTTTGCAGTATTACACACCACGCATCACTTCCAACCCAGTTGTATCGGTTCACCATTTGTATGTGAGAACCCTTCCTTCACCACTGCCAATGTGGCACTGGAGATCCTTTCTTAGGCACCGGGTCAAAAGGGAAAAGCATTGTTACTCTGCTGCGGAGAGCACACACTCTCAGGCCTTTGAAGTCTGAGAGGAGATTTGCTTAGATTGATCAGAGAGTTTGGCTGGTACACAGAAACTGATTGCCTCGGTAGGCTCTTGTGTTTGTACACATTGTTAGCTCCCACCTATCTGTGCTGTGTTTGTGTCTTGAGATCAGATACACGGAGGCTGAAGAATGCTTTGTGCTCTCCGGACTCGGTCTCATCCCTTTTGAGTGTATGCATGATTTGTGGGTGTGGTGCGCAGCTCCAGATGTGGTTCCATGCCATCCATTTGCCATGTTGGCTAGCTTTGCAACAGTAATGGGGTCATACTCTTTGAGATATGCTGAGATGCTAACCAAAAGATTTGCAGCAATAATGTTAGCTGAGGAAAAAAATAGAATAACAGCAGACAGGTATTTGGTATGTTCAGTGCAGGGGTGTAGCTAGGTTGAAGTGGGCCCTAATGCAGAAGATGGAAGGCCCCCTCCCCAACAGTAGGGGATGCAGCTGCACCAAGGAGTGTGGGCCCCCAGTGCAGTTTCATCTCCTGTAGCTTATTATAACTCAGGATGAAGGATCCTGTAAGTGTAAAGACCCAGGACTCAAACCAGCAGCCCTGGTGATTCTGTAGTGATGGCTGATGCAGGAGCATCACTGTGACATTGGCTGTCTTTAGACGGACCCAGGGGTGGCCACCTCCGGACCTGCTCTGGGGATGGCCAGCCCTGCCTGCACCAGGTTTATGTGGACTCGGCAGCTGCAGTCTGCCTGCAAAGCGCTCCCTTCCCCCACCCCATACAGCTGCGGGCAGATCACCCAAGACTCTAGGCTGCCATTCCCTGGGGTGACCCCCGGCAAGCTCTGCCTCTGGCCAGTGTCCCAACTTGGGCAGCCCGCTCTGCTGGCGGTACTCTGGGATGTTCTGGAGCACTGCTAGCGGGGCTGGAGTGCTGCTGCACATGCACTTCTGGAGGCCCACCTTTAGACAGACGGGACACCAAGGTGCGAGGTGGAGCACGGCCATGGATGCCATCCATTGAAAAGCATCCATTCTGCTTTAGGCCTGCTTTTTCCTTCTGGGCATCTCCCTGTCATCTTAGGCCATGCCTCCATCTGCTCCCTGATTGTCCCAGATAATTTATAAGGCCACCCAGCTGCCAGGGGAAGCTGAGTGGAGCAATGTTGTACTTCCTGTGTTCTGCTTCTTGCTCCTAACCTGCTTGCCTGGCTCTGAATGTGCTTGGTTTTCCCTTGGGCCTGCTCCCAGCCTGCCTGAATCTGTTCTGTAGAGCACACCTTTTGCTTTGGACTGTGTTTAACCCTGAGCTAGCTAGTGGTGTAACAATAGGTGGGGCAAGCAGGGTGACCCTCCTGGGGAGCAGGTAATACCAGGGGCCCCACTTGCTGTTGGGCCCTGCAATATATGTGCCGTTTTGTCCCCAGCCACCATGTAGTGCTGCCACTGCCTGCCAGCTAGAACCACCCTCCACTCCAATCCTTGGCAGAAGCAGTGGGGAAAGGCAGGGATTGGGCTTCCTCAGGGTCCTTAACGGCACTCCCCCACCCCCTTACCTGCTGCTGCCACGGTGGCCTGGAGTGGAGGTGAGTGGCAGGCAATCAGGTGCAGTGGTGTCATGCAGCAGCTGAGGATAGTGCAGCATGGGGAGGGCGGCAAGGACTGTGAGGATCTTGGGGAGGGCAGTAATTTTACATGCCTCAGGGTCCAATTAGACCTAGCTTCACTGTTACTCTGCTCCTGATCCTGCAAATACTTCTGACCAGTGACCAGATCCTGTGTATACTTATGAACCCAGAGTTTTAACAGTGAGCAACGCTTTCTCCATCGCAAAAGTTCTGGCGTGAAAGGTACCAGATGTTTAACAACGCCCCCCGCCCCAACAATAGGGCATTGCAGTTTAGCTCCCTTTCTAAATGGAAACTACAAGGAGATTTCCAGTAGCAGATTATGTGAGCTGGAATTGGCCCCCAAACGAGGCTTATTACTCTGACTCACTGAGAGTACCTCTGGCGACGTAGCTAGGAATTTGTACCCAGCAGCACGCAGGGCTCCTAACATTAAGTTGAAGCTTTGGTTTGCTATGAAAGAGTGCCACCTACTGAGTCCTATCCCCTTCTGGCCAAGATCTGCAGGGAGTGTATCTGTGAACTATTCCTGATGTAGTGTCCCACCTTTTCTTGAGCATGATGAACCACTCTTCAATGTCAGGCTTAGGGCGAATTCACACGTGCAGCAATTATCTGGATTTTTAAAAACTGGTTCTCAATAGTTCGCTGTTAACAAGTCCTGTTGCATTCACATGCATGCCATACCGATTTTAAGTACAGCGAAATAATGCATTCAGACCTTCTTGTAGTGCGTGCTTACCCGGCTGCTCAGTGCGATTCAGTTACAGGAAGTGGCCTGTGGGGAGCCAGAAGGTTGCTACTTTGTAGCAAAGTACAACTTTGCTACAACCTTTGCTGCAACTTTGCAAACTTTGCAACAACCTTTGCTACAACCTTTGTAGCAAAGGTTGCTACTTTGTAGAATCAGGGAGTAAAGAGGGAGAGCCTGAGGCTGCTGGAAAGAAGCCCCTCGCATTCTCTCCCTGGTTTCTTTCCGGTATCCCGCTGCTGCTACTGCTGCAGCACTACGGTAGAGGCAGAGGCAGATGATTGAAAGTCCCTTGGAGGGAAGAACTTTTTTGGGGAGAAGCATGGAGGGGAAACATGGAGGGGAAGAACTTTTTTGGGGAGAAGCTGGCTGCAGCCTGCACCCAGCGAGGCAACTACAGGGCTCCAGCTGGTCTCACTGCTTCCGGTAGGGGCAGGAGTAAAACAGCGCACTTGGAAGCACGGTTGCATTCACATCAGAAAAGATTACACACTAGTTAAAACCAGTACGATGTTGCTTTCACACTGCTGTTAAGTGCGGATTTATTGAAAACGGACAGCAAAAAGGTAGGTTTGAGTAGCTTTTCAACACGCATTGCTTTAGTGCGATATTGACTCCATTTAATCGAATTTAAGTGTTCAGACAGGCATGAAACATTCGGGTTTTTTTTAAAATCGCACAAATCAGAACGTCTGAATCCCCCCTAAGACATGAGCCACAGCAATAGATTTTCTTGTTAAGGCCATATCCATAGGTAGCCCTTTAGGTGTGAGGGACAGCTCCTCTTGTCAGGTTAGGCAGCGCCACGGTGTGATGGACCGTCTGGCGGTGTGGCAGCCACGCCCCCTACCTTTGGTGCTGCTCGGTGGCATGGCAACTGGGTCCCTTCTGTAGCCTGGTAACAGAGGTAGTGGTCAGCCCCCCCTACTTGCCGCCTCCACTGTTTGTGTGATTAATCAACTTCTAGTTTGCTTTCTTTAAAAATAAATAAATACATAAATAAATAAATAAAAAATTCCCAGTCCAACCTCAACGTTAGGCAATAGGCTATTTTAAATGGGCACAATTTAAATAAATTGTTAATATATGTTAATTTATGCAAATTGGAGCATGGACATTCCGCTTTGAGGCTTTAAAAATCTGTTCACCTTATTCATATTAGGCATTTCATCACTCTTCTTTACCCAGAGTTGTCCTGTTCAATCAAGTGACTCTGATTTTTCTCCCTCACTGCTTCTCACCCAGAACCCCAGGCCACTTCTCTCTCACTTTTCAGACCCCTTGTAACAGGGTGTGGCTTGCCTGGGTTAAGTCCCCACAGGACTTACACATGCACCACTGTCTCTTCAGGGAATTGGCTTTTACAGTGTCCTGTATTCAACTACACAGTCTCTTTGTATGTATAGAGAGTCTCTGCTAGTATAGCCTCTATACAACGCTACTACTGCCAGGAAACAACCCTCTGGTACCCCAAGTCCCTAACCTCAGTTAGGCAGCTCTCCTCTGGCTGTTTACTCACAGTCCAGGGCCTCTGGGACCCAGTATGCCTTCTTCAGCACCTTGGAGAGCGTAGAGTGCTAGGGCTATTCCTAAACCCAAATCCAGCCAGCTCAGGCATCCAACATCTCCAAGATGCCAAGCCTAAGAGTCAGCACCCTCAACAAGACTCCGCTTCTGCTGCTGCTCAGCTCTCCATCATAGATCCTTTCTTGGTCCCAGCCAGGCACTGACTGACTCTCTCTCTGGGTTTGTCTCTTCTTATATACCTGGAGTGGGTGGAGCTAACCCTCCAGTCTTTCAGCCCCTAAAGGGCCAGTCCTTTCCCACTCCCAACTCTATATCCAGTTCACAGTTTATCTACTCCAACAAGGCTGGGTCTGCCAAGCCCTTACCTAGCTGCTTAGCACAATTCGTAACCTCAGCCGGCTGGCCCCCACAGCTCTCTTAAAGGGGCCGTAGTCCTCTCTGGCTGCACGCTGCCACACACCCCTTTTCTCCCAAGAAGCCCTTTCTCAATTCCATTGCTCATTTTTACTTGTGTTTGCCCATAACTCTGCTTTAAGCTTTGCCTCTCCTTCCCATTGTTGATTCTTTCCTGTTTCATTTTTAGATTGTGAGCACTTAAAGCATGGATCTAACTTTGCAAAGCACCATCCACATGGATGGGGACAAGACAGTTCGGATCTGCTTTACAGGACCGACTTCTATGGGTGACTGTGCAAGCTTTCAGTCCACCTTGGGCCCTTCCTCAGGCTTGTAAGAAGTAGTCAGCACTACTTTGTCTCCCTCTCTTGCAAATGGGACCAACACAGCAAGCACCCTTTCCCTATGTACACGGATGGTGGTGTATCAATAAGAACATAAGAAGTGCCATACTGGGTCAGACCAATAGTCCATCCAGCCCAGCATCCTGTCTCTCTGACAGTGGCTGCTTTTGGCTGTTTCACAGAAGACCACAACAGATCATAGAAGAATGATCCACTATGATTTCTTTGGGCAGGGTGGAGGCAAAGGGGCTCCCCTGCTATTTTCTGACATGGCCACACCCCTTTCAGAGCTCCTGAGGAAAGGGGTGTGGCAACATCAGAAAGGGAAAGGCCCTCCCACCCCTTCCTGACATGGGGTAATTTCAGACGTGCACAGGGCACGTCCAACCACGCACCAGGATCCATTTCAAATCCCGGTCAGGAATCAGACCAGATGTCCTTTAGACATGCCGGGCTGATTCTGCTCGGGGATCAGGGATGGGGCGTGGATGCGTGGCGCGACGTGACGTGCGGCTGCACAGGCCTGCCCCTCCCCCCCATGCTCCCCCGGCCTCCTGCCCTCCGGGAGACAGGCAGGTACAGCAGCCAATGTGGCTGCTGCACCCGATGCCCTCCTGTGGTCAGGACCGCGACACGGGATCGGCGGAAGGTAACAGACGTTACTTTTCACCGATTCCAGCCCGTGGCCAATCTAACCACACTTTCGGATCTCCGGGTGGTTGGAGGTCCGAAAGCGTGGTCAAAGGGATTCCCACCGGGGGTTCACATCTGGCGGGAACCCCTTTAGACGTTACGGCACCGCAGCCACCACAGGGGGTTCACTGTGGTTGGCCGTGGTATCTTAACATCTGAAATTACCTATGGTCCATGCAGGATCTCCCACCCGTAAATTCTGCTGATGTTCGGGCTCATACCTGCCCCAGATGTCCTACTTCTTGACCCTGGAAGTCTGGGGGGATTCAGAGGGGCTGGTGGAGCTGCCCTGCGAGGTCCCATGACTGTCCCAGCCCCTGTAAACCCCACCCCACTTGGCCAGGCCTTTACTCAGGACTAGATTATTTGATGGAGACTGGGGCTGCCTTTGCTGCAGCCAATCAGCTGTTTGGTGCCATTTCCCTCTTCGGTGACATCACAGAAACAGCAGGCAACTCTTGCCTCCCCCAGCCCTTTCAGGCATTACCTGTTTAAAGGCTGACTCTGGATCCAGCATGAATTTCCCTCCCTCCTCCCTTTTTTATGTCATCCACACATCACTGATCAAAATTTTAAATGTTTCTTGTCCTCCCCTAGAGACTAAAGGCATCCCTGATTCTCCTGTTTGCAGACTCCATTGCAATTGTGTCAGTGGCTGTTTTTACACAATCATAAATCCAGAGTAAAACACCTTTTAAATCTAGAATTAATTCTGGGGAAAATAAATCCAGATCCTGGAGTTATACATCCTAATTTTTGAGGATTTATTGACTCTGGAATAAATCAATCTGGAACATGTAAACACTTATCCCAAACTGGTGCCTGCCTCTGCCATAGAGAACTGCTTAGTGCTTATTCCAGATATGTTTATTCTGGAATATTAATGACCGTGTAAGCAGTTATCCCTGAATGACAACTCTGGAATGACAAATCTGGATGTACTGCTACTTTGGAATAATTCCGCATGTGTAAATGTCCCAGGTTGCTGCATGTTAGCTAATCGCTGTGGAGTCCTGCTGAGTAAACCTTGTAAAGCTTTCCTCGCTGGTGCTCTCTGTTTGCTCAGTAAAGGCTTTTTGATTTACACCCAGGCAGCCACTTAAGGTTCCTTGCTCAGCTCCTCATCAATGAACCATACAAGATCCCCGGCGCAGATTAGGCTGGACAAGACATCCCTCCCATCGTCTTTATGAGACAAAATGAAAGAAGTTTCTTGAGTGGAAGCCGGTTTAATTGCATATGTCCAAAAATAAACGCTTGACAAGGTGATGTGAATGAAGCAAAGGGCTCCATACATTACCGAGGATATAGAGCAGGGGCAGTTGACTAGACGATGCCAATAGATAAACAATGAAATAAAATCATTAGCTGAAGTTTCCAAAGGCAAAGACTGGTGGGGCCAGTATTGGAACCCACAATCCGAGATCAGAGCCTTTTCCATTCAGATGAGGGCTTGTACCTTTGGTATTTGTGTACTATGTTGTGAAAAATGGGTAGGCCTGTCAAATCGACACTAACCAAACCAAAATGGCAGTTCAGAAAATAACTGATATCTGTTTGCATTCTGTCAGGTACCCACTTCTGTTAATCTGTTTCTGCTTTTATTGGGCTTCCGGTTTTTCAGTTGGGCTATTTTGCTACTTTGATTAGGTCATTTTGGCAATACTTGCACTATCGTGCATGCACAGTCGTAGAAGTGACTTGACTGAAATACAAGCTGAAAACACGGAAACCCTACAGGGGGAATACCCTAAAAATTTGATACGCGAATACCCATTTCTTTCTTTTTGTCACAAATATTGGGCAGGTACCCCCAAAGGACTATTTGAAAATGCAGATAATACCTGCAAATTCTAAATGTGCTACCTGTTTCAACTCTAGCATCAAGTAAGAATATAATTCAGGGCTTTCAACGCTTTTTTTTTTTACTCAGAGGATGTAAAACACAATTACACAGAGTTTGGAAGGGGCGGGGGTTTGGGAAAGGGAAGGTCCATTAGAAAAGATCTACATACTAGTGGCAGCACTGTGAAGGCCAACCCCATCCCCAAAGCCATGAGTGGTTGAGGAGCGCAGCGAGGAGGGTCTGACCCCTCCTGTCTCTCCTTAAGGGGTAGGGCAGTGGTTCCCAAAGTCTTTGCCTGTAACCCTACTTGGTGTATTAAATATAATCCTGTGACCCCAGACAGCAGCACAGCCATGCCAAATATATTGAATATCAAGAGGGATCATGACTCCCATTAGTAGATTACATGGCCCCATTTGGGGTTCTGACCCAGAGTTGGAACCTGTAGACTAGGAGGAAGTCCCACCCCCCACTTCCTGCTTCCAACTCACAATGCATTCCATGAACAATCTGCCTTTGTCTGTATGGGGAAATTGCTCCAGATAAACCAAACGTGTGACGACTCAGACTGGTTTATCTGTATTACTCACTGGCTGTTTAAGTGGCTCTTCTTTCCCATTCGATAGTGGTTTCTTTTTACATAATTTAGCCCCATTGTTAATGGGTTCATGTGCAGACAGAATAAACCAGTCATAATCCAAAATAAACACTTCGTTGCGAGAGTTTAATCTGGATCTATCATATAATCTAATTTAAGGACCTGGAGAAACTGAGTAGGCAAGTCCATGTAAAAAAGAGACGTCGCTGTCCAAAAAGTAGGAACAAATGGGAAAAAGAGGCCAAGGCAGGCAAGGGCATGGATTTCTTTCAGCAGAAAGTTGAGCGTGGAGGAACTTGGTGAAAAACCGCCACCCCTGGAGCATGATTTCCTGCTACTCTCAGTGCTTACTCAGCAGATTCCTTTAGGGCATCCCAGGGCGGTCTCTTTTGCATGACTAAGCAATTCCATTGTCCCTTTAGTGAGACACTGTCCAGGAGTTTAGAGCCCAGAGGGTTGGTTTCTGAAGAGTGTGTCATTTGATTGGGGAGTTCATCAATCAGTTAGCCTGATCCTGCAATGTGCTGAGCCTCTTTGACTCCTGTTAGCTTAAGAAGCTAATGATTAACATGCAGCACAAGGGTTGGCATACATGAAACTGCTTGTGGGATTGGGGCCTTTCCTGGAAATTGTACATTGGCACCGACACTCTGATTCAGCAGAGCACTTATCCACATACACAACTTAAGTGTCATTGTGCATCAGTGTCATTAAGCTGCTGCTTAAAACTGACTGTGGAATAGGGATAAACCTAAGTATGGAGAGATTGAAAGAACTGGGAATGTTTAGCCTAGAAAAGTGAAAATTAATGGGGGAATGCAGTTACCAAAATGTGAAGGGCTGCTATAAGCAAAATAGTGACTAGGTGTTCCTCTGGTCACCGAGTACAGGACCAGAGGAAGCAATGGACCAAAGCCTGAGCATCTTCTGAAGGCAGTGTATTTATTTATTTGACCAGGCATTTAGCAGGTGGGGAAAGGGCCTAGGGAGTTGTTTGTAGGGAATTTTATATTTTGATGCATTATCTATTTTAAGGGATTCCTTTCTTTTATACTTTATGTGTTACCAGCCTTGTGCCTTTGGGAACGCTTGAGTTAGAAATATAAATAAGCAGTCTGCTCATCCTTCCAAACCCCTCTCCATTCTCACTACCCATCTAACCCATAATCCACCTCCCATCTAATTGAGGACCCCTGCATTCCCCTACACACACTCCCCCATCCCAATTCGATTATTAATTTAGCAGTATTTAGTGTTTTCCTTAAAGTTGCAGCTGCTGGAATTGTAAGAATCTCAGCTGTCAGTCATTTAAAAAAAAAAAAAAAAAATTATCCTGCATGGTTGAAGTGAAATCTGACAAGGTTGAAGCCAATAGACCATGATGGTTTAGAAATCATACAGCAAATAGAAAGAACCCCACCATTAATTATTCCTCTTCCACCTTCAGTTTCCATTTTTAAGCCAACCTTATGACTATTTGGAGACTTGATTGTCTTATTTAAAAAAAAAAAAAGTTAGTCAGCAATCGTGAGACTCGCCGCTGATGCACGTCCGGTGAAATAGAAATCTGCATGATGCAAGTAATAAGATGTTTTCAAATAATAATTGTCCCACTTCACCAGAGAAATTGATTTTAAATATATAAAACCCACAGAGCAGTCCAGAGTTAACATTTTAGGCAGTTTCATGCAGAATTCAAATGGAGAAAATTTCCTAGTCTCTGCCAATTCTATAATCATTCAAATGCTCCTAAATAGCATACAATTATTTTTTTCTCCGTAATTGAGATGTTCCCCCCAATGGTACCTTTATTAAATTAAACCCCAAATCCACGAACCCAACTGTCCCTGTTTTCAAGCAATAAAAGGGCTCATTTGTCTTCAAATGAAGAGGGAGACCAGCCAGCACCTGTCACTCCCCTTCTTTATGAAGAATGCATTTGCCTTAGAAAGAAGCATTTAAAAATCATTGTAGGCCTTTCTTGAAAAGGGTGAATCAAAGCTTCTGCTCTGCTGGAAACCATTTTGCTGAGTAAAACGTAAGCTAAAAAGAAAAGTAAAAGTTCTCTTCAGCAATAGAGCTTCCAGCACCCTTGGGGGGAGGGCGGGGAACATGGGGTCAAAAAGCGGTGACCAGGTTAGCAACACAGGGAACAGAAGGGCAAGACAAAGGAACAGAAAGTGGAAATGGAGAGATGAATGCGGAAGCATGTTTCTTTGCCGAAAGAGAATGGATGCTACATCAATTCATACTGAGAGCTGAGGACTAAGGGCCTGTTAATGGATTGGGTGGCACAGCAAGGGTCAGAGGTCACGAGTGCACTCGGATGGACGAATTGACTCCTGTGTGCATGTTAGCTGTAATAATTGAGTGCCACACACTGGGGAAAAGCTGCTGGCTGGGAGGCTTGTATTTACAAAAAGCAGTGGCGTTATTCACTGTACAATGTTCCCCATACTTTGTGCAACAAGGGCGGGGAACCTTTGCCCATACAGGGGCCATTTTGAGGGTTAGTACAAGCTCCACAGGTGGCATAGACGTTGCTGGGAGGGCTGCTTAATGGGGGATGCTTACGGTGGGGGAAAGAAAAAGAAGGGTCCAGCTCATTGATCTGTGCCAGGGATCCATCCCCTATCTTTGGCCCTTTTTACACTGGCTGCGTGTGTGTGTGTGTCGGTGTGTGCGCCAGTGTGTGTGAGCGGTAGGTGGGTGGAGGGTGTAGACAGGTGCACACTGATCTCCACCCACACCCATCCACACGCGTGGAGCAACTGCCGTTTTCACTATTTGCTTCATGCGTGGGTGATGGGTGGAGGTGCCCGTGTGTTCGTCGGGGGGCACGCACGCACACCCACCCGCTGTGACTTTTACACGAGACGCAGCCAGGCATGAACACCCAGGGTGTTCATGCGTGCTTGTGTCTCGTGTAAAAAGGGCCCTTGTGTGTATGGCCCTGGGCTCGCTCTTTCAGTGCTTGGGGGCAGGGACTGGAAAGGGGCCACATAAAAACTAGCATTTGACACACACACACATCCCGGGCCTGATGTTCCCCACCCCTGTGTACATCTTTGGGTGAAAACCGATATGACGCTAACCATCCGTGAACCACCCTTGGTGGTTATTTATGCATGTTGCAGGGCTGTATTGGTGCCCTATGCAGCCCTGCAACATACATAAATAACCACCAAGGATGGTTAGCATCATGTCTGTTTTCACCCATTGTTCAGCATTCATCCCAAGGGCATAGCTATTATCATGGCAGTGTGCAGTTGTACCAGTGCGCCATGTTTCCTGGTGTTCAAATAATGAGTAGTCCCATTGATTTCATTGTGAATACTCTGGAGTTGGTGGGTTGAGGATTGTAACTTAAATGGGTTAAGGGCGTTGGGGATACTAACATTGTCCAGAGAGATGCAAGAGGCTAATCAAGGCATCTTCAAGTCAGTGCTCTGGCATGTGTGTCCAAAACCTTCTGTTTCTGGTGGGTTTTTATTTTGCTAACCACCTGCTGAGCTAGAATGGTGCAGTGTGTTAATTCCTGAGGGCAGTAGGGGGATGTTGTTGTTTGCATTCCTTTCCTGAGTTCCAGACGATTATAAGGATTTTGATATTGATGCCTGTTTCTGGCATGCACCACCTCTCTGCCTTAGCAAACTCCCCATGGCTTTTACAGAATAGGTTTTGGCCCCTTTTTAAGAGCGTTTGAGTCAATGATTTGGGATCATGTCTCACAGAGGACTTCCTCTAGTGCAGAAATGGGGAATCTCAGGCCTGGGGGCCAAATGCAGCCTATGCTAGCTTTTACTTGACCCCTTCCCAGTTCCTGGATCTGGCCCCTGGATCCATTTCCTTCCTCAGAGTAAGGGAACAGAGATGAGGGCATGCGTGTAAGGATAGGGAACAGAGCCATGACCTGGACTCTCCTTTTCCTGAGTGCACCCCTTAAACGGCCACCCCCAATGTTATGTCGATGTGGCCCTCAGAATTTGTACTACTTTTCAAAAGTGGCCCCTGGAAGGGAAAAGGTTCTCCCCTCCCCCCCTTGATCTAGTGTATACTGGTGGATATTTATTTATTTATTTCATTTAATTTCTTATCCCACCCCTATCGCCTCTGGCGACCTGGAAGTGCGTACAGATCAGTCATAAATACAAATGTACAAATAAAATAATCAGTATCACAAAAATATTTATTAAAATATTATTTAAAAAATCATAAAAACATTAATAAATATAAAATGTCCAGTTGTAGATACCCCTCAGCCCCTCAGAAAGCCTGGTGGAAGAGCCAGGTCTCACAGTTACGTCAGAAGGCTGGGAGATCTGGGCTGAGGCGGATCTCCACCGGGAGGGCATTCAGAAGTGACGGCGCAGGCGCTGAGAACGCCCTCCTGTCTGTACGGACCTGCTGGTAATGCGGGATCTCCAGGAGGGCGTCCCCCCGATGACTACAAGGGCTGCCCTGGGTTTTTTTTGGGGGGGGGGCATGAGGCGATCTTTCAGATAAGCGTGGCCTAGACCATGTAGGGCTTTATAGGTCAAAGCCATCACCGTGAATTGCGCCCGGAACTCAGTTGGCAGACAGTGCAGCGCACGGAGCACCGGGGTTATGTGTCTCCCTGTGGCCTGTCCCAGTAAGGAGACGAGCCGCTGCGTTCTGCACCAGCTGCAGCCTCTGAACCGTCACCAGCGCAGGCCCATGTAGAGCGCATTATAGTAGTCTAGCCTTGAGGTAATGAACGCATGGATGATGGTGGTGAGATCAGCATCCGAGATGTATGGGTGGAGCTGCCTCACCAGATGTAACTGGCAAAAGGCTCTCCTGGCCACAGCTAACCTGGAGCTCCAGGCGGAGCTGCAGATCCAGGAGTACCTCCAGACTCCACACACATGGAACCAACCGAGGTTGGATGCCTCCAGTAATGGGGGCGACCTCCTCCTTCAGGTCGCTGGCCCCACCAATCAGCATCACCTCTGTCTTATCGGGATTGAGCTTCAATCGGCTCTGCCTCATCGAGTCCCCATCGGTCGTCAGACACTGGGAAAGCAAGGAGACAGCGGGACCTGGGTCTGATGAAAAAGACAAATACAGCTGGGTGTCATCCGCGTACTCATGGCACCAGACCCCCCAGCTGCTTATGACCTCCCCCTGCAGCTTTATATACATGTTAAACAAGAGAGGGGACAAGATTGAATGCTGCGGCACCTCACACGGGAGGCCCCCCGGGGATGTACAGTCCCCAAGCACCACCCGTTGGGATCTATCTATAAGGTAAGAATGGAACCATTGCAAAACAGTTCTGTCCACCTCGGCCAAATCCCACGGGCGTGTCAACAACATCTCATGATTCATGGTATCTTGACAGATCTAACAGAACCAGCAGGGTCATACGACCCCTATCTAGTTCTGAGAGGAGGTTATCAAACAAGGCCACCAATGCTGTCTCCATGCCATACCCCGGATGAAAGCCGGACTGCGTGGGATCCAGAAAACTGGTGCAGTCTAGATGCACCTGCAGCTGATGGGCCACCACCCACTCAATAACCTTCCCTAAAAAGGGAAGGTTAGAGACAGACCAGTAACTTGCAGGGACGTCAACGTTAAGAGATGGTTTCTTGAGGAAAGGGCAGACCACCATCTCCTTCAGGCACTCCGGCACTCTCCCCACTCAACCCTAATGTCTCCTTGGCAGCTCTTACCAGCCAGAACGAGCAAGGATCTAATTTACAAGTTGTGGCCCGAAGGACACCCCAGGACATCCGCCGCCTTGGCAGGCATCACCAGTTGAAATTCATCCTACAAATACTGACCAGCAGGGCATTCCCTACTTCTGGCTCTGCAACTGTATCTAAAAAAAAGTCAAAGTCATGCTCAATGCAAGCGATTTTATCTGCGAACTACGCCAAAAACATGTGTCAACGGGTTGTGGAGAAATCCAAATCCGGGCAAAAAGAGGTTGGACTAACCAAACATCTCACCACCCAGAACAGCTCTGCCGGATGCGATTGAGTGGATACTATAAGAGAAGTAAAGAACTCCTTCTTTGCTGCTAATATAGTCACAGTATAGGCTTTTAACCATGCTGTATACTGCAACCAGTTGGCCTGAGCATGAGTATGACGCCACCGGCGCTCCAGCCTTCTCTCTTCAGTCCCCGCAGGTCCTTCATGAACCACGGTGCCCTGCGGCACTAAAGCATAGGAAGCGGATGCCTAGGAGCTACCCAATCAATGACCCCTGCTAGCCAGCTGTTCCAAAAAGCCACGAGGTCATGGATGGGTTGGTCATCGAGATCTCCAGGTATCTCCTCCAGAGCATTCAGGAATCCCACCAGATCCATAAGTCTCCGGGGGCAGGCCGTCAGAAATGGCCCACACAACTATGGACAGGCAGACACGCCAGGATGGAAGGTCGCAAGAGGTAATGAATGATCTGACCATGGCAAGGGTGTACACTCTGCACCCCCTATCAACGGACCCCCACCCCCGCCTCACGGTCAGTATAAAACATCAAGTCTAGAGTATGCCCTGCCTTGTGCGTTGGGCCTACCACCACCTGGGACACCTGGAATGTTGGGAGGTGTGTGCGCACATGTAAGTGCATGAGAGGCTGGAGTTTATTTGACGAGGGGTAGGACTTATTGGCCATGGGGGATGCAACTTGTCCCTCTCTGGCCACTGGAAATGTTGGGAGGTATGCTCCCTCCTGCATTCAGGGAAAGTGTTTACATTGCATTGCTAAATGTAGGAAATAATTCCATGCAGCACCCATGCTAATGAAGCTTGAGTCCCTTAGGGAGGAGTGGTAGGAACACTGCTCAGTGTAAGCTAATGGGGATTTTCAGGTAACCTGGAGAAAAAAGTGGACCCCTGCAGAAAGTACCTGCCCTAGGAGCAGCAGCAGATGGATCCTGACAGTGCAGAGATACCTCAGAAGTGCCACCGTGAGTTTGGAACCCAGGCCTCGGAGAAGACATGAGATGGCCCTTACCACCTTCACCACTACAACCTCAGGCTAGACTAAGGAACTACATCCCATGAGGCACAATTCGGCCTGAGCCTGTTATGTTTGGAGAGGGCCAGGTGAGCAGGAGGTTGCTGCTCATTGGCCTTCCTCTTGTACTTATTTCCTCTTCCTGCCATCCCTCCCTTGTCTGAGCAATCTGTCCTTTCAGTAGCCACTGCCAGACCGCATCCTTGGAGTGCTGGCCTGCTTTCTCTGCCTTGACTGAATCCAGACAAGACTGAGGTGGTGATGGTTGGCCTGGAGGGGATTGGAACTCCTGTTGTTGACTGAGTCCAGCCCCCTCTGGTCAATCAGGTTCACAGCCTTGGAGTACTTCTGGATCCCTTGCTGTGCCTGGATTGCCAGGTCTCAGGGGTGGCCAGGGGCATTTTTCACCAACTCCATTATATTTTATTTGGACCTGACCACTATCATCCATACATTTATAACCTCAAGGCTAGACTACTGCCTGTCTCTTATACACATCTAGATGTGTATAAGAGACAGGACGTGCTCTATGTGGGGCTGCCCTTGATGACTGTTTGGAAAATGCATCTGGTGCAGAGTGTGGTAGCTCGCCTCCTTTTGGGGACAAGTCGCTGGGAGCACATTACACGGGTGCTTCGAAGTCTGCACTGGCTCCCTATAGCTTTCTGGGCACAATTCAAGGTGCTGGTTTTGACCTTTAAAGCCCTAAACAGTCTGGGCCCCACATATCTGAGAGACTGCGTTTCCTTCCATGTCCCATCGAGGCCCCTGGGATCAGCCAGGAGTGGCTCCTTGTGCGTACCATCATGCAACAAGGGCTCGCAGGGGGGTGGATTCTTGTTTGCTCCCCCAGAGCTTTGGAACTCCCTTCCCCTGGAGGAGATTGAGCCTGAGGGTAATTTCAGACGTAACGATACCATGGTCAACCACAGTGAACCCCCTGTGGTTGCTGTTGGTCCCGTTACGTCTGTTCTGCTTCCCGCCAGATGTTCACCACAGTGAATACCTGGCAGGAATCAGATTGACCACGGTTCCGGAGGTGAGGCCGGCCTCACCTCCGGAACCGTGGTTAGATTGGCCATGATCTGGGATGGGCCAAACATTACGTCTGCGCAATACGGGATTGTACAGCTGGATTGGCCGCTGCACCCGCCCATCTCCCAGAGGGTGGGCGGCCGGGGCACCGCGGGAGGGTGGGGCTGTGCGGCCGCATGTCGTGCCGCGTAGCCCTGCCCCCACCCTGATCTCCGATGAGAATCAGGCCGGCACGTCTAAAGGACGGATGGCCTGATTCCTGACTGGTGCGTATTCAGCGTGGCGGGCCTAATTACACTGACTGTCTTCTGTAGGGGGTGGTAGACTTAAAAATAAATAAATTTGAAAAGGCATTTGGTGGTTGGGGTGGGGATTGGTGGGTGGCTTTGGTTGGGGTAGAGGTATTGGGGTTGGGGGTTGAGTGGGCAGGTGGGTTTTGTGGGGCTGGGTTTCAGGGTTTTGTAGTTTAAATATTTTTATTGGATTGTAAGTTGCCCTGAACCTCAGGGAAGGGTGGCATATACATTGACATTTTAAAAAAATAAACTGACCAAACCAGCCTGCCTTTCCACCTCTCTCCCTGCATTTCAGCTAGCCCTACCTGGCCAGCCCGCCTGCTCACTCAGCAAATATTCCCCTCCCCCCCGGGCACCCAGATCCTACCCTGCTCTTTATGGATTGACCTCCTGGCATTGACGCCTGGACATTGACTACAAGCTTGAGGACCCCTTTGGACTGTTGCCCAGTCAGCCCTGTCGTGTAAGTACCAGGCGCTGATCCTGCAATCCTGGCACTTGTACACTCTCACCAAAAGAAGATGGTTCAAAATAAGGGATCCTACTTTGTCTTTCCCATACTTAGGACCAAATACAACAGCCCCTCTCTAACCAACACAGAAGAAATCTGCTTGTTAATGGGGCAGATGGAGTTAACTGGCACTTTAAATATTTATCCTTATAAGGAAGAAAAGGCAAATGAATATATGTACATAAAACTGTTCTTTGATTCTATTATCCAACACCAATCTGCTCCTATCCCAGCCCATTCTTGTCTACATGGGGTTTTTAGTTACACTACAGCTTCTTTAGATTACCAGAAGAGTTGAAATGGGTCAGAATCAAGCCCAGTAAGTTTATATGGTAACTACTGTATTCTGTTTTTCTCTATCACTATAACAACTCCACTCGAAATGACCTGGACTCCACAATCTTAAAGACTGCTTCTCTCCTTTATGTTCCATCGTGATCCCTAAGGTCAGCCAGGACCACCTTCTTGCAAAATGCCATCAGTGTGTCAAGCCCATAAAGCATGGGTGTGCAGAGAGAAGTTCCTGGTGGCTGCTCCAGAATTATGGAATTCCCTTCCGGAGGTCCATCAAAGTCCAAGGTTGCTTATCTTCTGGGGGCATTGTAAGGCCTTTTTATTTGGCCAAGCTTTGGCAGGTGGGGATAGGCATTGATGAGGTGAGGTTGGAGTTTTCAAGTGATTTGGAGGATTTTATAGATTATTTGTGGATTGTGTTTTCTTTCTTTTTTTTATCTGCTGAGTCTTTGTGGAAGAGTGGGTTATAAATAAAAATTATAATTTCCCCCTTCCTTGTGCTGGATTCTGAACACTTCAGTAATACTAATCATGCATGGCACTGAACCATAAAATTGCTCTACATCTTTATGGGCTCAATCCAGAATCTTGTTGTTCTGTATATTCTGACAGTGGGCCAATTAAGCAAACTGCTTCAGCCAATTTTTCAGGAGCAGCTCATTTAAACAGTAGGACAAAAAAAACCTCCCATATAACACCTTTTTGTTCCCCCACGTCTGCGTTTGCATGATTTACAGCATCACTAGCATGGACGAGCTAGCCCTTTTCCTATCCATCCTGCCATGAGCAAGCTTAGTGCCGTCAGCTGTGCTGGGAGGAAATACTCTGCATTTTAGAGATGGGAAAACCAACCATCAGATTCCAGATCCTTTCTTACAAGGTGGGACAGGAATGTATTATTGTGTTTTCCGGCATCCATGTTTTCTGTGTCAGCAGCTCTTGTAACATTTTGTTGATTGGCTTAATAAAATACAAAGAAACACTAGAATGAATTAAGACTCTCACAGGCTACAGGAAGATTCTAATTGTGTTAACATTTAGGGCTCAGTCCTGCAGACTCTTTTTACCAAACTTCAGGTGTGATTCAGTAAAGCATTTATAGCATGGGCTGGAAATACATCACAGTTCAGCAAGACACAGAGGTGGGCAAATCAATGGCGGCTCAAGAGCCACATACATCTCTTGGGCACCTGTCCTGCCCTGTGGCTAGTGGCTGCCTGGGGGTGTCTCCATGTGGCTCCTCAGGAGTGAGCAAGAGAAACCAAGCAGCCGTTTCTGACACTGGAGCCTCTTGGCGGGAGGGGGGGGGGCATGGGAGCAGGGGAAACATGCCCTGTGCCACTATTGCTGCTGTCTGAACCCACCAGAACTGAGCTTTGATATGGGAGGGCGGGGAGGGGGGTAAGCTGTGCTGTCTTGCTCCATCCTGTCCCCGAGAATGGAAGAAGCCATGGTTGATGTGATGTGTCTTGCGGCTCTTGAGAACATTAAAATTTTGGTACACAACTGTTGGGCTTTGAAACTTTGCCTACCCCTAATGCTTAAGTGGAATTATGGGGATTAAATTTTGGAGCTGCCTAACTGTCTTCTGTGTTCTTATTGATAGATAGATAATATTTTATTGTTTAGCCATAGGCCATAACAAGTTCATATAAAGTAACAACAAAGTAGCCAAATAATGGTTAAATGGACATAAGTCATGGCTATAGTTAATTGGCAACCTTGTGTAACCCCTGCACATTTTAGATACAAATCAAGTCAATCATTTTAAATACAAATCAAGTCAAGGTTAACAAAATCCAGAGTACAGCGGAAGAAACGAGTCTTTAAAAATGCAGCTGAAGAAGCCATGTTGTATAATTGCTGATAATCACAGTCTCAACAGTCAAAATCTTTAAGTACTGAGTTCGTGGTAATACTAAACGAGCTTATTTATTTATTTCTATTTATTGGCCACCCCCTCATGCCTATGGCATCCCGGGGTGGCTCACAGTAGGTAAAACAATAATAAAAACTCATCAAAACATCATTAGATATGAATAATTAAAAAGAATCCCCCCAAACATTTTCTATACAAATGGTCAACTCTCAGGCTAGTGGACATGGATTTTACATAAGTCCCAATATATTTATCTTTTAAAGCACAAAAACCTCGGGCATTCCAGGATCATATGTTCATTCGTCTCTATAACAGACAAGACGCAATGAGGACATATTATCTCATCCTTAGGGATCCCTTGGTATCTTCCATCCAGTACTGCTGACGGGAAGGCACCACAATGCATCAGGGTCAAAGCCCTTCTATTGCTGCCACCTTTCCCACATGATAACCTATTGGGGCAGAGATACGTTATGGGTGTTCTTATTGTACTAGGGTGCCTAATTGTACTTTTATTGTGTTGGGGGTGCATAATTGAACTGATTTGTGTGTGTGTGTGAAATGATGCATGGGAGGTTGAGGAGGTTTTTTTTTGCGGGGTGTGTGTGTTTGCATCCCCCCCCCCATTGTAAAAATTAATTGTAAGTCCCCTTGAGTCCCTTTTTTGGGAACTTTAAGCTGATAAACAGTCTCATTACCTTCAAGGTTAAAGCACTTAAATATTTTGCTTAATACAGGGATGCAGAATCTTTGCCCTCATGTGGGCTACTTTGAAAATTAGTACAAGCTCTGCAGACCGGATAGGAGATGGGGATGGTTATGGGGGAGGAGGGTGGATGGATCATGGATCTGTGTCATGGACCCATTTCTAACCTTGAGCACATGCCCTCTTCGTCCGCTTCCTCCCCGTTAAATTTACTCAGTGCTTGACAGTAGAAAGTGAAACTGAATCCACCGGCCTGATCTGGGAACTGGAGAGGGGCCAAATAAAAAACACCCACAGACCAGATTTGTCCCATGGGTCAGAGGTTCCCTATGCCTGGCTTAATACTCAGTACTGTGAGAATTTCCACTGGCATAGTGCTGATATTATAGTAAAGAGCGCAGCCCTGTGCTGTCAAAGTAAATGTCAAATCTCCCATTGACTTTAATGGCAGGATTGTTCTGTAAGATTAGAATCTGCCCCAGTATTGTACCTATCCCCTGATGTCAACGTACTTGGGGTACAATCTTGTGCCCACTGGAGTGAATGGGGAGCTTAGCTACTGATTTCAGTAGAATCAGGACTGCATCCTTGAAACTGCAATGATCTAATTCCAGAGTAGCATCACTGAAATCAATGGATCTGCTCCAAAGTAAGTGGTTTACAGATTGCAGCCTTAAGCAAACCAAGTTAAAGGCTCATATACAGTACAAACAGACTGTCTGAAGCAGAACTTCTTAAATGCACGAACTCTGCATAGATACAGATCAACATTTCACTGAATTCCTGCATGTATTCATTATTACTGACTTGTGAGGACCTTACAAGTAAGGTTACGTCTGCTAGAGCTTTAAAGCAGGTCAAATAGATAGAGATATTTTTCACCCACATGTTCATGAAGGTAAGAAAACTGAAATTCCAAGTAAGCTGCATTGGTACATCAGCTTTGCAACGTCTGTATTCTGTAATAAAATTCTCCTGGGCCGACTGTTTACGCTGATATTGTCCTAGAAATCTAACCAAAGCAGCAAAGTAAGTATTGTTTTGATGGGAAGATTTAAGATATTATTTTCCTGCAATGTTCATTTTTTTAATTACAAGCCTGGAGATGAAAAATTGCATAACCTCATTCCTCCCTCTGCTCCATATCTGTGTGATTAATGGCACTCCTTTTCCACCCACCTTTTGACTCGGGTGTAGGAAACATTTTTACTTGTGCTCCTCACTTGTGTCCCAGGACTGATCACTTTTTTTCTTCTTCTTTTTTTTACAGTAAACAAAGACAGGGCACAAGAGAGAAGCTCTGTACAATGTCACTAGGGTCATTAACTGGAGTTCACTTGCCTGATCTTCATTTAGACATAATGACTAATGGTTGCTGTGAGAGGATGAAGAAGAATAGAAAGAGATTTGTGTAACAAAGAACTATAAATCATCTCGCATCCACAAGGGGGAATCCATCACTCACTCAATAAATCCTTTCAGTGGATTTCAGGAGTAAGGAAACGGGAAATATTTTTTCCAGCAATTGATTCGCAGTCCCTTTTGTAAGCAGCTGCAAGTAGTCCTAACGCATGAGGGAGCATTTTGTAAATGGCCAATACAGGAGACTGGATGTCATGAATTCCAATACCTACCAGTATTTGCTAAAACTGCAACTGTCTCACTTAGTACCTTTACACGGACGGCACCCATGGCTCTGCTCCACCTCACACCCTGGCGGGCCACCAGATGTGCAGGTGGGTCAGAAGTGCAGTGTGCCCCACTAGCAGTGCTCCAGAACATCCCCGGAGTATCACCAGCAGAGCACACCGGCCAAACATGGGGCACCAGCCGAAGGCAGGGCTGCACTCCATTTTCTTGGCGAATATTCTCACTAACAGCAGTTGGTCCAATAAACGATATATCGTTCAAACCACTTTGTGTCTCTCTGCCACTTGGAACCAACATGGCAACCACACAGACACTATCTTGGGGAGCCAACATGGGAAATGTTTTATAAATGCAAAGTGATTTGATAGTGACTGTCTCTGATGGCAATCAAATATTGCCCACACATTAAATTCTTTCTTCGGACTGTGCTACAATGTACTGTCAAAAGCCTATTGTTTTGCCATTGTTATTCAGATAGGAAGGGCCATCCTAAACCACAGGCAATTGGGACCTTTATATGTTATAAATTACTTATATCTTCTGAACTACTTTGTCTCCAATAAAAATCAGATATAAACTACTGATGTACTAGATCTCTTATGGTGGCACCCTACTCTGCAACTGGTTACTTAGAGGAAAGAAAACCAGAATGTGACCTTTTGCTGATTCAAGGTTCAATCAGAAGCAGTTGGATGCAAGACCATGCCACACCCATAGTGCCACCGTGTGGTGCTAATAGTCATGTGTCTAGTGAGGGATGTTTGGGAATCAGGCATACAGCAGCTATGAGAAGTAAAGTGTTTAAAAGAGCCTAGTATTTGTTGCATTTCTGAAGGTTGGAAGATTATCAGTCTCCTAGAGATTCCAAATCCAAAGATGCCCAGTGATAAAAGGAAGAGTTCTGGGATTCATACATTTACCCTTTAAAGGTGTCCTATCACAATGATGGCAATCTGATTTGAGGCAATTTCATGGTGTTTTACTGTAACAGCCCTTGGCTCCTTTTGGTGCCATTTTAATGCAACACCATCACCTTGCAGAAATGGAAAGTAGAATTGGTCACCTACCTCGGTGAATTCTTTTCTCCTCTGTCTATGGATAATCGTCCGCATGGGTAACTGTGGATGGCCGCCGGGAGGCAGAAGAAGAAAAACTTCATCGCGCATGTGTGTAGAGCTAACCCCGACTTTCCTCAGTCTATATCCAAGCCAAGGGCCGCCCTCATATATTCTAAACAAAACAAACTTCTAAACTTGCCAACAGGTTAATTAATGCACGGAAAACTCAATGCACGGAAACTGAACTTGTTATTTCTTCTAATCCAAGAAAAAAGTGTATATTTCGGTACTCCCCCGGTTAACCTCTAGACTCTGGGCAAAAAACTCTGTAGGTTTTGGGGTTTTTTTAATTGAAAAGTATTTCCCTGAGTTCAACTGACCTATTCCTGCCCCTGACACTGTTTGGCAGGGAGGGTCGGAGGATTATCCGTAGACAGAGGAGAAAGAGAAAGAGAGGTCACCTACCTCGGTGAATTCCCTTTCTCCCTCTGTCTCCGGCTAATCCTCCACATGGGATATACCCAAGCCATCACATTCCCCAAGGGTGGGGACAAACAGCGCCAGGTGAATCCAGCACTGCCTGTAACACCCTCTTGCCAAACGCTGCCTCTGTTGATTTGAACACGTGCAGCTTATAATGTTTAACAAAAGTATGCAGGGACGACCAGGTAGCCGCCCTACATATCTCCTCATACGAAGCCCTTGCTTTAAAAGCATAAGAGGTGGCCGCGCTCCTTACAGAGTGTGCCCATATCTGGATAGGTGGCACCCTATTATTTGCCTTATACGCCCCTACAATACATTGTTTCACCCATTTAGATAAAAGTGTTTTTGATGCTTTTGATCCACCCTGACCCGGTCTGATATTGATAAACAGGGCTGTAGTGGATCTAAGACCCCGAGTTCTAGCCAGGTAAATTTTTAGTGCCCTACGGACATCTAATTTGTGCCACAACCTTTCCTTTGGATGCGAAGGGTTTGGGCAAAAAGAGGGTAAGACAATTTCCTGGGCCCTATGGAATAGCGAGTTAACCTTAGGGATGAAGGCCTGGTCCGTCCTAAGTATAACTGACTGCTCCTGAAAAATACAGAAGTTCTTCTCCATAGAGAGAGCTCATAATTTTGAGACCCTTCTGGCAGAGGTGACTGCTATTAGGAATACCACCTTAACGGATAGCATATATAAAGATACATGCTTTAATGGTTTGAAAGGTGGTCTGGTGAGAGCATCTAGAACAAGGTTTAAGCTCCATGAGGGGCATTGATGCACTACTGGCGGGGAGATTGACCTAGCTGCCTTCAGAAACTCTCTCACATGCGTATGTGATGAGACCCGTTTATTTTTCACTGCCTCCAGGACTGTGTCGATTGCTGCTGCCTGTCTTGCCAGTGTGTTAGGTTTCAAACCCCTGTCTAATCCCTCTTGTAAGAACTGTAAAATGACTGGTATCTCTGCTCTACAGGGATCATGACCACTCTGTGTTGCCCACAGAGCGAAACTTTGCCCTTCTGGTGGCTGGGCGTCTGGACTGTTGTAGAGTTGCCAGGACCACATCTGAATAACCCTTTTTCTTTAGGGCTGAGCGCTCAAGAGCCACGCTGTCAGTCTTAGAATGTGCAAGTTCCCGCAGATTAGAGGGCCCTGGCTGAGTAGGTCTGGTCTCAACGGAAGCGTTACATGTGGTGTGACACTGAGCTCTATCAAGTCCAAAAACCATGGTCTCCTGGGTCACCATGGGGTTATCATAATCAGATGGACTTGTTCATTGATAAGCTTTGCCACTGTCCTTGGTATTAGAGGGATGGGTGGGAATGCGTATAGAAGTCCTGTTGGCCATGTCTGGTTGAGAGTGTCCACTGCGGTTGCTGTTTCGCATGGCTCCTTGGACGTGAAGTTCGGTAGTTGCGTATTTTCCTGGTTGGCGAATAGGTTCAGCAATGGAAGCCCGAACCTTGTCACCAGGTCCCTGAACACATCCTTTTGTAGGGTCCACTTGTGTGGGTCTGTTGACCTGCGGCTGAGCCAGTCTGCCTGTCTGTTGTCCTGCCCCTTGATGTGCAGGGCCTTGAGGGACAGTAGGTTCTTTTGTGCCCAAGAGAACAGTTTCACCACCTCCCTGTGTATTGCAGGTGCCCTGGATCCGCCCTGGTGGTTTACATAAGCCTTGGCTGTCACATTGTCCGTATAGACTAGGATGTGCCTGTTGTGGAGATTTTGAGACTGTTGCTTTAATGCTAGTCTGATTGCTTTTATTTCCAGGAATTTTATGCTGCTATCTTGATCGTTCCTGTTCCAGAGACCCTGGATCGACCTGGGTCCGGAGTGCGCTCCCCATCCTGAAAGACTGGCATCTATTGTGACCACCTCCTGCTTTGGTTCCACCAACGGTGTTCCTTTGGAAAATGTTTCCTCCCTTAACCACCAGGACACTGAGTGTGCAAATCCTCGGGGAATGGTTACCCAAGGGTTGAGTTCTAGTGTGAGCTCTGTCTGCATAGGTCGCAGCAGCTGCTGTAAGGGCCTGAGATGGAACCGGCCCCATTGCACTTGTCTGGTGCACGATATCCGGAGTCCTAGGAGCTGAGCTAGGGTCTTCAGTCTCACTCTCCTCTGTAGGTGCAAAAGCCGTATTAATGGGCAATCTTGTGTTGCCTGTGAGGTGGAATGAAGGTGGCTCCAAAGGTAGTATCGAGAATGACACCCAGGTGTTCCAGTCTGTGTGTGGGGGAGAGATGGCTCTTCTCCTTGTTGACTAGGAACCCGTGTAAGCTGAGGTAGTGTATAGTCCTGTCTAAGTCCTCTAAGATCTTTTGATGGGACTGGGCTCTGACCAACAGATCGTCCAGGTAGGGGTATAGGTGAACCCCTTCCTGTCTGAGGTTCGCCACCAGAGGTACCAGTACTTTGGTAAATGTTCTCGGCACTGACGACATGCCGAATGGTAGGGATCTGAATTGGTAGTGACTGTTCTGGTAACAAAAACGTAGCCACCTCCTTTGAGGTTGCCAGATGGGGATATGGAGATACGCTTATGTCGGTTTATACAAACACACATGCTAGCACCTGTTTCATGTTGGTTTGTGGAGTTAGACATAGCCATGCATTAGAAGTTAACATGTATCCGCTATTATGTCTGGTCAAGTACAAATCCTACCATGCAGTGTTTGTCATCCAGGTCAGGTCACCACAGAGACATGGAATTTTGAGAAGGGACATTGTGCTTATACTCTCAGAATGTCTGCAGGGCAGTGACTGGTGGGAGGTGTCTGTCAGGCCGCTGCAGAAACATGAAGCAGCATTCACCCAGCCCACAATGATGCCATGGACTTTGATACCCAATGGATTAAACTGTTTAGCGCATTATATCGAACAACACATTTTACTTGCTCATAGCTTTTCCAAGCACACCTTCTCCTCTGTAACTAAGCTAAGCATGTGCACCTGTGACTTCTCAACTTCATGAATGTATCCCTCTCTCTCCCTATCCCTTGTCTGCTTCTAGAGGCAGAGACCTGACTCTAGCTAAAGACTGTACAGTGCTGGGTACATTGCTGATGTTATATAATTGCTATTAGCTAATTAATTATTATTATCCAGCTGAGCAATATTTAGCCATTCAAAGATTTCTCCTGGTAGGGTTACCACCAGTCCATATCTGACACACCATATTTCTCAAGAATTTGGACAGGGCCTGACCCTATAAGTCCCCTGTCCCCCATGGCTACAGATCTGTTCATATTTCAGCCTTTTCAGAGGTGGCAACCCTACAAAGGGGTGCAAAAAAAGTTGTAGAATGGGCAGTACTCCCCTCTGTGCCCAACCTACCTGTTAGCTACTGGCCTACAACACCACTTAAGGGTGTAATGCAATTCTATGTTGCCATGATAGCAAATGTTTTAGACAAGCGCCTCCCTGCCCATTAATCACCCACCTATGGTTGCAGGGCTGCATTGGTGCTCTATGCAGCCCTGCAACATGCATGATAGAGGGGGTAATGAGTGCAGAGGCGCTTGTCTAAAAACACTGAGTCTTGTGCCACTGCAGTGCCATTATGTGAAATACGCACAGATCTAAAAGACCGCCTTCCTAATATGCTCCACTGTGACCCTTGTGGTTGACTGGGAGTGCCCTCTTGTGGGTACCGCCTGCCAATCTTGTTTACAGGACAAGGGCCAAACGTTCTTAGTTGCTGCCACAGTATTGTGGAACTTCCTTCCACAGGAGGGGTTCATCAGAGCTCAAACCTGAGCATATTCTGGCGGCAGTGTCAAACTTTTCTTTTTAGCAAAGCGTTTGGCAGGCAGGGTGCTTTCAGGGGCAAGGGTGGGTTTTTTAAAAGGGGATTTAAAATGTATTTTGTGGTTTTAATATTTTATCCACCCCGAGCTTTAGGAGAAGGGTGGGGTAGAAATAGGGTGACCACATGCAAATTTTAGAGGACACTTATGAGAAATACAGATTGCAGGGCTGCATTGTCTCTATTTCTCATACCTGTCCTTTAATATTTGCATATCAGATATAGGTAGAAATTTATATAAATAAAGATATAGTGTCGGCTGCTGCCAAGGCACCCTCACTGCATTACAGCCGCATGTCACCAGGTCAACATCAAATGACACCCCTGCGTTGCCATGGCAGCCTCCGCCAGGGGCTGCGCTGGAGACCTTGCGCCCTGTGGCGCACACGCGACCGGAAGTGATACTTTATCCTTCCGCTTCGCCCGGGCCGCTGCAAGGAGGAGCTTTCCGCCGCGGCGCATGCTGGGTAAAGATGGATTCGCAGGAGCTCTTCCGGAAGCTTGGGGCCGGCGCGCGGTTTGACGTGAGGCGCTTCAGGCAGGACGCGCAGCGCTTCAAGGTGCTGCCGCCCCCGTCGTTGCGGGGAGGGAAGTGGCTGCTGCTAGGGCCCCCAGGCCTGCCCGTCTGCGTTCCGCGGCTCCTGACTCCGAGCCCCGCAACCCCCGCCCCAGTGCTCGGTCTGGGCTGGATCTGCAACCCCCCGGGTCTGAGCCCTCGTGCCGTACAGCTGCCTTCCCCCCCCCCCCCGCAAACCTCTAGTCTGGAGGGCTTCGTTCACGTGCACCGTGGGTAGGCTCCACCTGCTCCCGTGTGCGTCCCCTTTTCCTTGCGCGTGTTGTCTGGATCGGAACCCTCGTGTCCCGCATCTGCCGGACATTCCCCCCCCCCCTCGCATTCTGAGGCGCTGGACTCGTCCCCAAGCCCCTTCCACCTTCCCACGGGTATGGTGTCTGGATCTGAGCTTTGGTCTCCCTCTGCTCCCTTCTACAAATCTCTAGTCTAAGCAGCTGTTTGGGGACCCTGGGTAGGCTCCACAAGCGCAGCCCATATGCAGCCACCCCCCCCCCATGTTTTCTGGATCCGAGCTTTTATGTTCCACTGCTGCCCCCCACTCCCTATTTCGAGGGGCTGCCTATGGAGTGCACAGGCTCCCACGTGACCCCTATTTCCACAGGCATAGCGTCTGGTCCTCAGCCCTGGTATTCCCACAGCTGCCCTTTCCCCCGCACATTCACATTTTAGTTTGAGGTGATGTGTGTGAGCTCTACGAATGCACAAGTCCCCATATTTCTTGCGCACGCACCCCATGACCATGTTGTCTGAGCCCTGCTATCCTACAGCTACTCCCTTCCATCTCTTATAAGTCTCTAGTTTGAACGGCTGCTTGTGGACCCTGGGTAGAATGCGCATGCCCTTTCCCCTAGTGGGCATGGTGTCTGGGTGTGAGCTCTGGCATGCCACAGATAACAACCTTCTCCCACTCCCACCCCTTCTCAAAAAACAAAATAACTTCTCCAGTCTGAGGAGCTGGCGGGAGACCATGGGTGGAATCAACAAGTCCCACACTTCAAGAATGGTGATTGATTCTGAGCCATAGAAATATACCCCTGCCCCCAGTGGTCTATATCGGTGGTTCTGGGACCTGACATTACATTCCCAGTCTGAAGTTTTATTTACTTATTGGATTTTTATCTGGCCCTGATTTTCAGATTCCTCTTTTCACTTTATGCCAATTGTTCCCAAGCTTTTTGCCTTACTGAGATTAACTTAAGTCTTAAGTATAAACTTGTTAATTCACAAAACTAGTTACAGAACCAGTTACTGAGGCCTAGTCTCCTAGTAAAGCCCATAGCAGGGAGTAAGTAGTTTGTAGCTACTAAGTCTGTCTAATATTCAGGTTTGTGACCCTGTCTGCAGATAGCATTACCCCAAATGGGGTCACAGTCCATAGTTTAGGAACCTCTGCTGTACACCTTGCCAAAGATTTCTGATCCCTGGCATGTGGGTGCTTTTCTGGTCCTGAGGCCGCCTCATGCTGTTTGATTGATGACTGGTACTAAAAACAACTCTAGGACAAACACACAAAATACATGCATAAAAGACAAAATTGGAAAATGATGGCCCAAATTATTTCAGTGGGCTAGTTGTTTGATAGTCTGTGTCAAAAAACCAGCTGCATTGTGGTCTTAGCCTGTTTTGTAGAGGATGGTGGTTCCTCTACATAATAGAGGATGGTGGTTCCTCTACATAATAGAGGATGGTGGTTCCTCTAGATAATAGTGCCATGCTGGATATTCAAATTTGTGTGAAGCTCATGCGCTGAAAACCTATAGAAGCTCAACTCCCATCTAACCCCAGGCATCCAGAGAGACAAGTAGCAGTTTACTCGGATGCTGCCAGTGACTAGCCTGTTCTACTTGGGCTATCATCCTGGTAATATTTCTTGGAGTAAAATCCACTTGGGGTTGGAAAAAAAATCATACTGAAATATTGCAAAAATACATGATGATAGTTGGAAATCATATTTAATTTGTATTGGAAATTTTTGTCCAATCTGTTCTCAATTTCAGGTGGTAAAACCCAAGGACCATGAGATTGACTCTGCAGGCATTTTGGGTGGACTTGACTTTTTTGGCAGCAAAGATAAAAAACTTTCAGATACTAATGGAAATGGCACAGAAACAAAAGAGATTAAAAAGTCTAAGGCTAAAGCAAAGCAAGATGAATTGCACATTGAGGAAAAAGCAGATGACTCTGAAGAGACACTGGAGACGGGGATTGCGATCAAGAGAAAACGAGGGATGAGAAACAGTAGAGGGAAGAAGAAAAAGACCTTGGGTGAGATATGTGCTTGAATTGCATAAAACCTGGTCATAAAATGTCAGTAATCTGAGGAACAAATGCAGGAACTATCCAAAACAAAATGTAATATCTGTGGTGTAAAACTATCTGTGTTGTAAAAATTCTACTAATGAATAATTGGCTCGGGAGTCAAGTAGTAGCCTTCTGTTCTAGAACTTGTATTATGTTAAGTAACATGAAGGCCACTTTCCTACTGTTTGTTCCTAAAATGATGGTCTGTTCAATTCCTTGCTTTGTTTGTTGGTTTATTTATTTATTTAATTTATTTAAAATTACTTTCTTTAGAAAAGTAACCAGGTGGTAGGTGGTATCTTGTATTATAGTAGCAATCAACTCTAATGTAACTCTGTAAGCAAAATGTCCTAAACAGATTTGAAGCTATCAGATACAATTTTAATTTTTATTGAAGTTGCATCTACAACTTCTCAACCTTATAAATGTACTCTTGTCTCTCCCAATGGTCAGCACTCCATTGTCTCCCCATCCCTTATCTTTAGATTGTAAGCCTCCTGGGGGCTTACAGCTATTGACTGTATAGCAGCAGGTACACTGCTGCACAATAAAAAATAATAATAATCACAATCCCTTTCTTGCTATCAGTGTTTGTTAATGTTTTGTCTGAGTGTTGTGGTCACTACTGCTGTATGATCAGCAGTCACTTCTAATCAGTTTAGCTATTAGGGTGGATTCAGGTCTAGAACGTACTTGTTCTGTTTTTTGGACTGTAATTATGCCTACAAGAAAACCGTGCTAGCATGTGAATCTTCAGGACAAAGCACCAGTTCATTAATAACAGAATACGTTGCTCTTTCTATGGTACCTAAGGAAAGATATTAAACAGTAGGTCATCAAATTGCATATCACCCTAAATGCCAGAATAATTATGCTGCTTACAGGTTGGGAGAAGCAATTATTATTAAAAACTGGGTTTTTATTTAATCAAACTTTTTGATTTTGGTGTTTTATTTAAAAAATAAACCTCTGAGAGAAAAAATCTGAATTTAACTCATGTTAAGGCCTAAAACTATTATATAAAATATTCAAATAAAACTAAATATATTCATGATCTTCTACCAAAAACTTTTGAGTTAAAGGCTGCTTTTATACCTAAAGAAAAATTGGGTGGGGGAAGAGAATCTAACTTTGGAAGTTGTCTAAATATGGCACAGTAGATCATGTATTGCATTGATAGCTTGATCCAGGGGCTGTGCTACTAGGTAGAAGATCTTTAACAAATTGCTTTGCACTCCTTGGGTGCTGTGTAAATACGTTAAATAATGTTGATTTTAAACTATGAAGTTTGTATAAAGTAAACAATCTATAGAATGTATATGCCACTGTTACTGTCTGGAGAAACTTGAGATTCTCCAAGACTTTTGAATTAAGATCTAGATTCCTGTTGTTAGATGATACGTGAGTTTTAAGACTTTAATTTCTTTTTTTGTTTGAAAGTATTAGAAGCTGTTTCAGTGAGTTCTGATGCTGAAATAAATGGGATATTGTGGATGTCCTCTTTGGAAGCAAAGCTTGAAGGCACAAGAGACAAGGGGGAAAAGAAACTCTCTGCTGAGAAACTGGAACAGCTCAGACAAGAAAAGGTGAGATTGAATTATCCGAGTAACAAAAACATAGTTGTGTTTCCTTGTCTAGACACTTCATCTGGAAGATGCAATTTTTTGCTTCACCTTGAGATGAGAAGTAATTTGAAAATGGATCCAAATAGCTTTCTTCTGTAATAAAGAAACTCAGAGTAAATTGGTACCTTTTGACCCTGACACTACGAAGGTTTAAACACCTGCTTAAATTGGGGTGCAGGCCTCTGCCACTAAAGTCAATAACTTGGGTCCCATCAACTTTAATTGTGGAGTTTTGTGTCTGCAGTGGAACTGCTGGCATCCAGAGACTAATGGGACAGCTCCCATGTTAAGGTCAGGGTTATGTACTTGTGCAGCTGATATTAATTGGAAACTTCCAGTAAAATGATATTGGTTGGGGCTATTCTGCTTCTGCTGCTACTTTTCACATACAACTTGAAAAAATATTCATGCTTTTCTGGTAGGACACAGCACAATTTGGTGGTTCAAGAGCAGAATTGGGAAACTGCTCCTGGTGCTGACTGACACTCTCCCATCTGAATTTATTCTCCTGTCTGCAATGTGCTTACTAACTCATAGGGCTGTTTTGAGGTCCAATCCACTTCAAAGTACAAGGTAGTTATTTTTATTCTCGTATCAGAAGTGGCAGATACTGTGGTGCCAGTATCACAGCTGCTAATTGGAGATTCAACCATGCTTGAACAAGGTTGCGTCTTGGCCCCCACCTTGTTCAACCTGTACCTGAATGATATAGCTCCACTCATGGCCAGACCTGAATTTTTTCCCCCAAAGTTAGCAGACAAGCCAGTGGGCTGTCTGTTATACGCAGATGATTTGGTGGTTTTGTCGCAGACAAAGGTGGGTCTGGCCAGGCAATTGCAAAAAGTGGGTGAATATTGTAGCTTAAATAGTATGGAAATAAATCATGGGAAATCTAAAATAGTGGTTTTCACCAATGAAAGAAAAGTCTATAAGTGGGAAATTGGAAACATTCAGATACAGCAAGTCGCCAATTTCAAATATCTGGGGCTTTATTTCCAGAAGAGGGGGAAATGGGCAGACCATGTGAAAAAAGCAACAAGTGCCACCAAGGGACCCGCTTTGGCATTAACCAGGTTTTTCCGTAGAACGGATAAAACGGCAATAAATTTAGCAATACAGGTTTTAAATGCCAAGGTGAGGGCAGCCCTTTTCTATGGGGCTGAACTATGGAAACCTTTAAATAGTTATTCCCTGGCTAGGATTCAGTTTGCCTATTTACAAAGGCTGCTTAGAGTCCCAAGGGGTACACCGGCGGCAGCCATTAGGCTGGAGGTAGGACAACAAGATTGGGATTCACTAGCATGGGAATCTGTCCTGAAGTTTTGGTTCTCTAGTAGTAAGGCCGCCCAGAGTGGGAAGGGATTGGATGCTCTCTTGAGCAAAGATGGATTTAGGGATGCTTGGTCGGCTAGTATAGAAGATTACTTGGGGAAGCTGGGATTTTCCTTGTTGTATATACAAGGGAAATATCCAGAATGTGCTTTGCGAGAGGTGCTGTCTCGCATTAAAGATGTGGCTAGACAGCAGGATTTTGCGGCAGTAAATGCAACCCTCCACCTTCGTGATTATCAGTTGTGGGGTCCAGAGGTGGGGTGTATGGCAGAATATTTGGTTGCTGATATATCTCCGAGGGCAAAGTATCTAATTATGTGTACAAGATTAAATGCCCTCCCTACTCGTGTGTATGAAGGAAGATTGGAGGGATTACCCTTTGTGGAAAGGATATGCCCCTTTGATGGTATAAGTGTGGAGACCGCCCAGCATGTGATATTTGAATGCCATCTATATGATGGATTGAGGGAAAAATATCTGTGTACCATCTTAAAAGAGTATCCGGGCAGGTCTTCCCATGGTCTATTAACTCAAGTACTTACTAATGTTATTCATTTATATTCAGTGGCAAAATTCCTTGTACAAGCGTTTGTTATGAGGCAGTCTTTCATTGATTATCGAACTAAGTAGTTTTTGGGTGATCTAGGGTGGGTTATTAGATTTATGGAAACCCAGTATATATTATTTTTGTAGATTTGTTTGTTTGTATGTTTATATGTGCTATAGCCTTTGGCTTGGCTTAATAAAATTTGATTGATTGATTGACCATGCTTGAGGCATTAAATTGCTGGGTGCAGTGTAAGACCTGTTTGTTTGGCCAGCTGTTTGGCAGATGGTGATGGGGCTTGGAATGCTGTGTTTTATGTGGTAATTTGTAATATTTTTTACAGTTTAGGTTTTTAAATTGGCTTTAATCATATGCTTATTTTAATGTATGCTTTGCAACCTACTCTGAACCTTTGGGGAAAGGCAGGCGACAAATTGAAATAAATAAAACTTCTACTGGTTTATGCTTGTACCCTCTGCAGAAGGAAACTGGCACACTGAAGTAGGTTTGGCACAAGTCAACATTGTATGGACGCTTGCAGTTTTGAACCAGGTTAAGGGTAAAAGAAGTGGGACAGATGTTGTGTGTACAGTCTTCCAGAGGCTCTTGCATCTCAACAGATGTGCCTAATAGGGTGGTCAGATAAGCAAATTTTAGAGGACACTTACGAGAAATACAGGTTGCAGTGCCGCATTGGCTCCAGTGCAGCCCTGCAACCTGTATTTCTCGTAAGCGTCCTCTAAAATTTGTGTATCTGGCCACTCTAGTGCCTAAGAATAAAGCTATTAAGCCAACTGATGTGCAAAATATGCTGCGCTTCAAGAAGCTATTGGCAATAATTTGTTCATCTTGCCTTCCAGATAAACCATTTTAGGAATAAACACAAGATTTATATTCAAGGAACAGATCTCCCTGAACCCATTGCTACATTTGAGCAACTCCAAGAGGACTATAAGATCCACCCGATGATAATGCAGAATATTCAGGCCGCAGACTTCCAGCTCCCCACACCAATCCAGATGCAAGCCATTCCTGTCATGCTTCATGTAGGTCCACTTGATGCATACTGAGCTGGTGTAGCTCAGGCTAACTGCCCAGTCTCCAGAGTGCTCCATAAGCTCTATTTGCGTTGCTGTTGCACACCCCATTAAGTACTTTGAGGATCAAATTGCCCAAGTTCCTATTAGGAGCATATGAACCTAATTTGAAAATGGCGTAACTGGGAAAACACGGGTCCATGCTAAAAATCTGTTTCCGCTGTTACAGTTGTACCGTGACATCTTTCATATAACTTGCTCAAGTGCAGAACGGCTGCCTTAATTGTGCTAGATGCAACATACTAGGAATGTTATCCTAAGTCTTGTTTCCGGAATCAGCTGTGTCTGCTCAGTTTCTGTCTTTACTTGGATTGTTACAAATTTGTTATGTTAACATAAGCTGTTTGTTTTAGTAAAGAATGCTAAGGGTACACTTCTTAATCCAACTCAATGGCTCAGCTCCCATTGACTTTATTGGATGGAGGATTGCACTAAAAGTATAATTGTTTGGCTTATTTCAGTAGGAGAACCAGAGGTTATGGAAGCCCCACTTTGTCCTACTTTGTGGGATTGGTTTCAATAGGTCTCGCCTGCTGATGCGGAGGATATTCTTGGGATGGTCAGAGCCACCTCTTGTGAACTGGACCTGTGCCCGTCCTGGCTAAGGCCAGCTGGGAAACACTGGGGCAGTTGCTGGCGGGGGTAGTCAATGCCTCCCTTTGGGAGGGCAGGGTGCTGAGCTGCCTTAAAAGAGGTGGTGGTCCGACCCCTGCTCAAAAAGCCATCTCTGGACGTTGACTCCCTTGCCAGCTATCAGCCTGTCTCTAACCTTCCCTTTTTAGGGAAAGTTATTGAACGGGTAGTGGCTCGGCAGTTGCAGGAGCATCTGGACCGACTCAGTTTTCTAGATCCCTCACAGTCTGGCTTTCGTCCGGGCTATGGCTCTGAGACTGCGCTTGTGGCTTGGCTTTGGTCGATGACCTTCGCCGTGAATTAGATCAGGGTTGCTTGACCTTGCTGATTCTATTAGATTTGTTGGCTGCTTTTGATACCGTTGACGATGAGATGTTGGTCTCGGCCTGTGGGATCGTGCCGGGGTGGGCAGTACTGTTCTCGAATGGTTCTGCTTGTTCCTGGCCGGAAGAACTTGATGAGTGGTGCTTGGGGACCATTTTTCATCTCCCTGGGATTTCTCGTGTGGAATCGTGCAGGGTTCCATTCTGTCCCCTCTCCTGTTCATCATGTATATGCAGCCACTGGGCGTGGTCGTGAGGAGCTCTGGAGTTTGTTGTCATCAATATGCTGATGACATTCAACTGTCTCTCTCTTTCATCCGACCCAGACCCCGCACTCTTGGTGCTTACGCGTTGTCTGGTGGCTGTGGGAGACTGGTTGAGGGCAAGCCGACTGAAGTTGAATCCCGACAAGACAGAGGTGGTGATAGTGGGGAAGGTGATGGGTGTGGTGTCCCCTGTCATTGATGGGGTTCAGCCCCCCACTGGTTCCCCAAGTTTGGAGTCTGGGGGTGCTCCTTGATGCACAGCTATGTCTAGGTGTCCAGGTTGGAGCTGTGGCGAGGAGAGCATTCTGCCAACTACACCTGATGCGATGGCTTCGGCCATATGTCTGACTCCAACCTGACCACTATCATTCATGCTTTCATTACCTCAAGACTGGACTATTGTAACGCGCTCTACGTGGGGCTGCCCATGGTGACGGTTCGGAGACTGCAGCTGGTGCAGAATGCGACGACCCGTCTCCTTATGGGAACGAGCTGCCTGCCTATAGTCTTCCAAGTGCTGGTTCTTACCTGTAAAGCCCTGTACGGCTTGGGTCGCGTGTATCTGCGGGATTGTCTCACTCTCTGTGATTGACCCCTGCGATCGACCGAGAGCACTCTTCTTGAAGTCCCCATGTATCTTGGGGGGCCAACTATGGAGAGGGTGTTCTTGGTGGCCACGCCGAGGCTGTTGAACTCCCTCCCAGCAGAGGCCCAGATGTTGAACTCCCTCCCAGACGTCAGTGTGCAAGACCTTGCTGTTACGCCAGGCGTTTGGTGAGGGAGATGGGTGACGGTGGGTTTTTATTTTTATGGGGTGGGGTATTTTTTTCCTCCTTCCTCTTTTCCAAGGGGAATATTTCCCCTGTTTTTCCTCTTTCCCCTTTTTAGATGTTTTATGTTTGTTGTTTGTGTATATGTGTGTGTTTATATTTTTATATATTGTTAAGCTGCCCCGAGCTGCCATTTGGCAGGAGGGGCGGGATATCAAATGTCTTAATATTTTTTTTTTTCTATTTTGTATTCCTAGAGTCGCGAACTTCTGGCTTCAGCTCCCACTGGATCGGGAAAGACCTTGGCTTTTAGCATTCCTATCTTAACACATCTGAAACAGCCCATGAATAAAGGATTTAGAGCTCTGATCATATCACCAACGCGAGAACTTGCTAGTCAGGTAGGTCCAATAAAAACTGCCATAAGTATGTGCCGTGTTTTATAGATACTCCCATTGTTTTGTTTCAGAAAAACATTACTTTATTAATATAACACCACCAATATGACTGGCACTAAACAGTTGTGATTAGTGATAGGTCCCTGCCCCAAGGGGATTAATGGACAAGGGGAGGAGCACATAGGGACAGACAGGCATGCATTCATGAAATGAAAAAGCTGCGGTTGCATGTGCTTAGCTTAGTTATTAAGGAGCAAGGGGAATCCTAAAGGATGACACAGCATAAGGGAGCTAGAGAGAGCCTGAAGCAAGAGGTAGGTTTTCAGGAGGGATTTGAAGGTTGGGAGAGAGCAGAACGTGTGTGTTCAGGGTAGGAGTTCCAGGCATGATCTTTACTATGATGACTAGCCCCACTGATTTTCATTTGAATTACTCAAGCAATAAAACTAAGCCTGTGCATAAGTCTCTGCAGTTTCAGGGCCATCATCCCCTGTCCTCCAGGTATTGCATTGGACAAAATTTTAAGTACAGTGGAATCCACTTAAGGAGAACTTGTATAACTTGAATTTCAGGATAAATCAAATTAATTGGTTTCCCCAGGTCTTTGGGGATGGATTGCTTCTGGATTATTAAAATTCTGAACCTTGATAAATTGAATTTTTTAAAGGTGTATCGAGTATGTCCATCCAGCTGAAATGTATAAAACCTTTGAGTGTATTAATGATTTCTTGGCAGTATGTGGTTAAAATATTGTGATCTGTACCCTGTCATGGTAAATCTTCATATCAGGAAGGCTCTCATTTTACTTGATGGGAATCCCAACTCTCATCTTGTTTTTGCAAACGAGAATCAGCTGGATTCTTGCTGAGAAAAATAAGACTATCAAAAATACAGACTACCCAGTGCTGATGTGGGGAGGGAAGTAGGAGGAAGCCCCACTGTTCTTTGCCCAGCTTTCTTACCTTGTCTGGGGCTGGCAGCTAGGGTGGCCATACCTCCCCTTTAAAAGAGGATGCTTATGAAAAATACTTGTTGCAGGGTTGCATTGGTTCCAGTGCAGCCCTGCACCATGTATTTTTCATAAGCATCCTCTTTTAAAGGGGAGGTATGGCCACCCTACTGGCAGCTGTTGTCTTGATGGGGAAAGCTTCCTGATCACAGATTTTCAGGAAAGGGAGGGAGGAAAGCTGAAGGGGAAGGCTCAGCAGATACCTTAGCATTCTGTTGACTAGCAGGAGTCAGCAGCCAATACAATGCTGAAAAGCTCCCCCCCCCCCCCCAATCTGGAAGTTCTTTCCAAATGGGATGTGGAGAGCAGGATGGAGGGGGCAGATCTTGAGCATGCTATTGGCTAGCAGGAGTCTCCGCACCCAACCGAATGCTGAGAAGCTGTGCTGAGCCCACCTCTTCCTTTTAGCTCCCCCCTCCCATCTGGAAACAGGGAGGCGTGCTGTAGTTGATCTGCACATGTTTACCCATGTGATTACCTTGTCTGGGTCTGGAAACAGGTGGGTAGTTTAGATGGGAGGAAGATAGAGCAAGGGTTTCAGTTTTAAAAACTCCTTGATTCTCATTAGTATTTATACGTTTGACACACTGTTCTAATAGGTGAACACAAAAAACATTAGGTTGTTGTTATTAGAAGTGCGATCGCGCCTCTATTAGTTAGGGCAAGAAGACATTTCCATTTAATCCCTGCCTATTGCTAACGGGAGTTTTGAGTCACTTCACTTCCAGGTTTGCAACTAAAATCTTTTGCAAGCGATTATTCTTTCGTTAGGGATCTTAACAAAAAGTAAATGTTTTATAAAGTTAAAATTCTGGGTGAAGGAAGTGCTAATAGTTTTGTATAGAGAACGGTGCTTTAATAAAAAGTTCTCATTGAAAAAATGACACGTAGAAGAAATTGTTAAGTTGGGCATGCCTACTGTAGGTCTCCTAGCGTTGTATATACAACGTTGTGTAAATAGCTTCAGTGTGAAGGAGAGCTGAGAGACTATAAAGTGTATTAGCAAAGTAAGAAAAACAAAGTCCAAATAAATACAGCCGTCGGAGTGATGTTTTGCGGGAGGGTTTGGGGGCACGGTAGCTGGTGGGGGGGTTAGGTTAACTGGGGCAGGGGTTAGGTTAGCTGGGGTGGGGGGTAAGTATGTTTGGTGGGGAGCGGGTCAGGTTAGCCGGGATTGGGGTAAATATGGCTGGTGGGGGCTGCAGGGTAGTAGAGGGAGGAGGGGGACAGGTCGGGAGGATGGTGGGGGGATAGTTTGTCTCGCAGTAACAGTTGATGCCTTAACGAGTTAATCAACGTGTTGATGTTTTTTACTCTGTATCTGAAATGTAAAAGTTAATCTTAGTGTGATATGTACTATGTATAGATTAACTCGTTAAGGTATGTGAATAATTAATTTCTTTAATTTTAGAGTGTGTGAAGTGATGTAATATGCATTATGACAGAATTGTCATGTTCTTGAAAGATGAGGGGGTGATAATTTTGAGAGGGGGGAAGGATATAGTAATGTGGTGAAGTAATAAGTTGAAAGTATAGGACTTAAGGTATGGTGATACGATTAGATTGGGGAAATGTGAAAATATTACAAAAGATTAATTCACCTTAACTATGAATTTAAAACCTTGTTTTTTAAATGTTGGAATATAGGATTTATTTGGAAAATTTTCAGTATGTGGGGTAACCCTTTCCCTCTAGGGTCTGCATGACAAATCTTAATTCCATTAATCTTGTTTTATTGGTGGGGTTGAAGATGAAATCTTAATCCCATTTTTGTATGGAAAAGATAACATCTGCATCAAAACATGGAAGGCAGACCTAAGAGGAGAATTTTTTTTGTAAGCCATCAATTTTTCTTGATAGTGTGTTAACAAAAAACCTTTATATTTAAACTACTCCCCCCCCCCCCCCCCCAAACAAGCTGAAATCAGAGTCGGGGGAGTTTCTGTTTTTTTTTGGACGTTATTGGTGTGTTACAGGCTCAGACAGTATAGTATGTAAGTGGCAGGGATGGGTTGTTAATATTTAGGAGGGCTTATTTCTTTACTCCTGTGTGTTTCAGACACACAGAGAGCTGGTAAAACTCTCTGAGGGGACTGGCTTCAGGATACATATGATCCACAAAGCAGCTGAAGCAGCTAAGAAGTTTGGACCTAAATCATCTCATAAATTTGGTAAGCACTGTAACGACTCTGAAGCAGTTAAAACTGATGTTCTTGGAGATGTATGAGTTTAGCAAGAGTCATAAGTATCAACGAAGTCTTTATTATGTGAATAAAATCTTTTAGAAGCAATAGCTTTGAAAGGAAGGGGCTGCGGGGGGTGGGAATCAGCTCTGTTAACACCATAAAGTTGTCACTGGATGGTTGGAAAAGCAGCTTATGTGTGTGTAAAGGAACAAGCAACCCCATTGATATTTGAGTGGCTGCAGCGCACTGTTTCACAAAAGATGCTGATTGAGTTGATGGAATAAATCATGTAGCTGGGGGTGGTTATTGGAAATTGAGTAACGTATTTGTTATGGAAAGTGCCGCCTTCTCCTGTTTTGGTTCTGCCTGCTAATTTGTATGTACCTTTGGGTCATGTTTAATGTTGGCCTCCATAAATGTTGCTTAATCCTTCCAGCTTGACTGTGGAATGAATATGGCCAAGACTGAACTCAGCCTCCCTCTCTCTCTCTTCCCTCTCAATTTCCATTGATCGTGTCCCATCTTCTTCCTCTCCTTTGCACCTCAGATCCATTCTGTTGCTTCTCTCTGCATAACATTGCTAAAACGTTATAGTGGTTGGAGGCGGAGGGAGGACTGTTTCTACCTGGAACTACCCCAGCCCTCCAGCTTCTAAGGACTCCAGACCCTGCAGGCAGCTACCGGGGTGGTGATGGCTGAATTTATTGAATTTGCCAGGATCCCTTGGTGAGGGGTGTGTGTGCTGGCATGAGGGGGTGGCTGAATTTGCCAAGTCCTCTTGGAGAGAGGGGTATGGGGGGGCTTGAGGTGAGTTGGGATTTGTGTCCTGTCTCTTCTATGGGGAGTACAGGTATGGGGGGAAGGAGGGTGGGCTTCATATCAGGACTCCCCTGTGGTGTGTGTGTGTGTGTGTATGAGTGTGGGGTGGAGAGCAGGAGTCTCTCCTTGGGGAGGGTTGGCTTGGGTTGGGGGAGTAGGGGGATTCCAATCTGCCTCTGGAGATGCCCCCTATGGCCCTATTGGACCTCTGAGGGTTGTTTTGGGGGTAGGGGAGCTGAAGAGGTAGGCCTATTGGGGGATGGGGTGGAGAGTGGGGCAGCTACTGAACCAATTGGGGTCATGTTGGGCATGGGGAGGTACGATGGGGGAGAGAGAGGTCATTGGGGATATTGGGAGAGGCACTTGTCAGTTCCCATGTCCCACTTCTCTCTCAGGATATTTGGGGGTTGAAGCTTGTGGGGCCACTGATCTGAAGCTAATGGTGCTGGTTTTAACCTTTAAAGCCCTTCACAGCCTGGGCCCTGCTTATCTGCGGGACCGCCTCACTCCCCATGTGCCCGTGCGACCCTTGAGATTGTCTGTGGGAGCCTTTTTGGAGGTTCCCTGGGCGAGGTGGGTGGCCACCGATGTTAGATCTTTTTCGGTGGCCACCCCTGTGCTGTGGAATTCGCTCCCGGAGGAGGCTTGATTGGCTCCCGGAGGAGGCTGCAGCCTTTTCTTTCTGATTTCAAATCTGGTCACTATGATCCATGCTTTCATTACCTCAGGGCTAGATTACTGCAATGTGCTCTACATGACATGGGGCTGCTCTTGGTGACTGGTTCAGAAGCTGCAGCGGGTGCAGAACACGGCAGCCCGACTCCTTTTGGGCATGGTTCGCCATGAGCACTCTACGCCTGGGCTTTACAATCTGCACTGGCTTTCTGGAGCTTTCCAGGCACAATTCCGGGTGCTGGTTTTGACCTTTAAAGCCCTTAAGGGCCCGGCCCCCACGTATCTGAGGCATTGCCTTTCCTTCTGTGCTCTACTATGACTCCTGCAGTTAGCCATGCGCACTCCCTTGCGGGTACCACTGCCAATCTTGTCCATATGACAGAGGCTTGCAGAGAGGCGTTCTCAGTTGCTGCCCCGGTATTATGGAATTCCCTTCTCCCAGAAGTCTGTCAGAGCTCAGTCTTGAGCATGTTCCAGAGGGGGTGTGTAACTTTTCTTTTTGGTAAAACATTTGACAGGCTGGGATAGAGGTTGTGGTGGATGGGTTTCTGGCTTGAGGCTGGGGATTTTTTAAAGGGGATTTTACTGTGTTTTTATTACTGTAAACCACCCTGAGCCTCCGGGCAAAGGCGGGGTATAGATTTTAATAAATAAAATCCGGTCCTTCCTTACTGCTTCCACTGCCAAAATCCTACTTCACGCTCTAGTCATCTCTTGCTTTGACTACTACAACTTCCTTCTTACTGGGCTTCCCTGCTCTTATCTTGCCCCTTTTGTTTCTGTTCAACAATTTGCTACCAAGATCATCCACCTCACCTGTCACTTTGATCAAGTTCAATCCCTCCTCTCCTCCTTCCACTGACTCCCTCTGTCCAAATACATTCAGCACAAGCACCATGTCTTTACCTTCAAGGCTTTCCATGACCTTTCCCCCCATGATATCTCCACGATTGTTTTCCACAACATTCCCGCAGGGATCTTTGCTCCTTCTCTGCTGCCATCATCCACCTGCCCACAAGTTCCCTGCTTCTCAAAACGTTTTTACCCCTTCTTCCATGCTGCCTCCTGTGCATGTAGCTCCCTCCCAAAATGCATTTACCTCCCAACCTTCAAATCCCTCCTGAAAACCCACCTCTTCCATCAGGCTTTCCCTAGCTCTTCGTCACCGCAGACACATCACTGATGCCTCCTCTTCCACCCTTCACTCAGGGTCCCCTTCTCCTCTGTAACTAAGCTAAGCACATGCACCTGCAACTTCTCAACTTCATGAATGTATCCCTGTCTCTCCTTTGTCTTTCCTGGATTATAAGCCCCTTGATTTAGGGACCTGTCTCTAACTAATTGTACAGCACCAGGTACATTGCTGGTGCTATATATGTAATTAATAAAACATGTATAGCCTCACTTTATGGATGAGGTAACTGAATGATAGAGGGATTGAAGTAATCTGCCCAGAAACCTACGCAGAACAAGGATTAAAATAGTACTACTTGGCTCTAAGGTCTGGGTTTCAACCACTAACCAGATCTGATGCTACTGTATTTAAACTTCTTGTTTCTTTCTACAGATGTACTGGTAACTACTCCAAACAGATTAATTTATTTACTGAAACAAGATCCTCCAGCAGTAGATTTGACCAGGTACCTAACTTTATTTTAATTTTAAGGTTATTTTTTGCCAGTGATTTCCTTCTCTTCGTGTCTTTGAATAATTAGCAAACCCACATATGGGCAAATTTTTAAAGTTCCTGTGTCTGTGTCGAACGTCTACTTTTTTCCTTTTAAGTTATTACATTTAGAATGGAAAATACTGTGCTTTTTCTAGAGTCGAGTGGTTGGTGGTTGATGAGTCAGACAAGTTATTTGAAGATGGGAAGACAGGATTCCGAGATCAGCTGGCCTTCATCTTTCTAGCGTGTACATCCCCTACTGTCAAAAGAGCCATGTTCAGTGCAACCTTTGCACATGATGTAGAACAATGGTGTAAACTCCACCTTGACAACATCATTTCAGTGTCTATTGGAGCAAGGTGCGTGTTGGATTAGGGACTGGCTTTCCCTGGTTGCTGGATCTTATTTCCTAACCCAGCTAATCATCCCTGTTGTGGGCAGAGAACTAATTGCATCATTTCTAAGCTGTTTAGCATAGTGTGTCCTGAAGCTTAGTTATGTTCAGATCAGATTAGTCAGACTATTAAGCACTTATGATAGCGTCGGAGTTAGGACAGGAAAATGGGATTGGAGGGTGGGTGAGAATGCTACCCCCTTCCTCTTCAACCTGGTGCAGGGTGGGATTGAGCATGGAGGGATGGGGTTATTGATGGGTGGGGAAGGTAGTGGGGAGGGAGCTCCCCTAGGTTAGAGCCAAGAGAGGCATGGTTGGAGGTGGGGGGTTCAGGCTGAATGGGGACATTGGTTGGGGAGAGGACTTCCTTGTGTGAGAGTGGGAGGGATGGGAATGAGGTCTGCAGGGTTGTGGTTTTGGGACTGTGTAAATGTTTGTTTTGTTGCGAGCTGCCCCGAGCCTGTTGGATAAGGGCGAGATATAAATGAGACTAATAATGAGTTCTTCCTCATATCATGGATTAGAATGTGCTGTTTTACCGGGAGACTTTCATTTGCTGAGAGCAGTGATCATCAGGACTATCAAAATACATAAATAGTTCACTACCCAGATATAAGATTATTTTCCAGGCTGTGGGGGAGGGGGCCCAGAGCTGTAGAAAACCACTTGCCAACTCAAAAAGCACACTTGCCAGAAGTGGGGTGGTGAATGGATTTTTACACCCCTGTGGGAAGGAGGTAGTGTGGAAATTGCTTCACTTTCTTTTTTCATCCACTAAACTTAATATGTTTGTAACCCTGAAAATGGTTTCTTTGCATGCCTTGGTTTTGGTTTCAGAAACTCTGCAGCAGAGACGGTAGAACAAGAGCTCTTGTTTGTTGGGTCAGAGACAGGAAAACTGCTGGCAATGAGAGACCTGGTTAAAAAGGTAGATGTGATTCAGTCCTGTTGGCCATTCTTGCTAACTCCAGGTAGCTCTCTAAGCAGCTCTCGTTACCAGCGTACGTATGTGCCAGGATAAACGTAACCAGCATTGTATGCGTGCACAGAGTCATTGTGCCAATCCCTGGAGATTGATTTGTCCACACAGCTATCCATAATACCAGCCAAAACATGTGGGCTGTAGGCATAGTGGCAATATACATTGTAAACCCACAGCTGCTAAACTGGAAAAACGTATACTAGTGTGTGATTGTGCCCTTTGTAGAACGGGCACAAGAAAACTGGCATAATGGAGTCGTTTTAGTATGTCAGCAGTATGTATGTGTACACGTGATTGTAGTTTTGAACTCAAACGTAGTGGAACAAGAGTTGTGTGTCATCCAGCCCTCAGTTGTACCTTCCTCCAGGCGCAATGTCATTGTAACAGAACTGCTGAGGAACAAAGCTACGGGTAAAATCTGCTGTGCTCCAAGAAGCTAACATCCTTTGTATATAAAAACCAAAAAGGGTTACCCACGTCTGGGTTAAGGCAGAACTTGTATAATTTCCTGTTGGTTAAACTTTTACTTGGTCATACATTGATACATGCAGTCCTTCAAAATGCTTACCTTACAAAATCAAGTCTTGTCCATGGAGTAAATTCATCCCTGGGGGACTCCGATGTAACTCCACTACACCTGGTATGCATCCTAACTCCGCTGAAGTGAATGAAGCCGCACCTGCCCTATCCCATAGCAGAATTTAGTCCTAGAGAGAGACCTTGATTTTGTATCAACTGAGAGATTGTCCTCTAAAATGAGAACAACCCATATTCATTTAAATCTGTGGTAACTCCGACTACATTTTGCCCAGATGGAAAAATAACTCTTCAGCAGAATCTACGAGATCCTTACCCAAGCTTATTTCCATGCAGGGTTTTACGCCTCCTGTCTTGGTTTTCGTACAGTCAGTTGAAAGAGCAAAAGAGCTTTTCCATGAGTTCATTTACGAAGGTATCAATGTGGATATCATTCATGCAGACAGAACGCAGCAGCAGGTAGGAAGCTATGGATGCTCATTATTTGGTGGTTGGGGGGGATTGCGTGTGCCTCTGTTGATGCTGTGTTCTTTTACTTGCTGTGGGTGGAGGTTGGGTTTAAGACTTAATGCAATCTGATGCTAATAGCTTTTGGTGCATAAGTGCCTTATTACGTCACTTCAAAAAACATTGATTTTTTGTTTTACCAGAGGGATAACGTAGTACAGAGTTTCAGAGCTGGGAAAATTTGGGTTCTTATCTGCACTGCCTTGCTGGCACGAGGGATTGACTTCAAAGGAGTGAATATGGTAATTAATTATGACTTCCCAACCAGTGCCGTGGAATATATCCACAGGATAGGTGAGTTGGTGTGGCTTTTCAGAAACCATGATACTGTCTTTTTACTCAGCCTGGTGTGTAGGAAGCAACATTTCCTAAGATCAGAAATTTGGTGTTGGGAATTCTAGTCTATAGTAGCTCTTCTTGCCAATTTGGGCATGCCATTAGACTTGGTTCATGCCTAGGATCATCTGTCGGTAAAACTGAAATGCTTATAAAGCGCCTTAAGGCCCTACTGAATCATGACTTAGGCACTTTGAGTAGTATAATAAAGTGAAAATGGCAACCTCAGACAAACAGCCATGGAAAAGATCTTAGCTAGGCAAGGTAACTTGAAAGCATTAAAGTGAAAATTCCTAATGTATTGTACTGTGTGACTTCACAGGTCGTACAGGCAGAGCAGGACATGCAGGAAAAGCTATTACTTTCTTCACTGAAGATGACAAACCGTTGCTTCGCAGGTAACTTAGGAAATGTTGTATAGTGACAGTGCTCCTTTAGATTTGACTCCTATCTAAAGTGTAGCAACTGCCAAGTGCTTGTGTGTGGAATAAATATAATTTCATAGTATTGAACTCCAACCAAAACTATCTAAAGTTACTTAAAAGTAAATCTGCAACCAGTACTGGGCAGTGGGGGGGAAAGGGTAAGCCTGTCTGATATAACCTACTGCACTGAAAATGGTGGTTTGCATAATAAATAACTGAGATCCATTTACATTCTGGGTATCGTTGTTGTTTGTTTTTGGGTAGTTTTTTTTTTTTCCCCCGCGAGCTATGTTGTTTTGGCAGTATTAGCACTATTGCACATGTGCAATCACTGAAAGTGATGTAACCAAAATACTGAAATGATCAAGAGTCTAAAATAACGGATGGATACGCGAGTACCCATTTCAGTTGCAGATATTATCCAAGTACTCAAAGAGCTACCTGAAAACACAAATAATACCTATGAATAATAAACTCCCACCACCCATTTCAGCTTTATTTAAAAGTGTGAAAGCTAAATTGGACTCTCAGTATTCAGGATCTGCAAGGTGAGTCTTGTCAAATTATCCTTCAGAGAGGAAGGGCCCTAAGTTGTCATTACAGTGGAGACTCTGGTATCCAGGTCTTGTTCTTCCAGAGGCACAGCTTTTCTCCTGGATAAGTGAATAATTTAGGAGAGGAGCTGGAGACCAGTACTGCCACTGGGTCTCACTCCTCCTGCTTCCACGTATCCACCGCTGCTTTTCCAGAGTCTAGAAGCAGTGAGCTGGAAAAGGCTGTGGCACCTAGAGTGTGGACAGCAGGGCAGGAAACCCCACTCTGAATGTTTGACATGTTTTCCAGAGCTGGAGGATGAGCAGGTCTTTACCACATTTTTCTAGATTTAACCCCAGAGCATTACATCAGTGCAATGATAGAAAATTCAGTGGCCTTCACCTTTCTGTTGTCAAACCCAATGATAGCAATACCGGTGCTGATGTTTTAACATTGTTTTCAGGGTTGCTGGTGAAGACTGTTGAACCTGTGACTTGGACAGGATGTCTAGTCACAGGGTGCAATGCCTTGTTCCCAAGACTCCTAGTTTTTTATCCCACACTCTACCTCTTATCTCAAGTCTCTCACTTCATTGCCGGAGAAGACTGCTGCTGGCTTTCCAAAACTTTCTGCATCCTGTAGTTTCCCAGGTTGAGAGACTGGATGAGGAGGACTATTAATGTCTGACTGTTCTCGACAAAGTTTTTCTCTTGCCACCATACTATTCTATTCTATTTAATACTCTAATCTTTATTTATTTATTTTTTATTTATTTAATATATTTATACCCCGCCCCTCCTGCAAACAGCTCTAGATCCCATTGTTTGTTTGTCTGCTTATTTATTAATTTTATGTATTTATTTATTACATTTTTTTATCCTACCCATTCTTTTAAGGCTCAGAGTGTGTTATATTAAATAAACATATGTACAAAATAGACAAAGTAAACCTAAATATGAAAATACCCAAATAAACTACAATATAATTTACAATCTTTGCTAAAATTCAGGGATTTGATGTTTTTTCTCCTTTTCGTCTTCTAGTGTAGCCAGTGTTATTCAACGAGCTGGATGTCCTGTGCCAGACTACATAAAACACCTCCACAAACTGCAAAGGTAAGTTTGCTTTAGGTCTCTCCATTTTGTGTGATGCTTGACACACCATTTCCAATGGCCACTGAAAATAGGAGACTTTCAAGGGATTATGCCTCATGCATAATAAATTTCTAAAATAAGTACTTTTATGCAGCAAGCAATCACACTTAATAGAGCCTGGTTTGCAAAGGGCAGAGGTGGTTGGGGGTGTAGATAATATTTAGCATACGTCAGTGGCATTTTTCCAACTATGAAAGAGGCATATCTCCCTTCCAGGTGCACCTATTGTTATGAAATTTTGAGTCCCAGCGTTACCTTTTAGCCTTCTGCCCTCCACCCCTGCCAATTTTTTTTTAATACAATCTGCAGAATAAAAGTTAAAGAGGGACATACACACAGAGGTTGTATGACTGCAGAAACCTCCTTTCTGCAGAAGCCAGGCTAAAAATTGGAGGGTGTCTGTGAAAGAAAAAGCACCTACTACCATATTCCCCTTAAATGAAATAATCCTTGCTTTATTTGTAGGTTGGTGTGTATATACGTGTAGAGGTAGGTTTGTGTATTGTCATTAAAGGGAATATGGTAATATTTCTTCCTTACTGACTTGTAGGTAATACAGCTTATTTATATAGTGCTTTACATAGTGCTTTAACTAGTTCACAACAACCCTTTGGGTTAGGCCATTATTTCTCCCACTTTGCAGATGAAGAACTGAGGCTGAGGGTGATTTGCCCAAGGCTATCCAGTGAGTACTTGGCTAAGATGGGATTTGAATCCTGGTTTCCTAGGTTCAAGCTGAACACCTTATCCACCGTGCTACATGGGCAAACTTATAGCTTCACTTTAAGTTTTCACTTTTAGAAGCAGAAGTTGTTTTTTCAAAGCTTGTAGGGAGGTTGTGTAAGGAAAAATTGCTCAATAAAATAAAATGTGTACCTTCTGACCTCTAAATGTATTTTGTAAGCCACCCCGAGTCGTCTGTTGATGGGAGGGGGCGGAATATAAATGTAAATATAAATAAATAAATAAATTTACTTGTGGGTTTCTGGTGGAGCTCTATAGCATGGTGGCCCTTGTGAGTGTCCTAGATGACAGCCAGTTTTATCTAGAAGTCATCTTTCCTTTTTTTGAAATACTGAAAGCTTTGAAGTGCTTACAATATACTGTATAATATCCTTCATATATTTTTAGGTGGGTTTGATCATTGTTAACCAAGGTAGAACATCTATTTATATATCATCTGTCACTGTGTATTTGGATGCTGCATAATTTTGAAAATGAAGCTGGATCTAATAGCCCCAAGGGATACAGTTATGTTGCAAAAGGATTGCAGGGTTGAAATAGCCCCAAGAGATACAGTTATGTTGCAAAAGGATTGCAGGGTTGAAATAGCCCCAAGAGATACAGTTATGTTGCAAAAGGATTGCAGGGTTGAAAGTAAAAGTCCTCAAAAGGTATAGCTGGTTTAATCTTTTATCTCCTTGGAATAAACCAGCTGTACTGAATTACGTGTGTTTGGTCTGAAGGTATCAACTTGCCATCCATTGTTGGCCTTGCGTTTTAATAGGTGCTGCAGTTCACTCTTTCCCCCTCTAAATCTTATTTTCAGCAAACAGAAGAAGAAATTTATTAAGAAACCACTGGAAAGGGAACATATTTGTACAACTCCTCAGCTCTTCTTTGAAAAAGCCAAGAGAAAAAAGTAAGCGTTTCCTTTGTAGAGAATCCAGAAAGTAAATTCTGTTATATTTACCTGCAAGAGGAAATGGGGAGGGAGAGAAATTTTACTGATTGTGTAAGCAATTTGATGGACAGCCTTGTAAGCACATTATTGATCTATAGGACAGGCTGTGGTAGTGTAAGCTTCCTCATTCTGCTGTCTGTCTCTGTGTTGAGAGGTGATGCTCCACAACCATTTCAGATCTTGACCTCTTCTAAGACTGCTCCTAAAAGTACCGGTTGCAGCTTTCAGATGGTAGCAGTTCAGCTTACTGCTGGACAGAGTCTAATATGACCCACTTTGAGCCTAAAATGAGATTTTTCCAGATGACTGCCAATCCCCAAAGATGATGATGCCAGCAGCGTGCCTGGCACTGAACCATCATGAATTAGAGACGGATCCTTGTCCCCGGAGCTTACAGTCTAGGACGGACAAGGGAGGGGAGCATAGGGATACATTTGTGAAGTTGCAGTTTGATAATGCTTAGCTTAGTTTAGCTACAAGGGAAAGTAGGGTTGGGGGTTCTGAAAGACAGGAAGGTAGAAATTAGTTTTCATTTATTAACATGGCTAAAACCGAACTCCTTATCTTCCCCTCCCTAATCCTTCCTCTCTCTCTCTTCCTTCTCTGTTTTCGTTGATGGGGTCAACAACCAGCCTGTCCCTTAGGCACGTATCCTAGGGTTCATCTTTGACTCCTCCCTTTCCTTTAAACCTCAGATTGATTCTGTTGCCAAATCCTGTCGCTTTTCTCTGCACAACATTGCTAAGCTCCATCCTTTCCTCACTGTTTCCTCTGCTAACCCTTGTCCATGCCCTGGTCATCTCTCGCCTCGACTGTTGCAACCTCCTTCTCACTGGCCTTCCTCGCTCTCACCTTGCTCCTCTCATTTCTGTTCATAACTCTGCTGCCAAGGTCATCCACCTTGCCTGCCGCTTTGACCACGTACAGCCCCATCTCTCCTCTCTCCACTGGCTCCCTCTTCCTGAACGCATTCTGCACGAACTCCTAGTTTTTATGTACAAGGCTCTTCATGGCCTTGCTCCCCCCTATCTCTCAGCATTCATTTCCCGTTACACTTCTGTCCAGGAGCTCTGCTCCCACCCTCCCCTGCTCACGGCTCCCCTGCCCCTCAGAACACATCCGCCCCTTTTCCCTGGCAGCCCCCCATGCCTGGAACTCCCTCCCTGAACACATTCGCTTGGCTCCCTCCTTCCAAATCTTCAAATCCCTCCTCAATACCCACCTCTTCCGTCAGGCTTTCCCTGGCTCCTCGTTCCCCTTGCTGACTTATCCTGAATCATCATCATCTTGTGTAACATTAAATGAGTCACTACACCTTTGTAACGAAGTCAAACGTGCACCTGAGACCTCACGAGTTCATGTACGTATTCTTGTCTCTTCCCCCACCCTTTGTCTCCCCACCCCCTTGTCTCTCTTAGATTGTAAGCCCGCTGGGGCAGGGACTGTGTCTTTCTTACAATTGTAACGTGCCAGATACATTGCTAGCGTTATATAAATGCATCATCATCATCATCATCATCATCATCATAATAAAGCTGTGTGTGGCGCATGCCTTATGCAGGTAGAAAAAAAAACGAAAACAGCAAACTGTACAAAATATACAGTATATCAGTTTAACTTAAACTAAACCCCCCCCCCAAAAAAAAACCCACACCCTCCCCATAGAATAAGAACCTCCAGAAAAGGGTAAGGAAAACATTACTTTTAAAATACTTTTAAATCCAGAAAAGGGTAAGGAAAACATTACTTTTAAAATTGTTTTTGTTTGTTTATTTACATTATTTTTACCTCACCTCTTCTGAAGCTCAAACATACTATAATTTAAAATATCACTAAAAGAAATAATAAAAATAACATAAAATCCATAAAACAAATCAAAAGGGGGATAGCATAAAATATAAAAAACCCTACCTCCCCCCACCCCCCCCCCCCCCAAAAGCCTGGTGGAACAGCCAGGTCTTGCACTGATGTCAAAACAAGGCGAGGTCCAGGGCCACCCAGGCCTCCCCCAGAAGTGAGTTTCACAGCCTAGGCGCAGCTACCGAGAACACCCTCTCCATTGTAGCCCCCTAGACCTCCCAGGGGACATCAAGAAGGGCAATCCTGACAGACGGTGGGAGTCGATCCAGGACATGGAGAGTGAGGTGATCCCGCAGATAGGCGGGGCCTTAAAGCCATAAAACCACTTATACTTTTCCAAAATCTATTTCCTCTGCTGGTCTGCCAAATAAGCAAGAATTGCTATATGATTCAGAGACCAGTAAAATATCACTTTTCCCAAATAAGGTTAAGAATTTTTTCTCAATCAAAAGAGGGCATAAAGAGAACTCTAGCACATTGTCTTATAGTCTAGACTGACAACATTTACAGTCGAACAGATAAAGAAGAAGACTTTCCACAGTGATGGAGTTATATAGACAGAAATAAAGGTCAAGGGAGCATCAGTGAGTCTGCCTTGCCGTATGGTTTGAAAATGAAGATTGGTGTGAATTTTTCTCAAAAGTGGGTTAGTCGGCTTGTCTACACAAAATTCCAGAGCGCACAAGGATCAGTAGAAGGAGCATCAGTGAGCAGTCGTGAGTGCGGTTGGCTAAGGAGTCAGGGAAAGCGTGACAGACGAGGCTGCCCGTCCAGTCCCCTTCATGGAATCTCTTGATAGCTGAAATGCTAATATGAAATGTTCACTTAGTGAATGTATCCACTCTCCTTTGTCGTCTCTAAATTGTAAGCCCCCTGGGGCAGGGGCCCATCTCTAATGACTGTACATTGCGGGCACTATATAAATACTTAATAATACAATCATTGTAGCATAAAAACAAGCATGCACTCTTAATGTTTTGGCCCCAGCATTGGTGCTGAAGCCAAGAATGCCTAGAGAGTCTATGAACTGCTAGAGCATGACTGTTCCCAAGCTATTCAGAAGTTTCTCTTGCCTGGGAAAGGCATTTATTTTAGGTCTTAACCTCTGGCTAAAGAGGTCAAAGGAGGTGTTGGGCTTGTACAAAACATTTCAATGCTGGAAATTCAAGTTCATACCCTATTTAAATAAGCGAGAACCAGTTTAGTTGTCTCATTCTAATCCCTGTGTCGGTTGTAGTAATTTGGCACAGTTGGTAGTGACAGGTCAATGTGGTTCACACTAGAACGCCGTTGGATGTCCAACAATGCTTTGTATATGGCTTATTTTTTAAAAATCATCTATGTAGATGTGGAGGAAGGAGGTGGATGCTGCTGCTGGAGGAGGTCAGTGGCACAGTCATTGTTTAAGGGAAAATGCTGAATGTTTTTCCTTTTTCTTCTTTATGTTTTTCTTAGGAAAATCATCCAGAAAAGCATTAAGGAAAAGAAGAAAGTTAAGGAGGCCAAAAATACCAATGTTCAATCAGACTGCTCTGGAAAGTTGATTTGACTGTTGTTGATCCTACTATCCACTATCCATCAAACTGGGTGATGGAGTGAAGAGCTAATGCTGGTAAAATAGAAAATCCAGGAAGCTTGGTAGACTGTGAATTCCAAGCCTTTTCCACTTTATTTATATGTGTGTTTAAAAAATCTATTGCCTCCATAATGGAATATTTGTGGACAAAAGCTGGAAGGATCTACTTGCAGCAGCTCAAGATTACACAGTGAAATACCCCAAGCTCCTGGACAATGATATCATTGCTGACAAGTATTGCTGCAAATGTCACCTCTTGAAAACACTGTATCATTCCGTTTTATGAAGTTTGAAACACCCTTCTATTAAACTCATCTTGTTTCTACAATAGTTTGCTGTACAGGGGGGTTATAGGAGTTATACTGGTAACGCTTATAGTTAAGGTTGTGCAGCATTTCTTGTTATCAGTTATTTCAACCACAATCTACATTTTTCCATCAATTCTCTTTGGGTGGATTTATTTGGAGCACTCCAACTAAAATAAATAAGCAGTTTCTTAGAGCAGACTTTTGGGGTAAATTTTTTATGCTGGTATTAATACCTGTTTATTACGCATGGAGGAGACTTGCTCCATTTGACCTATTATTCTAAAAGAATTTTGTGTGCATCAGAGGGGGCTGGGAGAGCTTTCAAGGCTGTGCAGGATTCTGCCTGACTGCTGTGACACTGAGAAAGGGGAAACTCCTTTCTCTTGTGTCATCAGTGCTCCTCCTAGGATCCTACTTTCCTCTCTCCCAGCAGTGTGGAGGGGAAGAAGGCAGCTTATCTGAAATACAAAGTAATGGTCAAGTAAAGAGGTTGCTGTTGGGAGGGGTTGGATGGTGGTGTGGAACAAAAACAAGGTATGGTGAGAAAATAGGGTTGGAGATGCGGAGACAGGTTAGATACTATAGAATGATGTGGTGGGGGAAGGAGATAAAACATGCATGAAAAAGCATGTTTAATCCCTAGAGCTATTCCCTCCCCTCAGTGAATACTGAATTGAACTCAGAATTCCCATTCTGTCAGAAAATAAGTGCTCACTTGCAAAGCGTGTGCCTCATTACCTTCTAGTAGCTGGCCCACATGGGGATAACTTATAGTTGTTACCAGCTACTTCATTAGCTCATTAGGAGAACCATACCATGTCAGACCAATGGTCCGTGTAGACTGGTAGCCCATCTCTGATAATGGTGAATGCTGGATGCTTCAGAGAAAGCCATAGTGCAATTTAAGGAGCAATTAATTCCCTGTTGGTTGCTCTTAGCTTCTGGCCATCAACAGTTTACGAGCTGCCCTGACAATCTTTCTGTAATAGCTCAAGTGTGAGAAGGCAGAGCTGGGGATCTGGTTATCAATATGGCAGTACTTTGTGGAGCGGGGGAGTAACTCACTTTTGCAAAACATATAAGAAACGACATTAAAAAAAATATAGGAGAAGAAAGCTAACAGTGTAGTGTTGAGTTAGGAAATACTAAACGTGAGCCTGCTGGTGCTACTTTAATTTGGCTTGCACATGCCTGGTTTCTTTATCACCTACCACCGTCTTCCCTGGATCCACACCCATTCCTCAGGGTACAGGAAGGGCTGTGCTCCTAGAGTAAACCGAGGCTGTGAGGTAAATTGACCTGCTTGAAGATTTTGTGGACAAAAAAAAAATTAAGGATATAACTTTGCGTGAAGCTTTTGAAAGGGAAATTGTTCGTTTCTGATTTTTCCATTGTTTCGAAAGTATTTAATTTTTTGGTTACTCAAATGTGCTTTTTTTTCTTGCTCCCAGAGAAAATCCTATTGGGTGAAGCCAATGATCCATCTGTAAAGTTTTGGTTGTTGAAAAATCATACGGAAGTGAAACTTCTTACTGAAACACACATGGGAAACTGAAATTGTCTGAAACCATACTGTTTTGTGATTTATAAAATGCAAATTATGTGACTACACTCAGGTCACTTTCAGACTTGGCTCCCCAGTGCATATTTGGGCTGCAAGGGGGAATGTGCAACCCAAATACGTGCGGGGATCGGCACGTATTTGGAAGCGCCCCACCCCCCCAGCAAAGCTGTGCCGGGGGAGGGAGGGGCTTTCAGACCGGCTGATCCCCGTGCATATTTAGGCTGCGCATTCCCCCCCACAGCCCAAATATGCGCAGGGGGCCATGTCTGAAAGTGGCCGTAGTTTTTCCCCAACAATGGAATAGGGGAATGTAAGAAGAGAGGATAATGATGTGGCTTGGGCTTTTGAATGAGAAAATATATGGGCTGATCATTTATTCATCTGACTGTTACAAATAGGGATAATTACAAAATGGTCATATGAATAAATGTTCATCCTACATAATTTAGGGTGCAGTTCTCTGCCATTAAAGCCAATGGGAATTTTGCCACTGACTTTAATGGACAGAGGGGTACATCCCCTGTATTATCCTACAAAGCTTTTATATAAGTGGGTCCCAAAAGTTTTCACTGACGCATCCTATTTTGGGTCTTAAACATAATCCTTTGGCTCCAGCCAGCACCATAGACATGCAAAATATATCCAATATCAGTGGATATATGACTGACAGCGGATATATGACTGACAGCACCAGCCACAGGCTAGCTGCTGTGGATAAGGTCTTGGCTGGAGCTGAAATAACTACCTGACTTGGTACCCATATCTTTGGTACCTAAACTGGTGCCTGAATACCGTTTGAGGACTTGGAATACAGACAACTGGTATACCAAAATACAGAAATTGCTCCAAAATACCCCCCACCCCCCATTTTTAGCAAATTGGGACAAAATGGGTATGTTGGTATACTAGTTGTTGGTATTTTGGGTATCAAAAAGTACCTACAATATTTAGTTCAGTTTGGGTACCAGAAATTTGACAGGTATGCCTGTTCTTGTGGGTGCTCATTTCAACGCTACTCTTGGATCCAATTTGTAACACCCTTCAGTTTCACGTTAGCCCTGAGGCAGTCTGGTTTTCTACTATAATCTCTGTTGATTCCTATACAGTGTCTCTTGCCCATCTCCAGGTGTGTCCCCCCCCCAAAATATCGTTGTGCATGTGCCTGGAACAGTGTAGCATGGGTAAGTCTCTGTAGGATTCCCATAGTGTCTGTCTCATATGCCCGTATGATATCCTTATGCTAGTTTTGTTAGATTCTCTTTGCCTCCCTCATTTTCCCTTCTCGTGTTGGTCTCGCATACCCCTAGCCGCAGGGCAAAATGTTTTTCCCATAGCATCTCAAGGGTGCTTCTCCCATCGGCCTGAGGAACACCTAGGCTCTGGACACAATGTGTTTCCCTACAGGGGCCATGTGTCTCTCATACCCTTAACTTCAGGTGAGGCTGTATTCCTATAGTGTCTCCTTAAGGTACTCTCAGTGCCCGTTTCCCCAGGGCAGGATACTTTCCCTACCGGTTCCATGTAGGGTGTGCTTAGTGCCTGTCTTGCATGTCCCTGGCCCTATCCCCAGCGCAGGCTGCTTTCCCTATAAGGGGTCTGTGGGGCACCTTATTGTATGGCCTATCCCCAGGCCACAGTGCTTCCCCCTAGGGTCTCCGTAGGGCAGTCGTGCCTGTCACCCATGCCCCAGGGTAGCCTGGTTCCTCCTAGGATCTGGGGTCGCTCCCCCGCTCCCGGCTATCGCAGCCCCTGCCTGAGGCGGCGGGGGGGAGGAGTGTGCCTGAGGGAGGCGGCGCAGAAGGGAGGGCTTGGCTCAGCCTCTCACGTTGCCTGGGGGAGGGCGCGGAGCGGGAAGCCGGCGCTGCCCCGGAAGTCGCAGCGGCTCAGCTGACAGCTGCTACCTGAGCGGCCTGAGCCGGGAAAATGGCGCTGCGGCCAGGCCTCGGAGTCGGGGGCGCCGCTGGGGTCGGGGGAGGAGTGGGACCCGCCGCGGCCGGGCCTGCGGGGCCCGCCAGGTAGGTGGAGAAGAGCCACCACCCCCCCCGCGACTCCCAGGCGCGCTTGCGGGGGCTCGGGTCCCCTCTGAGGCGCAGCTAGCGGGGGAGGCCTGTGGCAGTTGAGGGGGAGGCCGGAGGTGATTGTGTAGGGTGGGAGTCGGCGGGATTGATGGGGAAGGGCTTATTCGGGCCTGGGGGAGTGGTAGGTTGGGGCTTGTGG